>JAPZDZ010000002.1:13002366-13012764 GCA_029783805.1 Acanthurus tennentii | reverse complement strand
CATGCATGTGTGTCTGCATAAACTAGGTCAGTGGGAAGACAGGAAATCTCTGTTCACTTGTCTGTCTGTCTGACTGCTGTGTGGCTCTCTCAAAGTTATTACATGCAGATGCCCTCACATATGATACACACAGTGATGACAACAGTTACACTATTGCACACATGTCCGCTTTTCGGTGCATAAGATTAAGAATTAGCAGACCTCCTGCTCATATGCTCTCAAGTATATTTTAAAAGGCAGCTTGCGTTCTAATCGCCTTCCTTCCCTTCTTCCTCTTTAGCATCTCCTCCTCTCCTCTCAGTCCAGGTTTTAGCTCCAATCTGTCTGGCATATGTGCTTAACTTTCATTTACTGCTAAATCATGAATAATCCCCGCTCTCCCCTCAGACCATCTCTTAGCTCTCCCTCTTTATGCAGCTCATTAAAAAATATACATTCATATTCACCGCAGAGACGACCTGATCATTGCAGATGGGTTGAGGGGTCAGTACTGTCAAAATTGGTGCTAATAAAGACAGTAAAAGAGAAAGAAAGAGAGATCCCATGGTGACTTTCTTCTCTGCCGCTGGGTTTTGCATGTCGAGTGTGTGCTGGTCTCAGCAGCTTTGGGGCAGAGCGGGGCATTGAATCAGCAGAGAGAGCTGTGTGTCCTGATCTCTTGGCAGGACAGAGCCAAAGTCTGTAAAACGCTGCAGTGCAGAGTGAGAAAGAGAAGGTTAGAGTGCAAAAGAGGGCAACAGTAAAAAAAATTAAAATGAAGTGGGGGGGGGCATTATTTAGGACTGATTGTGGAGAGGAAGGGGAGAGGGAAGGCAGGAGAAAAAAGAGGGCATCCAAGTGCTGGGATTTATTAAACAGGAAGAGCACAAATAAAATACATATGAACCAGGCAGAAGCCAGTGGGATGAAAAAATAATGGGAAAGAAGTGATGAAAGTAAACAGTCAGAAGTTTCCAAAAAGGTCCAAAAACCATCTTTTCATTGGGAACCACAGCTGAAGGCTTATACAATGAGATTTGAAATGTCATACAGTAACAAGCCTTCTGCTATGGGTTTCCGGTCATATGCTTCAGGTACTTAGTGCCTCATTGTCTAACAGGTCTTTCAGTCTGCGCATCTGAATGCCTGAGTGCAGCTCAGGTCCTGCTAGATGATGGGAAGAGTGTCCATTTCCTCTGAGTAGGTGAAATGTAATAAGTAAAGGCCGGGCTGACGATAGCAAGGTAGGGAGGGCAGGAGAAAAAAAAAAGAGGGGGGGAAAGAAAAGTGTGATGTTTTGTTGAAAGTCATTAGAGATGACGCAGGCGGGCATCAGGTGCCTGTGTGTTTTGACCGCCACACTCTCAGAACCCCCCCCCCGAGGCTGTGATCTGTGAGGTGCTGGCATTGATTGGCGGCTCTAAGAGTCTATGAGACTCAGCTGGACATCTGACATGTTTGACACTGTGGTAACCAGCAGGTCACCGGCCTCTGATGCGCTGTGAGTTGTTTGTTCTGACAGACAGATGACACTGGAAACTCTGATCACAAATGAACAGCCTGCAACCACCCATCTGGACCGCTAGCCTGGATAAAAAACTGCATATGCAGTTCTTGCATACGTGCAAGTGTGTGTGGGCAGCTGTATGTCTATCTGCATGTGTGTATCGGTGGAGTTCAGTGATGCCTAAATTGCATATATCGTCCCAAGAGGCGTAGGATTGACAGAGAGCTCCAGAGTGGAGTGGCTGTGAACAAGTTTGCTCCATTACAGCCAACGCTTTTAGCCTGATTTGTTGGCTCAGCAGCACTCACTTATCAACTGATCAATAACGGGAAGTTGGACTAAACTTCGTCTGGGGGGGACCAACACATGCGGCACATCCACCCACGCTGAGGCCGCTTCGCTTGACCGATGTGCCCTTATTTTAGGCTTCGAACATAAATTGTCAGGAAATTCACCGTTTATTCAATCATATCCAACCTGGTATCTATAATCCACGCCATTGTGCATCGGATGTTTTCCTCTTTCCACATGACTGGACAGGCTGTGTCACAGATAGTCCCTGGGTAATTCAATTGAGCTGCTATTGAATTTGAAACCTTGTCGAGCAGACATGGTTCATGGTAAACCACATGAAAAAAGTTAGATGAACATCAAATCAATTTTCATGCAAAAATGCCAAGTGTTCGCTGGTTCCAGCTTGGACCATTTTCTGCTTCTCCTCATCTTACATTAAATAATATTAGCTACAGTCCTAAAATGATTAGACCAGATTCGTATGGAGTCAGATCTTGATTTAGTTCAAGAAAAAAAATGTATTGTTTTTTTTATAAGGTTTTCGCAATTTTCCAAGTCTTTTGTTGCCCTTGTCCCACCTTTTAAATAGGTATGTAATTACTAAAAATCAAAGAATTTTGAAAACATTTGATGTATGGTCTTTGTATTGTTTTTTAAATTAACTGTGTGACAACAGCTTTCGCAAATGTTAAAAAATGTTTTATGTTTTAAACAGTCCAAACATTTTTGAGATCAAGGTAGTAAGGTTTGATGAGTCAACTGCCTTCCTAAACTCCCTTAAGTTGCCTTCTCAGTGAATAAGTGCTATCAGGCTTTACTGCTGTGTGTGAACACCGATAGAGACAGAGAGTCTGGAACTACTTTGCAGCACAAAACCACTCGGCTCTACATTTACAGAGTACAGCGACTCTTTGGGAGAGCCTCCCACCCGGTCGCCTCCGCTCAGCCTCCCAGACAGCGAGTGGGCGACTGTTAAATGCCCAGCATTACCTGAACGCCTCACATCGAGGCAGCTTAACGCAGGCCCGCTGCCCTGCGCCTTCAACTGTTAATTATCACTAGCACATAAACAATAGTCAAGTTGCATTAACAAAATCAGCCAGGGTGATCTTTTTTTAGCAGTGCCATTATGGAGATGAATGTCACTGGGCACTATTAGCAGTAAGCAAGACAGAGGGAGAGTGGGAAGGATTTTTTTTCCCTCACAATTTCCCTTTCTGTGGGTGTATGAAAGTATCTTCTCCTCTCATCTCATGTTGTGTAGGGAGAGACCAGGCCTGCTGCTCTGAGGGGAAGCTCCTCAGCTCCTTTGTGTTTAATACTTTCTTGGTGTTGCTTTGAAAAAGCGTTATGAGATGTCCCTGTAATAGCTGGTGTAGGTTTCATAACAGCGCAGAGATGAAGCTCTCCAGGGTCAGCAGGGAAACCGACCCAAATACACAACAGTCAGCGGGGTGGGGGGGACTGCTGAGTTGCCATGGTGACAGATGCAGATGTAACGATCTTCATTACAAAAGGAGTGAATTATGTACACTCTCTGTGCCGTGAATCTGTACATATGACAGAGCCACTGTGTCATTCTGACGCAGAGGTTCAAATCATGAGGCTGCCATGCTCTCTCCACTCTCTTTTAATTGCTTCCAGGCACACAGAGCGTGTCTGCCTCTCTTAGCCTCTCCTTTTTTTTTTTTTTTTTTTTCTTTTGATAAGCTATCTCTGCTGATGTCTGGAGCTAGTTAGAAATGGTGTTACTGGCTGTTTCTCTGCACTGTGACCTCTAAACCCTGGTCTGACTGAACCTGAGCAGGGAACACTGGGAAACACAAACCTCGAGGCCTGGCCCTTGTTAGAGGTCAGAGAGGACGGGGTTGGGGTTATCACATGTGCTCAGCATCATTTTCACATCCTCCCTCTTCTTTTACAGCACCAACTATAAATGCAATAGCTTTCAGATGCTTCTTTATCCTCTTGTCTTCTACAGCTAAGACATTTTCGCAAAGGGCAAAGGCTTGAACTCAGAGGGCTGTTTCTTCTTTATACCGTGTTACAGTCTTTGGATCCATACAGTGTTTGTTCAAAGTTCGCGTCTATCCCCTGCAGAGTTCCTCTTTCTCTCTTCTTATATCTCTCCCTGCTCCTTGTCTCTTCCCTCTGTTAAACCCACTGCCCCCTGTCTTGCCAGGCTCAGATCTCCTTACACTTTTCCGTCTTTAATGTGGATGGGGGTGGAACCGACAGAGGAGACGATGAGGAAATTGGCCACCCTGGGATCACACACATGCACCAAGCCTGTTAACTGAACAGCAAAACTTCACAGGCAAAGATCACAGAGGAAATTTTGCCTCGTTGGTGAAAATACACAGACAAGTTAGAGATTTTTTGTCAGATGATGGGATTCACAAATGGCTCCATCCAAGTTTGTTTGCACTGCTTGCGATGTGAAGTCACGAACAGTCTCAAACACTACGACTGAGGTTTGTGCACAGGGGACATTTTTACTCAGCACATTCTCATTGATCTTCACACAGGCTGCTATTGTATTTCTAAGGCAACGTAATTATAAAATAAAGTGTGGAAAAACTCAAGCAAGAAGGAGGTTGTGAATTTTGCTCTGGCCTTTTTCTTCAAAGACTGTGCACTCACGAGATGAGCCGAGCTGTGCGAGTGTGACTCCTGCAGTCTGCGGCTCTCACTGCTGAGTGCCGCTGAGTGCTGTGATAAGATCTCTTGTGGCTCACTTTAGAAACACCGAAATGAGGTCAGTGTTGTCCTCTTGTAAACAAACAATATGAATTCACAAATTAATTTTTCCTGGAGACTGAGAGCAGGTTCAGTTGATAACCAGTGCACTATAGTGGCAGAATTAAAAAAAAACAAAAAACTAAGCTGTGGTGGTGAGTCTTAGCAGGAGAAAGTGTTTCTCCATCTGTAACAGAGTGGTGATCGAAGGTCAGAGGTCAGGTCCAGGGCAAGAAGACGGATAGGAAGCATGACTAAGATGCAATTGCACACATCAGATAACAATCAAGACTCACAGCACAGAGGAAGAGCTGTTTCAGAACTGAGGAAGGCAGGAGGAAGGGTGGTAGCGTTGGGTAGATGAAGCAGGATGGGAACAGAGGACAAGACAGAAAAAACAAATAATTCCAAGCAAGGACCTTCCCCTCTACAAAGGATTAAAGTGGATGTCCGGTCCCAACTCAACTCCCACCCCCCACAGCAGCGCACTTCCCATGTCCTCCTGACATTGCTGTGCAGCAGCCTGCGACTGGTCCGCAGTATTTTCACATTAAACGTTGACCATGTGCTGGTCATGTGATTGGATGCGCAGCTCAAATTTAAAAACCAGGGTCTGTTAGACATAAACAGAACAGTGTGTCTTTTATGGTGCGGCTCACAGCTGCACAGCTGTGTTTGAAGAGGAGGGCTATTTATATACCCAGTCTTTGCTTTATTTCTCTCTTTACTTCTTCTCTCCTGGTGTTGACATGTCATTTGAACTCCATTCTTCCATCCCTCTCACTGACCAGCACTGCAGCTCTTATTTAACTGTCACCTAGAGGCTCTATGCCTGAAAGTGCTCTTTTTGTGCTTTTGTTGCCCATAGATTGACCTTAAAGATCTAAATGTGGAGAGCCAGGATGTCCACTGCCCTTTGACTCATTAAACCTTTACTTATCAGTTGTCTACATCCACATTATTGTACCCCCAGACACTTATTGCCGTTAACCTTCTGCTCTCTCTTTCTCTTCCTGTCTCTTTCTCCCCAGACTCATACTCGGCAGCAGGCAGTGAGGGCAGCATCTCCACCTCTGTGGCGTCACTGCCCCCGCAGGCATCAGGCAGCTCAGCCCCAAGCTCCCCGGGCTCCAGACGCTCTGTGAGCACCCTGAAGAAGTGGCTCACAAACCCTGTCCGCAAGCTCAGCGCCGGGGCCACCGCCAAAGGGGAACGTCAGGTCCGCAAACTTGAAGGAAAGCCTCCACCTCTTCCATCCCACAGTCACATGCAGGATCTGGGCACCCCCCCAAGGCCTGATGAGACTCTCACCATCCTGCCTGTCACCCACAGAGAACTGGTGAGACGTGACAAGCTGTACCACGAGTGCATTTGCGTGCTTGCTTTATAGCTCAGGTTTCTTTTTACACATATGAAATGAACCACCTCTTAAGTAAATTCATTACCAGGAATTATTCCCTAACTGTCTTATCACAAGGCCTCCGTGTGAACTAGTGCTGAAGTAAACATGCAAAGCTTCTGCCTCATATAAATACAAACCAAAGCCAACATCCTGACTGTGCTTGTTTATATTGTAGGCAGCTCTGGAGTATCAGCAGAGACACAGGTTTGATGTTGAGTTGATCTACATCAGAGGACTAAGTATTATGGCAGGTGGTGATGTTGTTATATAACAGCACCACTGTTGCCTCAGCCTGCAGGATCTCACGCCGCCGCCATGTTTTGTGACTCATGTGCTCTTTTTGCGGCTGTGCAGCTGCCTCTGTGTACCCGAAAGTATGAGCATGCTACAAACATTTTGCATCAAGTTAATAATTCTGACTCTGTGGATGTGTGTGTGTGTGTGTGTGTGTGTGTGTGTGTGTGTGTGTTTGTTTGTGTGTGTTCCAGGAGTGGAAAGATGGACTGGCGAGCCCTGAGGACCTGTCACCAGCCACACTACAGTCCCCCAGCTACATCACCGACTCGCTGATTGGCTGCACGTCACTGCCAAACACACAGGTTTGTCTGCATGATACACTGTAAAAGTAGTGCGATCTAACCTTATGTATCTGTCATCACATGTTACATTTGTCACATAGATGTAAGATCAACCAGAGTTCATATATCTGCATATTTGATGATATCTATATGTGCAGAAAATCTGAGCATACCTTTTTATCTTTTTCGGATCAATAACAGGATATGATGAAATTCAACATATCAGATGTAATTTTGCGTGTGGTTTATTATAACAGACAGTTTACTGTAGTTAGTCTCTGAGAGGAGTAGTGGTAAAATTGTCCGTTAGCACCCAGCCTGGCGGGGAGGTGACATCAGTACTGTTTGTCTCCATGGCCCTGAAGCCTGATCGAGCAATGACTAACTCTGCTGCCACTGCTGCTGGAGGAGGTCAACTCTCCAACAAAACAAACACACAGATGCACGCAAGGGCCCTGCATTCTGCAACCATGCATTCATAATCCCAAATGCAAAGATATATATGTATATATATCCGCTGGCATATATATATATATATATATATATATGTATATAGTCGCATACATAGAGACAGAGCACACTAACAGACATACGAGAGTCTACATGAATGCAGAACTTTCTCAGAGTAGATCTGTGCATGAGAGGGCCAGAGGGCAGGGTCTGACAGTGACCTGTGTGATGCATATCTCACATTCAACATGTTACAAAAGGACATGCCTGAAGAAAAGTTGGAAATAATGCAAAGCGGCAGATGTGATGAAAGATGACTCCACTTCTGTGAAGTGACAAAGAACACTGTGTTCGCACATACGCTTTCATTTCTCCATCAAACACTCAGAGTCAGTTGCTTTTGGCAAAAAGAGCGCTCCTTCTTGCTGTGTGTGTTGTCTAGCATGGCAGAAAATGGGAATCACTTGTGCAGCAGGAATATTGCATGAGTCATCCGTGAGCCTAAGCCCTATCAATACACAGTAAAACAATAATGATATTTGAGCATTGTGGAGTGTCTCCTGTTGGTGAATCGACACCAGAGCACTTAAATCCTAATTTCAGTCTCAACAACACATCAAAAGCCATTAATACGATTACATCAGAGGGATGAGGTCAGAGCTTTGGTGTTTTTACTGCCAATCTTTGGAGAGGGCGAGAGAGGGAGAGAGGAGGAAGAAGAGAGATTAAATTATGTAGGTCAGTCAGTTTGGCCACATGTCTAGTGTTATATGCTCTGTTGTTTTTCTCTTATCTTCACACCGTTGTCAGTGTTTATCGTTTCTCTGTCAATGGAAAGTTCTTGCGATTGTCAGCCGTTAAACAAGAGATGGAGTCCAAGAGGAAGCCAGAAGATCACACTGTTCATTAAATTGCTTTGAGGAACAGTTTGTACAATGTGTCACTGTGACCCACAAATACAAAAAATAAATTACTTAAACAGTTTCTTTGTAAGGCAGGAAAAAGAAACGAGTGGGGCTGTTACTGTAAGATCTCTTCAAAGCCTTCCTTTGCTTTACGAAGCTGACAACAGTGCTGGTAAATTGCAGTTTTTCCGCGCATGAGACCAACCGTCTTTTCCCTTTAGCAAAGTACAATACCTTTGATTTTGTGCTTGGGGGTCCAAGGATTGATGGGCCTTTTAAATTGAATTGGCTGCTCCCTGCTGATGCCAAGGCTGGAAATGTACAGCACATCAGTTTCAAGCATAAGCAAATACTGCAAGGTATGGTGCCAGACAAGTAATGCTTAAAATGTGAAAGCGTTCCTTTCTAATCTATTAAATACGTTTAAATTCAATCAATAATGCATATTTGCATTTGTTGTCAATAGTCTCCAAAGATGCAGTGAAAATCTGGAGCCATAATTGTAATTATAAAATCACAAAATGACAGATGACCATTGTGGTTTGGACAACAACGTGAACAGCAGGAGCATTCTGTCACTGTACAACCTTACAGAACATTTTTGACCTTTTTCTGTTTAAATATCTAGATTTATTTGTGGAGAGGAATTTTCTCTGGTTGCTTTTTACTTAAAATATGACTTAAGGTGTTTTTGACCTATGCACTTCTTCAGATTTTGAAGAAAACAGAAAATTTGTTCCAACCTTGTTCTTGATTGATGGACCGGTTAAGATAGATGTTTTTAAGGATCCTTAAGCATGACCTCAGCTTTTACTAAAACCGTTGTCAGTTTTTTCTTTTCTTTTTTTTCGGCAGCTTCTGAGTAGAAAAACAAAACTTGCAACAGAGGGAGATGAGGGGAATTTTTCCTGTGGGCTTTGCCACAGCACATCTGGAAGTGATCAGAGAGCCAGGGAGACCTGTCAGCCAGGCTGGAGCTCTCCTAGCGGGGCAGGATGAGTTGTTGGAGCGAGGGTCTTCATGGAGCCTCTCTGTCTCTCTCCCTGCACCTCCGTCTCTCTTCTCCACTTTATCTCTGTCATTCTTTCTCTCCCTCTCACACACATCACCGTGACAGAACTGAAAGCTCATAACTTGTAGACGCCAACGAGTTTATCATGGAGATGGCAGGTGAACAAGTTGAACTAGGCTGGAGGAGAAAAGGAGAATGTTCTGTCCCTTTTTCTATTTGCTTATACCTCTATCTGATCTATCTATTTATTTCTCCGTCGGGCAGCTGCCTGCCAGCGGAGACTGAGGGATTAGGCATATGTCTGTGGTGTGTGAAGGTTTGTGTATGTGTTTAAGGTGGGCAGGTTCTGCTTGACTAGGACAATGAAACACAGGGATTTAGGTGAAGACAGACGGCTGCCCCTATATGTTTACACAGCCAGGAAAGAGTGAATGACCTTAAAAGAAACGGCTGAACAACACGGCTAAAAATAGCAGAAAGAACTTTGTAGATACAATTGTACAGAAAGATGACAGTGAGTCATTTTACCACCACACAAAGGCGATATGTTTGTTTATTGTGGGAGAGAAATGGGTCACCCAAACATGGAGGTCATGTGCAGATGTGAAAAATGCATCCATTGAGTTCGTGATGATTTTTGCTCTTTCCAGGCTTTGTTGTGGCCTGCGCAGTGAATCTATATTTGCACCAGGACCCCTCACAGGAAATGATATCAATTCCAGGAAAAAGCATGAAAAGGAGGTCACATGATATAACGCATGAACACAATCGATTAGACCAGAGTAACCTTGGGTTTATCCTGCGTGCTTTGCTATTTAAGGCAGTACTGACATACATGTTGCTGTCGTGGTGCTGCAGAGGTAAGTGAAATAAAGATGCTGTTTAACTAATTTACATGTGTTTGAATCCTCAGGTTGCAAAATAAATAAATACCATTAATTAATGCATATATTAATCTAGAAATGTAATGCCATTTCCGTAAGCTGTGCAGCAACTGCATTCCTTTTCCTCTGAAGAACAAATTCCTTCAAAAATCCTCACAACATTATTTGTCGTCTACATCTGTAGAGCCTGTTGCTCCCTCTGATTCTTGTTTTTTCACCTTTTAATCTCTTTCTCTCCATCTATCTGGGGCTGATGTGCACAGCACGGATCATTAACAGGGACCATCTGAATCTGATCTTCTTATCATTCAATCTCTGTTCCTCGTGTCTCTCTGCTCTCTCTGGTCACCTTGGCAACCTGCATCATTATCATCTCTGTCCTGCTCTTTATTTCCCCTCACTTACTTTACTTCTGGCACGCTGGCACTGGATCTTTGATAAACAGTTTGCTCGTCCATCTGTCTGTCTGTCTGTCCATCTTGCCCCCCTTAGGAAGCTCAGTCCACCAGCGTTCTGCCTGATGACAGCGGCTCTGTCTTGATGGACGACACCTCCAGTCAATGGTCGGCTGCGGCTGACACTGAGGAGGAGAGGAGAAGTGCCTTAGAGGAGAGCATGTATGTGTTTCATTAGTGTAAAGATCCAAAC
>JAPZDZ010000002.1:12961696-12972930 GCA_029783805.1 Acanthurus tennentii | reverse complement strand
TTTTTGTAAATCCAATAAACAGCAGGACAAAGCTTCTAATGCTAGCTTAAATTTTACTATAAGAGAATCAAGATTGACAGCAATACTCCAGGATGATATGCTAGTCCTTGACTGAGTTTTTAAAAATACAACCTAACAATATTAATATGCTCTTTGGCCTTTGTACTAACAGCTGTGGCTTGTACACTAATGTAGCTGAGTGTGCTACAGCCAAGTATCAGGGCAGTTTGTGAAATAGCCACTAAATTTAATCTACAGATTCGTGCACTTGGACATGAATGTTTCCTTTTTTGTGACCTTCAGCTTGGCTTTCAAGCTAATGAGTAGGAATGTCTAACGTATAAAGAGTGACTTATGGGTGTGAGGCGGATGGATGGGTCAAACACAGGACTTTCACACAGGAGGCTGACTCGAGTTGATTCCTGTGTTTTAAGGAAGCTGTTACTTAAACCAAAACCATACTCAGTGAGACCTAATCAAGTAGATTTGGTGCCTGAATCTAATGAAACTGAAACCATCACCTTAAATGTTTTCTCAGCAAGCTTTATTTTGGATGTCTGTCTGGATGTTGCATATTTATTACTGCTTAATTGGCTTTAAAATGACAGTGGACACAGTGCAGACACAAAAGAGACTTTCAGTTAAAATAATTTGTTTAAACTGTCACACAAAATGAAGAATTTGGTGTTCATGTACATGATAAAGAATCAGTTCTGTGACTACCTCATGAACTGCCGTGAGAGTGTCTCATGCAAACATATGAAGCTTAGATTTGAGCACACACACCACCCTAAATACTCACTGTATACAAGCTCCATGCAAACCACTGCAACATGTGGAGAAAGCCAAAGCTCGACAGGCCCGACATGCCTCACTGTTGTTGCTAAACTATTGTTAAACAATCTGTGTTGAAGAAAGAGGCAAACTGAAAATGGTGAGTAACAGGGAGGTCTGTGGAGATGAACTAGGACATTGTTTCTAGAAAAAAGGTGTTGTGTTAAAATTCAAACTCAATTTTCTATGTTGCGAGTGCTATAAATGTCATTGCCCTCTAATGAACTGAATTAAATGAAGACATATTTGGTCATTATCAATCTTTATAACCACCATTAATTAGACCAAAACTACCTTTATAAATACTACTTGAGGTAAAATAAAATATGTTCCTTTTTTGGTAGTTTAACTGAACAAACCTTTTAACATGCTGCTACAGAACCTAAGAATTACTGTGTTGGCGGACAAAAATCCTACTAGAAGTTGTTGAATCAACATTTTGAGCAAACGTGCCTGCCCTGAACTCTGTGTGAGGTGAACCTGGCTGCACTGCTGATTTTCAAGGACCCACTTCATCAGAGGCTCACGCACAAGACGTAATACTGGAGTCACTACAGTGAATCAACGTGAAATCCCATTCCCCTTCAACCCCCATCACTAAGACTGATTTCACAGTCTGATCATTTGGTTCTTTGTGCATCTTTTGAGAAAACAGATCCTTTGCATCTTCTAATAACTATGCAAAAAAACACACATCAACACGCTTTTTTTCAGATGCAGATCTTTCTTCCATTTTCTGGCCCGCTAGTTTGTGTGTATTACATCTGGGACTAATTATTCTCCAGTGTATGTACACCAGTTGTGAAAAAAAAAGAAATTTACAGTAGGGTGTTTCCTGAAGGTTTCAAATAACAACACAACACAGGGAAATGTTGTTTCTTCGTTGTTTTCAACGCTATAAGGGCACCACAGCTGAAAGTGAATCTAGTGTTGACAGAAGTGTTGAGGTGAGGCAGACAATGCAGCAGCGGCTCTTTCAATGTGGTTCAAGGCTGTGTCGCCGTTGTGTACTTGAGCTGCACAATGCTTTGGCATGGTCTAGGAAGTGACACATCCCTTAACCAGACTCTCCCTCTGTGGGTCAAAAAACAGCTCCCCTACATGGCTTTGTAAATCTAATTTTAATTCTGGAGGTGACAAAAACTGTGAAGTGAAACTGTTGTACTGCATGGAGGCCGATTTTATACAAAGAATAACACTATGTCTCATACAGAGAAGGGTGTGTAAGTAAGCAAAAGAGTGGCAAGAGTGACTGTCAAACAGACATGAGATGAGATAAACACAAAAGCTTTTGTTTTCTTTATTATGTGTGGTACCGTTTCCTGACAGGACGGACAGGACAGTGACTATCAGCAAGGAAAGGAAGGTCAGATGGGATTCCAGGTCTCACCTTTTGTTCTCTTAAGATGATAGACATGCTGCTTAGGCTAGGTGTTGACCTTTTAATTGTCTGTTTTGGTAAATTTGGTCTCTAACATGGAAGAGCAGGGGAGATGGCGCTCTCTTTAAAGTGCACTTCCTTCACGAGCAGCACGCCGAACAATAACTTTACATAATCAACCTTCCGCTTAATCAGATGGACATGGCCGTATGATCATGTGCCTAGGATAAAACTCAAGACATCATCTTTGTTGTTACCTTAAAGAGACCGTAGAGCTTAGCTGTGGAGGATGCTCAGTGAGCACACCCTCAGAGTGCACGGTTCCTTGGGGAGCCTGTAGATGTAGGCGGATGCTGCAAGGAGATGGATGACCCAGATGTTTGATGAATGGACATGACTATTGTAGGTGTGGTGGAGGTCAGGAGATGTTCATCAAGAGTGAACAGGAAATCATCAACCATAGAGTCACGCAAAATTGTTTTAACAGGTAAGTTGTGAAAGACGAAACTGAAAAACCTTCACATTTTACATTCATGGCCTCAAGAGAAGAGTTATAAATGTGACCATGGGAGGGAAAATCTCCACAGATCCTTGAGTAAAAGTAATTAGATTTCATTGTGTCCTGCAGGGAAATCAAGACATGGTTAATTACAGGTACAGTCAAGAACAGAACTATCAGAGAAAAAGAAGTGTTCAACATTGGTGAAACAATGCAACATTTGTTTGATTATTGTATTGGCTAAATAATGGAGCCCAACAAGCTTCCATGAAATATACACTTTTCAACGAACATCAAAGGGCCGTTTGACAAATTCATGGGTTATGCACAGCTCTTAACCCCTGCAGGAACTTTGCATGGCATGAGTGACAAATTACAACAAATTCATGCACCGACAGGAAGAATTCTACAGAGAGACATGATTCATGAAGTCAGACAATGTAAATACCTGGAGAGCACAAGGAGAGGCACTAATGGATGGAGAGGAGCAGCGAACGGAAAGGGATGGGAGAGGTAAGGAGACAGGGACACAAGGAAAGGTTTGGCTGCCAGCAGTCAGCCTCATAGACAAGGTCACTTCCAAAGTAACGTGCCATGGGGGGTCGGGACAAGCGTCCCATAAAGCAGATAAAGAACAATTGCAGGAACTATAGGCCACATAATGACTGGAGCCTCTCCCTGGACGAGAATAATAGACAGACCCTCTAAGATCAGGACACACACTCAGCATGAAGGAGACAGGGTGGATGAGATATTTTTATAATGTGATTAATGTTAATGCAACAAGGAGAGGGGGATCATGAGGTATGCTGCCAGACATAACTGCAGTTGCCTTCAAAGTGGGTGTTTGTACAAGTCTTACAACACTCCATAAGTGCTTCTAATGAGTCAAGATAAATACTGTCCTGCAGAAAAATACTGCACTTCAGATACATTAACAACACTGGAAACAGAGACGGTCCGTACAACAGAGTTACAGATAATTGTTGCTTTTTAAAGACTTGTTATTCTGTTGTTTGTAGCTTTTAAGCTAACTGAATGCACACTGGAAAGCATAAATGACACATACTTGTGCCACTCAGGTATTCACGTTTTCATTGTTTGAATGTATAAAGAGCTGTCTGTGTTATGATGGAGCAGAAGGGTTTCGTCTCGTTTGGGGTTAACACTCCATATCCTTTTCCATTCATTGTTCCTTTTATCGCTGATTAATATCTTGTTTAAACAGCCCACAGACGCACCACGCCGTCGGTATGTTCATAAATCCTCTGGAGCTGATCAACACAATGGCCCACATTCCTGGCATTTAAAGTCCCTTATATCACTGCGTCTCCTCTCCACCAGAGACACAGCAATTCTATGAATATGACTCCGAGACAAAAACAACTCTCCGCGTGCATGTCTGTTTATTTCATTTCAGCTTGAAATATTTGTAGGATAGGGATGCATCACACCTTCAGGAATGTCCGTCCAGTGCTTTACCTTTGTAACGCATCCCTGGACCTCACATTTACACCCTGTGTGACTCTAGTGATATCTTTAGCAATGTCTTCCTTATTTTCGTGGAATAATATGGGCACAGTTTCACTCAAAATTAGCCCTTGTTTTCTCTTTTTTAAATTTAGAACCAATAATAGCCATTAGAAAGAAATGGAGACATTTATCAGGGTGAAATCATTTGACCTGACTCCAGCATTGTCGCTGTATGTGGGATTACCAAACACCCCCCTGCTAATTATGGCTTCCTCTGGGCTGATGAGGTGACACACTGTATAAAAATACCAATGATTTCACATCCATAATATTAAAGATGTACTAATGACATAACTACATTAACAACAAATCAACGACATGTGATGTGTCAGAGGTGTTTCACTGTGATGAACCCACAGTTAGCATCCAGCTCTGCAGCTCCACGGCTTTTAAAGCTTGTTGTTTTGATAAACATTTGCTCTTTGATTTGGTCTTGCCCTGTTCATCAACAATTTTCTGTCCCTGGCCCTTGTGTTTGTCAGATCAGATTATCGGATTAACTGATACATCCATTGCCCAGCTCAAAATGACAGAGCTGACTGGCTAACGAAAAAAGTCATGCATCTTGCTAGTTAGAGGCAAACATTTTTCCCTGGATACATGCTAGATCAAAACAGAGCTGAAGGAAGAGTGACTGTTGGACTTGATTTCATAAGGTAGCCAGAAAAATATGTAAATGTTTGCTCACACATCGGAACTTTTTAAGGAATTATAACATTGGGCTTGTTTCAATTAGCCAGCTCTTTCCTCACAGGGCTGTGACAGCAGCGGAGGAAGGTCTGTCTGCGTTCTTTACAATGCTGCTATCAGGGAAAAGACTCTGGCTTGTTTGTACGCTTTAAACTAAATACAATTGCCCTTGGTGGTGCCAAGCTCTGAATGCAGAAATGGTGTTCCTGCAAAACAGCAGCACGTAGAAAGTGAAAGGAAAGGTTGATGCAGACTAAAATACTTGCTCACCAGCTGACATTTAATGACAAACATCAGGCAAACAAACCTGCATACAGAAAGGTGCTGGAGCTATCTGCAGGCCGCAGACATTTGCAGAAGCGAGACCACGCACACCTCAGGAATCTCTAATTGATGCACAGGTTAAATTAGCTCTTGTTGACTTGAACAGAGACAAAACCGACATAAATGCAGGCCCACTAGATGCAAGTATTTTAGGCAAGTGAACCCCAGGTAAGTTCATCTTGGAGAAGCATAGTTCAAGCTTATGTCCCTTTACAGATTAAAAACTGAAGTTTAAAGAGTTTTTTCCAACATTAAGTTGTGATGATTCAAAAATATGATGAACGCCATACTTTCGTGCAGGAATCAGATATGTTATTTAAATCTTGTTGTTTAGTTTAGTTAGTTAGTTTACAGTGCCTTGACATTATATTGAATTCATTTGGCTGGTCAAAGACATTGCCATCTCAAATGGCAAAAGGGATAGTTTACAAATGCAACGCGATAAATGCTTTGCCATCTTTGCCAAGGATTTGAGGAGTTGGAACATATTTTAAACTTTCTGCCCTGTTAGCCAAGGTCTGAGCCCATTCAAGCAAAAATCCTTGGGTGTTGTCCTGTGCAACAATAGAAAACAGTGGCATTGCTTGCATTTCCTCACGTAGCCTCAATTTGATGAGAGAGTTTCATTCACAGCACCCAATGCTGGGCTTGTACTGGAGATAAATTCTCCATTTCCTTTGTTTGATTCAGTGTAGTTGGACTGAAAGTCTCCTGAGATTGTGATTTCCTTCAGCCTCATACAGACTTTTTTTCTATTTTGATTACATGACGGTCAGGTTTCCTAGCTACATTTTGCAAATACACTACGGCCGGTAGACACACATGTTCTGTTTTATCTTGTATTTATCCAAAGATCCGTTGTATGCACTCCTGTCTGACAAAGAACAACATCTCACTCATCACACACGATCTCTGGACAGAGTCGAGGTGTGGTTTGATCCATGAACCAGGCTGCCATGTGTGATTGAGTTTCACAGGGGTCTCACGAGTACCAGACTCTTTTCCTTATGGCTACACAGTTTAAACACTCACCCATTACAGACATCCATCCTTCTCGGAAATGAAGCCCTCGCTAACAGGCATGGTTTGAGGTTACACCTCAGCTCCGCCAACAATACAACTTTGATCTCTGTAGGCGTTTCACAGTGGTATACATTGTATGACTTAATTGTGCCTCCTCTTAGCTTGTACCTCCCGCGTGGCTCCTCGGAGGACATATGGGAGGACAGGACTGTGCAGTGCAAAGCCTGTGAGTTTGTGTGTGTGTGTGTGTGTGTGTGTTTATGTGAGGGAGGGGTTGTGAGTGAAGGAAAGACAGATTGTGGGTCTTACTTCCTACTTTCTGTTGAAATAAAAACTTTTAGCAGTAGGACCCAGAGGATTTCTCAGGGAAAAATTGACCAGCACACCTTTATGTTGACTGAGGCAGGACAAGGATGTGAAAAAAAAGTTGTTCAACACTGTAATGAAAAAAAAAGAAAAAAGGTTGAGCTCAGAGCCATGTCATTGGCTAAGAAGAGTCTGACAGGAAAATGCAATGGCTCTTGAGGTCAGGGCAGACTCTGCTATATATGTATTGCAACAGAAATCTCCTTTACTGAGTCCACAACAGAGCTTGCATGGTGAGTTGCTATCACTCATCTGTGTAGGGACAACATGAGCGCCTCTGTGGCTGTGTACAGGAATATTTACACGGAGGACCGCTTCAAACAGGCCTACGGCACTGCTGATGACACCGGCGGAGGTTTAAGTCTCCGGGAGAAGCTCGCCGGGAGTTGCAGGTGTTCAAGGCGAGCCTGCCTTCACCTGTTGAGGGAGAGAGTGCCCATTTTCAACTGGCTGCCGAGATACAGACTTAAGAAATGGATTTTAGGAGATACGATAGGAGGACTGACAGTTGGTATTCTTCACATTCCGCAAGGTGAGTAGACATGTAATTATGATGATTTTAGGGTTGCTGATAATGAATAGGGACAAGAACGCTTATTCTCTCTTATTGTTTGATAACTTCAGATTTCTAATTATATACTACTTTATTAATTTATTAATTTTGTCTGATTAATTTTGTCTGATTAATTTTCTGAATTGATTTAACCAGTATTTTTATTATTACTATTATTCTTATTATTATTATTATTATTATTATTATTATTATTATTATTATTACTAACAACAAAAGCAACAATAATAATGTGATTAAAAGCAGTTTATACAATTAAATATGACATGGTTACAGAAGGTAATATTGATAGTTTTGCTAAATTTTTTGCAGGCATGCATTGTAAGGCTAAGATGATTTAAAAGGAACGACTATAAGACAATAACTATGAGGCTAAACTGTCATATTTTACACTTAAGTTTCTATTATTTGTTGTCTTCAGTTAACTTTTCATGATGCAGCCTTAACAGCTTACAAAGGGAAAAAAATTTGACCTTGAGAAAATAATATGGACTGTCTTTTTTGATTTTTTTTTCTGTACAGGCATGGCCTTTGCTTTACTCACATCAGTGGCACCAATATTTGGCCTGTACACCTCCTTCTTCCCTGTGGTCCTCTATATGTTTTTTGGCACAGGTCGCCATGTGTCCACAGGTAAGACTTGTGTCCACATAACATCTATTGCATATTCCAACAGAGCAAAGATTATGTTGTTTTAATCATTGGGAGTCGTGTATTTGCCATATGTAATACCATACACGGTTACATTATCTCATGGATGCATCGTAAGATCAATGGCATCAGATTCTACATTTTCTGCTGTTACTGAGGTGATAGATTTCCTCTCAGGTACCTTTGCCGTGGTGAGCCTGATGACTGGCTCTGTGGTGGAGCAGCTTGTTCCCACTCCTCTGGGGATGAACTCAAGTTCAACAGAAGCAGCTGAGTTTGAGGCTCAGAGGATCGGTGTGGCCTCAGCTGTAGCACTCCTCTCAGGAATATTTATGGTGAGATGAAGACTAGAGTCTGCAGATTAAACACAGAACCACAAAATTCAATAATAATGTAATAGAAATAATTCATTTTGTTATGACTAGCAGGCATAATTCCCAGACGCAGCTTTTCATTTTTTGCTGATCTCTTGTTTCGCAGCTCTGTATGTTTGGTCTTCAGTTAGGCTTCCTCTCCACCTATCTGTCAGAGCCAATTGTTAAGGCTTTCACCAGTGCTGCTGCCTTCCATGTTACCATCTCACAGCTGCAAAGCATGCTGGGACTGCGGCTCCCCCGCCAAACTGGGACTTTCTCCTTATTCAAGGTAGGCAGTGTTTTTACAAAGACATCTTGATGGTTTAATCCAGACTGTTATTATTCAGGCGCTTTGTGCTGTTTGCTCACAGCTCACTGACTTGTGTGTTCAGACCTTAGCGTCAGTGATGGAGAACCTGCCTCACACCAACATGGCCGAGCTGCTGATTTCCTTGGTCTGTTTGGCTGTCCTGGTGCCAATTAAGGAAATCAACATGCGTTACAGGCAGAAGCTGCGTACACCTATACCTGTGGAGATCCTCACGGTCAGTCAACTGGATATATGAAGGTTACAGTTGGTACATTTAGTACTGAAAACATAATTAACAGTTTTATACTTCATCCCTCAGGTGATTATTGCTACAGCAGTAGCTTATGCCTCCTCGCTGGACTCTACTTACAACATTGAGATAGTTGGCCACATCCCAGCTGGGTAATTTTTTAAGTTTTGGAAAAAATAAAATTGAATCACAGATGAGCTCAGTAGCTTCAAGTACTTTAACGTTTCATTCTCCTATTTGCAGGTTCCCAAAGCCCCGAATGCCTGCTCTGCACACATTCCCAGACATTGTTGGAGACACAGTAGCCATAACGTTTGTCGGTTACGCTGTGTCAGTCTCACTGGCAATGATATATGCAGATAAACATGGATATTCCATCCATCCCAACCAGGTAAAGTGTGAGAATGGCCCAGCTAGTTGTTGATATGTTTACATGTTAGATTGTCGCCAGTTGAACTTTGTATTGAACCTGTGTTTTATTTCAGGAGCTGCTAGCTCATGGTGTCTCCAACACAGTGTCGTCTTTTTTCACCTGCTTCCCGAGCTCAGCCACGTTAGCCACCACTAATATACTGGAGAGTGCTGGAGGACACACACAGGTAGTGTACATGCTGGACTGTAATCTTTCTACATGTTCTCTTAAGCCACATGTGCCTCTGACTTGGTTTTTTATTTAACGCGCAATCTGTATTTCAAATAGAGAAAGAATGGTTACAGAAATGAGAAAAACATTTTCTCCATTGTTAAGTTCTGTATGGTTAAGTCATGAATGTAAATGTACCTCAAATTTATGAAGCTGAAACAGAACAGTTCGGGGTTTATGTGGATCAGCTCTAATTCACATGACTCCAAATGACTGAAAACCTAAGAGTGTGTTTACACCCAGAAGCTTTAAGATTTGTTTACATTTTGAACTTTCATATCAGTGTAGAAAAAATGATCACAATCAGGGCCAAAACTCTGGAAACACATTGCTATTTACAGTAAGAAATGTCTCCTCTGTGTCTTCCTGCAGCTCTCAGGCTTGTTTACTAGTCTGGTTGTTCTGATTGTCTTGCTGCTGATTGGACCGCTGTTCTACTTCCTACCCAAGGTTTGTTTGTATGTCTTTACTCAGCATAACAGAGAGAGAAAGAAAAAAAAAGAAAGTGCACTCATCTCATCCTTCATCTCCCTCAACAGGCAGTACTGGCATGCATCAACGTTACCAGCCTCCGGCAAATGTTCCTGCAGTTCCAGGACTTACCTGAAATGTGGAGAATCAGCAAGATTGACTTTGTAAGTGTATTCATGTTACTGAAGCTAAGGTAGCATGAGATTCCCCTTTCACACTGATAACTTGGCTGCAGTGAACTCTAAATTTCATACCTCCATTGTTAATTGTTATATCCTGCCATGACAATACGTTATTGTGGCTGTGTCTTTGTGTAGATGGTTTGGGTGGTAACCTGGCTGTCTGTAGTGGTACTTAACGTGGACCTTGGCCTGGCCATCGGGGTGGTTTTCTCTATGATGACCGTCATCTGCCGCACACAAAGGTATGTTCCACATTACCTCTGCACAGATATTATGGTGCCAGATTCTTTATTTTAAGAAATTCCATGTTTGTCTGAGAGTTTAAATGTGAACAGAGACAGTAACATTCCTCTGCAGCACAAACTGTGTAAAAATATGTCTCATAAGAAGTAAAAAGCTCTAGGAAGATATTAAAATTGGAAAAAATTAAGAGGTCTGAATTAAAATCCATCGCAGAGAAAGAGAGAATTACTTCAAACCGAATATGTGAATCATAATGTTACAATGTGTTCAAATAAAACTGATGACCCATGATTCAACAGGGCTGGTTGTTCAGTGCTTGGTCGTGCCAGCAACACAGAAATTTACAGACCTCTGGAGAACCACAGCAAGGTGAGAGGACGCTCTTAATGCACATAAACATTCTCTCTCAGGACACTTTGAGATCTGTCTCATACCTCAAAACATGTAGAATTCAAAGAAAGTGATAAATATAACCTTAGGGACAACGCAGTATATCCTGGAATAAAGTTGAGACCATCCTGTTTTCCTTTCAGTGCTACGAAGTGCCTGGAGTGAAGATCCTGACTTACAACGGGCCTATTTATTATGGCAACCGAAACTTCTTCAGGGAGGAGATGAGCAGGCTGCTGGGCCTGACGCCAGAGAAGATCCGCAGTCGGGAGAAGGCCAGGAAAGCCCTGGAGAAACGGGAGAGAGAGGCCACCGTCAACACTGTGGTACGACTACTGTGATCACTGAATGAGCTGAATCAGAGCAGACAGCTCACACTACGAAATACAATTTAATTTTAAGCATCTAAATTGTTTTTTTCTTCCTCTGTGGTTTTTTAGGAACGAGGCATTGCGAACACATCGTTCTCTTCTGAAAATGAGTTCTTTAAATCTGGTGAGTGATGGAAATGTTTTGA
>JAPZDZ010000002.1:12940077-12961596 GCA_029783805.1 Acanthurus tennentii | reverse complement strand
GAACGAGGCATTGCGAACACATCGTTCTCTTCTGAAAATGAGTTCTTTAAATCTGGTGAGTGATGGAAATGTTTTGAGTGATACGAAATGTACAGGTTGTTCCAAAAACTAGAAACCATAATTGTTCTCTTAATGAATTTCGGTCATCTGCCACAATCAATTTTCGATCAAAAACATGAACAACATTTTCTCTCATTCTTGTCTGTAGAAACATCTGAGAGTGATGTCCAGGCAGTGTTAATCGACTGCAGCAGTGTGATATTTGTTGATGTTGCTGGAGCAAGACTCTTCACACAGGTCAGTCTGCTGGAGCAAAACATTATGCTTTCAGTTTCACTGTGCAGGGTTCTCTCTATCTCTTAATGCATCACTTTCCTTTTTTTATGCAGATGTGTACTGAATGCCAAAAAGCTGGAATTTGTGTATATTTGGCAAACTGCAACGGTAAGGCCTATGCAAATGATTCCTTTCCTAATGTATTTTTTTTTCTACGTCCTGTGTTTTTGATATGATGTCAAGTGCCTTCAAAAAATTAATTTGCATGCAGCAAATATTAATCAGTGATTTCTCTGCTCTTAGAGGGCGTCCTGAAGATCCTCACATCAAGCGGTCTAATGAACTACATGAACCCCCAGCATATTTTTGTCACTGTTCATGATGGTGTGACGTACATTCAGCAGCAGAAGGTGAGCTGCAATGACGAAATGTTCACAAATATACAAAAGGTGTTTCTTGCTGTAAACAAATGATGACACTGCTGCCGTCTTGCCGTAGGAAAAACCTCCAGAGAACAACACGACTGTTTGGGTATGAGGACACGAGGACAGTGATGAGTCATGCTCCCATCAGCCATCTGCCAAGTGGGTGGGACTCAAATGTCAGAGGGGCTTTAGGACTTCTGTTTCGTAAGCAGAATACATGTCTCTCAGCTGTATAGCAGAGCTACAGCATTTGATCCGTACTGTACTGTATGCCAGTGTTTCAGAGAAGAGGCAGCCTGTCGCAGCACAATGTAAGGAATAACAATAATTATTCCATTACAGTGTTACCACTTTTTTTTATTTGACTCGCTACTGGCACACCGTGTTTTGATATTATAGAGTAAGCAGATAGAATGACTCCACAACAGACTATCTCATCATATATTAAATGTAAACAAATCTGAAAAAAAAAAAGTAATTTCATGTTTTATAACTGTAAAACTATATATGACAGATATTAATATTTTGTATAACAGTTGTTCTGTTCTTTATTTTCATATATGCTGGAAACATACCATAGCAATATTTATTTAGTTTCTGTTTTTTTTTTGTTTGCAATACGGATGAATCTAAAGTGCACTGAATAGTTCCTTAAAAGACTGTATATTTATATATTTTAAAGTATGTGCTTGAATATGCGACTGTGTACAGTGAATGCAATCCTGCCTTAGAATGTTTTGTCTTATTAAACTCCAGCGAGACTGCACAAAATGTTTTATGAATGACTGTTGTATTTTTCTGCAACTGTGCCATCCAGTGGCTGTTTTGACAATAAATATAACCCCCCCTCAAAAAAAATACCAAACTAGAACTTCTTGAATCAACTTTACTGTCAGAGCAAAATGAGTCATAAGTTTCTACATCAGTACACAGGAAAGGGCTGTTCTTAACCTTGAATATGTTTTAGAGGGAAACAGTTTGGAATGTGAAGCACGCCCGTCTGTCAGATTTTGAGGAGAGAAGAAGAGCAGTCTTTGTATTTGGTGAGATACTGTAGACTTTGTGTGTCTGCACTGTAATATAATGAAAAATGAAAAATACAGGATTCAAATGACAACCGAGGCAAAGTGAGCAGAAGTAAAATCAGGTGGTCATCAGTCCTGCAGGTTTCAGCTACATGCAAGCTACACTGATGTCTGTTGATGTCAGCAAACACCTAAAAATACACAAACTTAATACAACAGTAAACACAACTTTTGATCAACCAAATTTGATGCTTATACAAATAGAAAGGTATATCAAATCTGACAAAACCCCCTGTTAAAAGATGTTTAAGTGTTGCTTTACCACAGGCTGTAAATGCCATGACATTGATCAAAAGTGATGTCTTACCACCATGCTGCCCTCTGCTGTCCAGCAATTACAGGTTTTCCTCCCACTGCTTCACATCACAATCTGGTTACCTTGACCTGATAAAACTATATGTACTGTGAGTTCAAAACCAGGACAAAAAAGAAAAAAAAAACTAATTATTTCCTTGCTTGATGTTGGATAGCCAAGTTATTAATTTTTTCCAGTACATATTTCAAAGAGGCCTCTAGGCACTGTACCCTTTGGGTTTTCCCTTTAAAGCTCAAGGAGTGTTTCACTAATTGGCAAGAAGTAGTCCACTTCAATTAAAACATGGTACACAAGGCTCTGGCCAAATGTTTACTAAGCCAGATTCTACCGGCAGACCTACTAACATGCTCACACACACACACACACACACACACACACACACGCACCGAGGCTGGCATTCAAGAAGAAACACTGGAAACTCAGGGAGGTCAGTGATTAAATGACACGGTTTCTGATTTACCTATGAAAACAGCTCACACAGGTAATGTGCAAAACATGCAGTTACAGTTATGTTGATGCACACATAGTGAACTTAAAAACATAAACAAATGGAGAAAAAACATACAAACAAAAAAAGAGGAAGAGAAAAAATTCAATAGTTTGTTCAATGAAAAGAAATTTGTACGGCTGTAGTAAGAAAACTACAGACACACTAATCCGTACATTTATAGTTGCTGCTACCGTTGCTAATGCTAATTCTTCCTCTTCCTCTTCCTCTTCTTATCCCACTTTTTCTTTTTCTTAGTTTTAGTAGTATATTAGTAGTATGCTGGTAATGAAAATGTCATCTTATTGACAAAGCAGAGGCTTATTCAACTTGTGTGGCACTTTCTCTGATCTTTTGTTTCCATCTTGTGGTGAAATGGGGGAATGACAGTCTTTCAGCAGGTTCTTCATCCTGAATGAAAGGTCACATGACCTTCTAGGGACCACTGTAGTATTAAAAGCTTGAATAAACGGTTTAATAACACATTTATTCATCCTTGATGGATTCACACATGCATAAATCACACCATTATTGTTTTACTACTTGTTACTCAGTGGTGGAAAAACATGTCACATCCTTTTTTTTAAGTAAAGTTAAACAATGTAAAAATATTTTACTACAAGTTGAAGTCCTGCATTTGGAATCACACTTAAGCAAAAGTATCACTGGATAAATACACTGCAAGCATCAAAGGTAAAAATACTTGTTTTATTTGATGGATACATTTATTATGTATGATGTTATCAGATTGTTAATACTGATGCAACAGTATGTAAGCTACATTTTACAGCTGTAGCTTTAGGTGTTACTAGTTTTTAACCTTTTTACATGCAGGGTTTGACCCTCTACAAAAGGTCACAGGATAAATAATGTTCAAGAAAATTATCGAAAAGAAAAGAAGATGAAGAAAAGAGAGACTCTTTTTGGAGTGTTTAAGATTTGAGGACAAGAAATCAAAATCCTGTTATGATAAACTGTTAAGATTTATTGTGTTTCAACTCTTTTTATCACAATAATAGGCCACAATTTAAGCCAGCACACTGGTGTAGAAACACACTGCACAGAGAGCACGAAGGCCCCAATCATGAGGATGAGATGAAGGAGGGCTCAGAGAGAAATAAGAGCCAGAAGGAGGAAGAGACTGAGGTGCAAATATGTCCAATTCTTTTTTAAGTAGACCTGCTGTTTTTGACCAAATGTACTCAATTTCTTGCTACCAATGTTGGAACTGTATTCAGGTTCTCAGTTTTACTGTCACCCATCTGTGGACACTTCCCAGATGTCCTACAGTGAACTCGTGTTGGCAGTAATTTAATCCTGGAAACTGCAATCTAAACAGCAGAGCCGGCCCTCCAAATATGCAGTGACCCACGATGTGAACAAGAGCCCCACCTCCCCCTCCTGTCAAAGCATGTGTCTACAGCTTGAGATGAAAGAGATGAAAGCATGGAGCATCACTTCCCTCCTGGTCACAAGAAGAGTAAAAACAACATGAGAGTGAATCAAACAGCAGTCAGGTGAACTGTGTTGTCCCTTTCCCAGGGTGATGGAAGCAGCTAAAAGTAATATTAAGTTCAGGTAGGCTATGCTTACCTGCAGAGTTAGTGGATCACTCTGTTCACTGTGTTGCTAATGTTAGCTGGGATGGACAGTGCATGCCCTCTTTGCATTTCACTGTGTTCTGAAAAAACCTGTGAGTGACATATAACCGCTTTTATGCAAGGGGAAAAAACCCTTGCTTTTCAGCAGTAACCTTTGTGGTTTTGGTGTGGCTTCGGTGCACATAATATTCAAAAAAGACAAGACTAGTGAGTTAAGGTTGTCAGTCAACTTTTATTCAGGTGGAAAAATATTTACATCTTTCAGATACTGCAAATTAAAGAAGTCCACTAATACCACAGTGGAAAAAACAGCTTCCTCACTCCAAATGAAAACTCTGTATTCAAAACATTTCAAACTCCTAAAAGTTGTACTAACTGCTTGTGACTGAGTGGCAAAGGTTTACATAGCTCGGGTAAGGAAGGAGGGCCCCTTATCAGAATTTTGCCAGGACAGTAAGGGCCAACGGCTGAACAGTGAGTCAGTGTGTCTGTTTGCATA
Source organism: Acanthurus tennentii (assembly GCA_029783805.1). NCBI lineage: Eukaryota > Metazoa > Chordata > Actinopteri > Acanthuriformes > Acanthuridae > Acanthurus > Acanthurus tennentii. The sequence continues at coordinate 12,956,907 of JAPZDZ010000002.1, read as the reverse complement.
GTAACAAAGATTAACATAATAAACTTCACCAAGGCAAATCCACACACAACTGTCAGTCAAACATGCACACACACACACACACACACACACACACTCCCAAACACACACACACAAGCACACACACAGAAATATGATTCCTACTCTAGATTCAGTTCTTCCACTGTAAACGGAAAATTAAAGAAAGAAAGGAACCCTGAAGACCCCCCCCCCCATATTCATATTTATTTAAAATCCCCTTTACTTTGGGATTTTTTAGGATCTGTAAGGGTATCTTTACTGTAGAGGCCTCAATGACCAATCATACTGTTATGTTTCTTAACCAACAGAAGAAAGACTTTTTCACAAGACACTTGTTGAACCTTTGCTCTTCTGTAGATAGTGTTTCATAGACTGTGATTCCTCCTGATTTGACACTCTGTTTGCCCCAGCAGAGGGCATGGCTGTCTTAAGTTACTCTGAGGGGCTGATGAGGCTTTTGTTTCCAGATGATAAGTTGAATGATGATGGTCTTGGATCATCTGTTTTGTCTACCAGAGATGCAAACCAAAACACAAATACACATGTTTTAAATTATTCCAATGTAACAGTATGTAATAAATACAAGGTAAGGGATCCTACATACAAGGATATAAGAGCTCATACGGTTGTATTCTGGTGACTCAATAACAAGCCTTTCAGTTAAGTCAGCTGACAGGATTGAAAAAGCTTGTAAATACTATATAATAATATTAGAGGGCCTTTAAAGTAACCACATCAAGTGCAATTTCCTAAATTTTGAATGATAAATATTAGGTTTAAGGCAGATTTGTTAAAAGCAGAGGTGATCACAGCTCCTAAAGGACCATTACACAGTTTTATTTGAGTGCTACCAAAATTAAAAGAACAAAACTTGGAAAAAGTATAGTAATTGACTGATAAGAATGCATATCAAAATACACAGAATTTTGTGAATAAAGGAAAAATTATAGGGTTTGAGCAGGATTGAAAGAGGACAGACAAAGACAAGTGTTACAAAAAAAAAGTTGCTGAAACAAATTCCTGTCAGTGACAGGAAGGAGTGTGGTTGTTGCAGTAGTAGCATTTGGAAAAAAAACAGGATGTTGAAACAATTGAAGTCATAAAAAAAATTGACAGGGACTGAGGAAAGGCAACAGTAAAAGGCAATTCAATTTAAGTTTGGCCTCAGATATATAATTCTATTTACCAAAAATCATTGGCTTTAATGTAATATTTCCTCAGTTGCGAGCACAAGGTGCAAATGATCTGTCATGAAATAGTGCAATTCAAAGACTTCATTTACAACATTTACATTCAGTTAAATTGCTCAACAAGACATTTAGACGGCACCTTTTTGGTGTCGACTGAAAGAGCTCAGTATCTACAATGAAAAAAGAATCAGCGTAAATGTTTCACAAATAACAAAGCTTGATAAATAGCTAGTTATTGATAACTAACTATCTATCTGGATCTGTACCAGGTGCTTTCAGTTATCAAAATTTTATACATTTATGTAATTTAAAAAAAATCTAAAAACTACAATGTTACAACCTTCCCCTACAAAAATATTGTATGTATATAAATAAAACCAACCAATTGCTCATAAAAACTAGGATTATTATCAACAAAAACAAATGAACGAATAATTTATTTTGTTCTACAAGAAAATATATAGTAATGACTGTGAGTGCACTTTTGACTCTGTTGTCTATTGTGTTGCTTTCAAGGCACTAATAGACTTTAAGTTTATGATTGACATAGACAAGGTAAATTTACCTGCTTTAAATTGTGCAGACTCTTATTGGTCTAAACCAGTGATTCATCAGGGGTAGGACAGCCAATAGAAATTACGATTTGCTAGAGAAAATCTAAAATTTTTTGACTCATATGTGTTTTAAAGGAGATTTAACAGACTAAAACTGTTACAAAATGGTCTGATTCTGTTCTTTAGTTAAATTCAAAGAATCTTCAACCTCTTTTTTGCAGCTATAAAAGATACCTCACTATTAAGACAACTTGAGTTGATCAACAACAACGAAAAAACATAATACTCTAGATGAAGGTTTATGTCTTATTTAGTTTTTCTGTTCATGTTAAAGAAAAGTAATCTGTTCACAGAACAAAAGCAATTTCAGCAATATCTGGTAAACTTCTAGTGCTTGGGCAGTAAACCTTTTTTGCAGTCTTTTTCACTTTACCCCAAAACAACAACCACTTCCTTTTTTTCCTCATATTTAAACAGCAGTCAGCAGAGTGGGAGCTTCATTGACTGCTCATGCATTTGAACCTGTTCCTGAAATAAAAGGCTTCGTCATGAAGGTTTGTATTATCACTGGAAGACATGTAGCGGAATTTGTCATAGGCTTTTTGGGAGTCTGTTTTGGTCCAGGGCAGTTTGATTTTTGACGCATGGTTCACAATGATGTCACTGCAGGAGCCAACGTGGAGGGAGCCCAGACCGTCGATGAAGAACTCTGCAATGTCAAAGGAAAACTTTTTGATTGATCCTCACTTAAACATTCCCTGGATTTGTTTCTTTTACATTTTTTTACATTTTTTTCTGAAACAACTCAGAAGTGTCATCACAGCTATACTTCATTGAGAAAAATAGCTCACATAAAGTCCTATATTAATAAATCTGATAGCAATCATTACAGATAGACTCACCCAGATGAGCCTGCCGTGCCAGGCGGGGGTTAAAACCCACTTGCTGCATCTTATCTGTCCTCCCCATGAAGAAGTTGATGACAGCATCAGCAACCACACAGTTGGGAAATCCATCAATGACATGATGGTAGCCATTTCTGATATGCAGACAGTCGCCCTCCTCTCCCCCTTCTTCTACTGAAATGGTGTGAAGGTAGGTTGCAGTGTAACCTGTTGCCTCTCTCACTGCACCTCCAACCTGAAGCCATTATGACATCAATAGAGGTAGGGTAACTGATACATTCATTGAAAAAAGAAAATGCACCTTAAAAAGATATACTAAAACATTAACATTATCATAGTTTCTAAAGCAAAGAAAACACTACTGCTCATTTTTCTAGGTAAAAAAAAAAAGTTATCAGTACTGCGGAAACACCTCCCTTAGTGTTGCAGTAAAAGGAAATGTCTGAAACCTCAGTGCAACTTGTGGGCAAAAACTCAAAAGAAAAAAAAAAACACTCTGTGGTACAAAGTCTTGACACTGGTGTTGTGCACTAAAAAGACTGTCAGCCAACATGCTCATGCAGTATGAAGTACGAATCAGTCCACACATGTTGTACTCTGTCACAGCAAGCACCTCACCAGATCCAGAGTGGTTTTTTCTAGGATGTCCACCATCTTTTCTAATTTGGTGTTTGCAGTGAAGATGAAATCATCATCTGCCCAGACAACATACTTGGTGGTCACTTGAGACACTGCCAGGTTTCTTCCTGCAAACCAACCCTGTGAGGAAAAAAGACGAACATCACACGCGATCTGCACCGATATCACAATGCATGCGCAATGCTTTATGAAGACTTAAGCTTCTTTACCTTTCCAAATGGCATGATGTAATGTTCAATGTGAGGACCTTTCACTGGCTGTGGATGTTCACTATCGTCCGCTATCACTATGGTTACAGTGGGATAATACTGGCGAATGCTGTTGATGAGATCCTGCAGTTTGTCATAGCGTAGGAAGGTCTTGGTGGCGATGGTTACAAGAGCACTGATGTTGTACTCTGTAAGTTAAAAAACAAAAACAAAAGCAAAACAGACAAATGCAAAAAATAAGAAATTATCCCATTAAGTGACCGTGAAAATTAACATTTTGCATCAAACTACTTGAACTAATGATATAACTGTTGGCAAACCTTTTTGGGATCCAGAGTTATGAAGGTGTGGGATGATTCCGTGTCCAACTTTTATGGTGAAAAATGACTGGTGGCCTTTAGTTGCAAACTGAACTGCAGAACAAAAGAGAAACTGTGGTAATCAAGTTTTCAGATTTTATGAGAGGAAATGAATCACTAGATGTTTCTATACTAAGATAGATCTAAGAAAGATCTTACAAAACTTCAATGTCACAATGTGCAGAATAATTCATTACTCAATATCTCGTAGTATCATACCATCTCTCAGAAGCTGATTAATGCAGCACAAGAGGAAGTAAAACCAGATGTTCAGTCCAAAAATGGAAAATGATATTGGGAAGATTCCTCTTATTATTATTAAAGAGGAACCAAGCTATTGAAGGCAGTTAACATTATAAAGCTTTCTGCTATCTATCTAGTCTATGAAACATTTTGTCAGTGTTTTGCATGAAGGGTTCCGAAAAACTTTGTTGAGCTAAGTGTTGATTTGATTAAAAAAACAGTCTCTTTAAATGTCAAAGCTTTGTTAAGCTTAGTAAACTTAAACTTTGTGGGAGTATTCCCACACACATCCTGCCTGGAAAATGAATAAGACAAGGGCTGTCCCTATGACAGAATTTGCTTTAAGGACATATTGCATGAAAACTGGTATCCTCCTTTGTTCACGGGGATAAGTTTAATCATTTTCGGGGCAGTACAGCTAACCTTGCTTCACCTCTGTCCCTTTTAAGTTGAATACTCTTCACTTGGCAGAGAACCAGCCCACAGATAGTAATTTATTTGGTAGTAATTAAAAGTCTAATTGTAATTATGAGATTGCATTTGAATGCTGTATATTTCACAGATAAAAATAACCTTGTTTTGATTAATAATCAATGGACCAATTTACCATAATTTCTCTTTTTTCAAAGCTTATTGATCCATAAGAATATTGTGTATTATCACTTAGCAACTGGATGAGAGTCAATAAGGTTGAACAGGTAAACATGGCATTCTACTCTTGGGATTGTGATAGTGACTACATGCAAACGCTACCTGTATCTGCTGTCCGTGGATGGAACACAGTGTTTGTATAGGTAACAAACTGCAGCTGCCTGTTCAGAGCGGACAGAAGAGGACTTGACAGTGTTATGTGGTTCTGTCCCTCTCCTCTAACAGAGACCTTGTCCACTGTAGCAGCAACATCAAAAGTCCCCAGTGTTGCTGTCAAATGTACCTGTTGCACCATTCGCATGGTTTAGGAGAAGATAATCAAAAAAAAAGTATATAAACATTTAGACATGTCGACAACAGTGAAAACCTTAGAAATGAAGATTTTTGTTTACCGTGTGGTTTGATCTCGTTTCTTCTTTAAGACCAAGACCTGTAGAAAGAGAGCGTTCCTTACTGGGGATATCATCATGGGTTAACAGTAGCATGCAGCTGGGAACAATTACACAAAAAGCAAATGCAGACAAAGATGCTAACATTAAGCCTTCACTCACCTCATGTAGCAAACTCACATGAAGTAGGTGAAGGTTCAATGTATCATCTGTTTCTTTGATATTGCATGCTGTTTAAAATTCGTGTTTACCAGGAATGATGATGGTTTTAAGGGGTCGCACCTCCACTCCCTGGGTAGGATACTGAAGAGGACTGTTGGCCTCAGCTACGATAAGCTCATCAGCAGGACTGTAGAACCTTTACATGCAGAGCATAGAGGAAAATAGCTTCATCCCTTCATTTCTGTGCAATAAAACTAAAACCACTATTTTCTGTAACCCCTATTTAGAAACAATTAGCAAATAGCACACACGCTGTCACTGACTGTCATGCTGTCATCCCCTGCTGTGGTAATACAACGTAAAAAAAGAGGACAACAAACCAAGAGGTACATCTTTAAAATATACATCCCAAGTTGAACTGATGACTGCCCTTTTTAGTTTTCAAGACATGACAATCATTTTTAGCAACTGATTTTGCAAGTCATATGCAAGTCAAAATTTTATTGTTCCAGATTGTAAAATTGGAATATTTCCTGCTTTTCTGTTAAAAAATGGCGGCACTTTTAACAGTAACCTCTTTGTGCCCTTTGTTTATTACCTACACAAACACTGACAGTTTTAATGAACAAGCAGTAAATTTGCATGGAATGCAAAATCATGCCCTTCATTATCCTTGTGGAAATACCAGGCAACAGGAAACTGTTTTCACGGAAATGAAAGTTATTGCATTCAGTGCTTATGCTCCGGAAGTATGGAATTCAGCCAGCCTGCTGACTTGAAGTTTGCACCCAGGATATTTGGTATTATTGTTCCTACACTGCAAGAAGTTGTGTGATTTGTTACACTAAGTGAATGCTTTCGCGCTAATCATGCTATCACGTGTAATTAAAACATGTTTCTATTTCTTGCCACACAAAATTCTGTGAGAGCATGTAAGTACATTTTGCCTGGGATGTTTTGGTGTGCAATGAGGAGACAATGAGAGTATTTGGTGTTTGGATGAAGAGACAATGAGATGTTTTTTTCAGGAGAACTCAAACTGTGTGAATGTTTTTCGCCACAGAAAGCTGACAACATGGTTTTGTACATGCATGTGCCACATTCTCTTACTGCACAATATGCAAGCAGCATCACACATTACCCCACAATGTCTGTTATCGCTCAAATACACAGAACCAAGGTTGCAGGCACACAGAGCTTTAGGTGAGGGACAGTGACAAGAGCAAAACACATACCAGTGTCCAACCAGAATGTGACTGAGGTCTTTATATAGACTGCGGTGTAAGTGTGTTGAGATGGTATGTGTGTGGCAGATTAGCTGTCAACTGATTCATAACAGCATGACTCAAAGTTGACTTGCCTAGTCATACATGATTAAACTCGTAGATCAGCAGTGCTCTCCTCAATTTTTCAAAGTCTTGCAACCCTATAATTGCAATGGAAAATGTGGAACATTATCGCTGAAGGTGTACAAGACAACATGTACCTGGTTACTTGTACTATTAGCTAACTGACATGAAATGCTAATACTAATGCTCGCTTTGCTGCCAAGAGTCAAGAACTTCTGTACTTTTAAAGGAAACAAAATCTTTTTAGGGATATGTTGGCACTATATTGACCTGTATATTGACAGTACGCCAGGGTAAAATTTAACTAACCCTAATCCTCTCTCTGATCTGAATATGCACTTTGACCTGCTCAACAATCTCCAATAACAATGTCTGTATACGTTATATGAAGCTTTTAGACATTTTTTACAGTGCTTAAGTTTTTAAAAAATTATGCGCTGTCATGTTTGGTTTTTGATGTTTGTTATTCTCTTTTTGTGTTCTTTGTGCGAGGCAAATTCTTTGGGATGTTGAATTTTTATTCACTCATTAAGCAGCTTTGTCCTAACAACAGCTGATTAAAAAACAATATATGGCCAAGATGATTGATTGATTCCAAAAGGGTTCTGTAATGGATCATATTGTCTTCTATTGAACTTTACCTCTTCTGAAAGCTGCTGTACTCCTGAGCTCTGTGATGCTTTGCACCTTCAGGGTGAGGATGGGACTCCAAGAAAGCTTGCCCAAGGTTGTGGGCCCACACACGTGGAAACAGCAGATCAGAGAAAGGCACGTGAAAGCTCTCCTTATCAGCCAGACACACACATGTATTTTGAGCCAAGTGTCTGCATAAGGAGAAGGAAATTGTAATAAGTCAGCTTTTATTGATAAAACTGAAGATGCAAAGTTGAACTTAAACTAATACTGAGAATTATCAAACCGTGCCACGTCCTCTTTTATGTAGTATGCAATGTCCTGAAAGTCACTCAATGAGTCCGTGAATCTTTGATGGAGGAGTTTCTCTATTTCACCTCCCTGTTTTGGCTGTATGTCAACTACTGAACTGGTACCGGTGCTCCAGACGTGAAAGAGGAAAAGCAGCAGTAGTCCACTGATCAAAATCAAGCCAAGACACCTCTTATTGTAGGAACGCATCTAAAATGAGAGTAAAAGACAATTTCAAAATGGTGTCTTTCTGTCAACCACCCACAGTCTCTGCAGGCCAGTCATCTCACTGCTGCAAAACCTCTGAACTTTGTTTAATGGTTCTGTTAATGGTTCTTTATATGAGATTTTGAATATTATTATAGCAGTGAATGTCTATTTGCTATGTAGAAATCTAGTGAAGCAAAAGCATCAAGAATAGAGGATAAAGTCAGACTTCCTCTGTGTTTTAATTCAAGCAAAGGGGTGCTGTGTGTAATACTGAAAGCACCAAGTAGAATAAATTCGTTATTTCAATTCTCATTCTTGCACTTTGTTCAAGTCCAGATAAAATTGTAGTTAAGTCTGTTCCAAATCATTTGACCCAATCTTTAATTGTTGTCAAAGCAATAAGTCCTTAATCATGCTAAGACCACATGCTAACTTAAAATTTGCTGAGAAAAAAAAATCACTTAATTGTCTTAAATTAAAAAATTATGATGGTTAAATTTTAATCTCTAGATCGAAAACTGCAAATCCTGTTCTTGTGTCATTCTACCAAGGCACAAATCCAACTTTTTGATGGTTTGAGATGAAAACGATGTGATGCACTCCTGTCAATACATTAGTATCAATAATGTCTATGAAAAATGAAAAAACTCTGTATAGGGCTTATATACTCGTGCATAAATTTGTGTGAACTCTCTCCTTCAGGTTGATAACTGACTTAATGGTATGTAAAGAATGGGATTTTATCTGATGTCTAAAAAGAGGAACTTGAAGAACCAGTAGTGATGACACAGGATCACTGAGGCAGTGTTGGTGTTTTTTTAACAGTTAAATGTGAATGATTTTGATTGAAAAAGGAGTATAATTCAGTTTGAATGCTGCAGAAAAAAAAGCTTAGTCTATTTGGTTATTATTCATTGTTATTTGTATTGTTATGTCAGTCTTTGCTATTACAGAGTATGTGTCTTGTTAATTATCTTGCATGTGCTGCCCTCATGGATCTCACCATCAGTTAGATGCATATCAACTCCTACACAGTCCAACTATGAGCAAAACTCGTCTCCGTATACGAATACTAATTAAAGATCATAAGCAAATATAGTAACTGTTCTGTTCTGTACATCTTATGTCTGATTGCAGAGTATGCTTAAAATATTAGTCTGGTCGTTATACTTTTGGCTATTTCTATTTAATTCTCTTTAATTTCTTAATTTCTTCTCTGTTGTGACAACGGGTGTAGTTTGTTTGTTGACTTAAATTTATGGCTCGCATGAAACAATGGCGGGCCAAACGTCTTTGCTCATCATGAAGAAATGGTTAATGTCAAACCAGTTCTAGCCATCCATTCACATCTATGCAACCCAAACCTAAGCTGTTAAGCGCTTAGTTATTTTTTAAAAAAAACGTATCAAGTTTTTATATTTAAAGTAGCGAAAAACAGGTTTAACACTAGGCCTTTGAAACCACAATCACTTCCTAGAAAATACCCTTAGGAGTCTCGAGGTCATAAAAATAAGGCGTGTGTGTCTATAAGTCCTTATATTCTTTATGGGCAAAATTATAATAACATATCAAAGAAAATGTGGTGAAACAAGCATTTCAATAAGCTAAAAAAAGTTTCCAACATCCCCATTTATTACAGCGCAGAGAAAACCATTTATAATAATATGGAGAGAACACAGGAGAAATAAAGATGGACATATTTCTTACTGTTGTTATTGTTCCGTTAGATGAATACTTCCAGCTTCTGCTCGGATTCCATAAACTAGCGTCAGTCAGCTGAGTCTCACCCTGCCAGGCGTCTTTCGTGCGCTCGGGCTCGCTGAGGGCGCTGACTACACAGCCACTCCTCTTGTTGCACTGCTGTGGGTCAAGTGCATTGAATGTGCGACGAAAACGGTTTCCGTACTTAAGGAAGCATCACAGTTTTACCCCTCAAAACTCCGAGCTCTGCATTCTGAAACATGTTTGTGATGCGGATCCAGTAAATAATGGCACAGATCGTCATTCTGCGTCCTGGACCGAGGTGGACACAGTTGGCAACGCGTTTGGGTGCATTTAGAATCTTATAAAACTTTTAATGGTGCAAGTTTAAAGCCCCCTTTGCCCCCCAAAATTTATTCAGCCTATTGTTTGTTGGACCCTCATTTTGTCTTCAATTGTAAAGACTATAAGCATGATTTGTGACATCAAGACTTGGTGTCAGGGAACATTGCTTGAGTAGGAAACCAAGTGTGAAAAGGAGACTTTATTGAAAAATAAGACATTTTTTGTAGAAGTTAAACTTTGATAAAGAGTAATGTTTGTGAAGCCATTGCCCCTTGATTTTCTGTCAGGGTTAATGAGTGCGTAAAATGAAGAACAGGTGTTTTAACTTTTTTTTTGGAATATCTAAAACCAGAGACAACAATTATTTTAATATCATGTTGACTTTTTTACACACTGTGGGTTCCTCCAAAATCAAGCTTAGTCTACTTTCCCTCTCACCCTATCTGGAGGGACAGGGTTACTCACTCAGCTACGTCAGAGACAGGATTAAATTTAGATTGGGCTTGTTTTGAAAGTGTGAATGCATGAGTAGTCTGTGAATCACACATAATGTCTTCTTAAACAGTCGAACAGTTTTAGTTCCTCTAGCCCTTGAGTTACTGTCAGCAGATTTTTAGCTCTTTTAAGCCCGGACATCCACAAAAAATTTGTCACGTCCTTTCTGTCAAGTCACATGTAGAGGAGCACATGTTTTTCTGCATCTATTTTCAGTTTCAGATCCATTCTTGATGCTGTGTTCTTTCAGTAGGCTATTTGTGTCACTGCTTTGTTCATCTCATCTGTGCTGAATTATTATGCGCCATTGGAAACTGCTTGTTTTTCATTACTGTCTTGTTTTTTCCCTTTTGGATGTCCCTTGGCTGTCTTTGATGAACTGACTGATACCTTGTGTTTAGTTCAGGCTCTATCCAGCAAGTCAAACATAGTACTTAATGCTTTTGTGGCTGACAAATGCCTCGACCGATGGCTCTGGTTTTCTGTTTTCATTTTCTGTTTAATTGCTTGTTATTTCTCACTAATAAAAGATCAAACTTAATAAGATTGTTAATCTTGTTGTTAATACTGAGAACAACAACAAAGCATATGTGCTTTGTGGGTCTCCAGTGATAGGAAATCTTGGGCAATCCTCAGTGATATAACATTGTTGATGTGTTGCCATCATGACAGGATGGGAAGATGCACCCTATTGCAGATCACCTGTGCTCAGAGATACTGCATACCTTTCAGTAAGTTATAGGGGAAGATGAAAGTACAAAACTAAGGACTTAATAGCCCCTTTATGCTAAATTAAATGAATCTTTCAAGGAAAAAAAAAACTCATTAGGAAGTATCTGTACACACAAGTTATTGTAGTGTTATGAGATTTAAGGGACTCTGTTGTATCTGTTATGGGGAAATTTACAAGGTTGTACACAATTACCGGTAAATATAACCAATCAAGATAATCAGCAGAGCTCTGTACAGCTTCAACAGAGCATATCATATCATCTAATTTAATCTAAGCATATCTAATAGTAATGAGACTAAAAGCATATGCTAGTGTACATGGACCCTCAATCTGTACCAATAAATCTTATTTTTGTAGATATAAAGTAGTAAAAGATAAATTTGGGCTTAATAAAACAGAAGTACCTCAAAAACTGCTTGAGAAATTTATGTAGGTTTCACACGAATTAGTATAAAGGATCCTAATTGTTTCGTTAGGCCGACACCTAGTGTTCAAGATTGGTAGAACAACAGTTTAACTTGTCTTTCTTTTGCCTTCTCTCTCAGAATTTCTATATTATAAATTTCAATAATAAAAAAAAAATACACAGTCTATTGTCGTTGTGTTAAATCCATTTGTTAATTGCCGTCAGTGCATTTCAGGACGTGAAAAGAGACTTCCTCTACACGTCATCGTCAGCCAGCCAATGGGAGAACATATTTTCGGAGCTTAACCCGTGATGCTGAAGAATGTAAATCTCTACAGTGACTCTCCTTTTAACTAATCATCTTATTTAACGACGCAAATGGGGACGTCTTCAATCAAACAAATTCTTCGGGTGAATGTGGCCATCACGTGACGATATGACTGACAGGCGTAGTAGGCTCGTGCAGTTTTCAGAAACAGGAAATATTTCGCGTGAGGAGTTTCAAGCATGTCGTGCTCACAAATGACTGATCCCCCTGCAAAGGTAAATGACACACACATATACGAGTGTACGTCTGCAATGAAACGTATTTTTGCACACAGGAAATACACACACAGCTGCTGTGTGTGATTGTAAAATTTCAGCAGGATTACGGATGAAAATCTGTCTTCCACTCGGCCTTTTTTTTTCGCTGTCATAGCAATCTCAGACATGTGTTGTGAAATAAACACATGTAGTGCCTCGATTGCAGTGACCGGATTGCTGTCAGTTTTATTTATCGTCGTTTTAATAAAGAGAACCATCAAACATGAAGAGCAGGCGTCCCGTTCTTCCCCAAAAGACTGTCATGTTAATCGTTAACATCCGTTTCATACGTGAAGCAACAGACTGAGCTGGGAACAGTTTTTTGTGTATTGACATGCTGACAGTGTGTCAAGTTCGAAGTCCACGTCCATAAAGGACCTCACTCACGCTAAAAACACAAACCAAGAACTCGCCGTCGGAGTTCAATTCAAATTAACGTTTTAAAAAATCGGCCAGTCTTAAACCAAAAAAACCGAAGTAGGATGCACATGTGTGGATGTCATCTGGAAAAATCCTTCTCCACAGAGAGTGACACTTCAGTGTCACAGCACCATTTTACCGGAGCAGACTTTCTGATTTACAGTAAGTTCCAAGTTGAAAATAATTCTCCAAGTTCATAGAATCGTTTTCTGTATATTGACGCTAATAACTGTCAAAACGCTTGTAAAAAATATTGCAATAATACACTTGGTCGTTTTTTGTTTTTTTTTAAAAAAAAAAAAAACGGTTCAAGGGGGAGATTGGACTCCAGGGGGCGATGATTAAAATGTGTTGGTCTGATCTTTGGAGTGCATTTACTCTTGTGTTCAAACCATATTGCATTTTTTAGCTTTTAATGCACATTCTAAAATCAAAGCATCCCTTGCAAACACCATTGAAGTTTATTGCTTTTTCTGACACAATGATTTGTTAAAGTAATATTGAAGGCACTGAAAGTCATCAGCGAAAATCGTTTTCGATGATCAAATAGCATAATTCAATGTACAACTACCTGCAGTTAGCTCAAAATCTTTTTATTTAATACAAATAGTACAAAGATCAGTGACCATAAGCTGAAGAGAGAAATATATAGATTCATATCTCAGGTTCACCAGTCCATCAAAGCCATGTTGTGTTGCTGTGGTGTGATGTTTTCCCAGTAGACATGCTGTAACTGGGATATCACGGTGCTGGAGACAGTGTCACCATGACGAGCTCCAGCTCAAGATGGGCCTTCTTCCTGGGCTTCTTGGTTGGAGCCTGCAGCATCTACTTCTGCCTACGCCAAGTGTGGTTTGAGAGGAACTACCCCCTGCTGTCGGAGGCTCAGGAAAAAGCCACAGTGGTGGGGGAGAAGCCCTCCAATTGGAAGAAGAACGGAGCTGCTCTAATTAACCTGCTCCACCCTCATAATGCAGGTGTGTTAAACAATATTACAAAGGTCTGTGATGGATAAAATAATTTCTTTTGATTAAGATAATTCCTTCTAAATCAAGAAACCTTGCATCTCTAACAAGTTAAAGGTAGATTTTGTTATATATCACTACTCAGTAAGATTCATTCAATTTATAGTGTATTGGATGTTTTGCTTTGTCACTCTAGATGAAGACAGTCAGGTGGCAGACATGTTGTACCAGAAGGTGCGCGTCCTCTGTTGGGTGATGACAGGGCCGTATAACCTGCAGAGCAGGGCACGTCACGTCAAGGCCACCTGGAGTCGACATTGCAACGTCGTTGTGTTCATGAGCTCTGTGGAGGACGCAGACTTCCCCACTGTGGGCCTTGGCACAAAGGAGGGCCGTGACCAGCTGTACTGGAAGACAATTCGAGCCTTCCATTACGTCTACGAGCACCATGCGAACGAAGCAGATTGGTTCTTGAAAGCAGACGATGACACCTTCGTGGTGGTGGACAACCTGCGCTGGATCCTGTCCAACCACACCCCAGAGGAGCCCATCTACTTCGGCAAACGTTTCAAGCCTTACACCAAGCAAGGCTACATGAGCGGAGGGGCAGGCTATGTGCTTAGTAAAGAGGCCCTTAAGAGATTTGTGGAAGGTTTTCGGACTAAAGTTTGCACACATACCACCCCTGTGGAGGACCTAGCCTTGGGACAGTGTTTGGAGAAGATGGGCGTTCTGGCTGGGGACTCCAGAGATACTTTGCATCGAGAAACTTTCCACCCGTTTGTGCCAGAGCACCATCTAACTAGCAAGTTCTCCAAGAGCTTCTGGTACTGGAGCTACTGTTACTACCCGATTGTTGAGGCAAGTTCCCTCAGTTCTTTTTATTTGTGAGCTAGTGCAATGAAACTACAGTATGAACAAAACATACAACATACCTGTGTTTAAAATATGCGTGAATGAGGCATTTAGGAGTCATGGCTAAGGAGCACACCTTATATGTATCTGCACTGTGAGCAGTGAACTAAGAGAAAAATGCTGAGAAGAAGCCTCACAAATACACTATTATTAAACCAGAAGGTTGTTTATGGCTTGTTGGTAAGACAAACATCCTGTGGAGTGGATTAACCTTATTACAAAGGGACAAGTCAGGTAAGGGGAAGAGGCTATGGAGTGGGTGAACCTGCTGAAAATCCTTTAATAACATTACTGTACTTCTGCCCTTTAAGTGAAAGAATTTTTCTGAAATGAAATAGCAGGCAGCTATTTTTTAATTGGTAATGTTTAATGCACAATATACTTATTATTTTGCCTTTAATGTAATAAATGAGTTGAGGTTTCTCTATAAATAACTCATTAGGGAAATAATAACTAAAACAAATGTGCTTTTCTAGCACTCTCTGATCCTGAACCCTGCAGAGACCACGTGAGTTGAAACTGAGATGAGTTCATTCTAAAGTAGATGATTGCAGCAGAGGCAACGTCCTGTCAACAAAAAGAAAATTGGTCATTTTGTCGCTGATGATGCAACTAATTTATTGTACTTTGCAATTAAAATGAGACAGGATAATTACTGATCCTGTCACACACTGAGTGCAAGTGTATGGAGCTGCTTTGTCCTCTTTGAAAGGAAAACAAGAAAACAAAATTATGTTGAGTATCATACTAATTATGATTTTTTTTTATCAGACTGTAAAAATGGAAATTTGTTTTCAGAACTGTCAATATTATGGCAATAACAATACAAGAAAAACCTCCTCTTATTGTGATCAAATTCATAATTCTAAAACCAAGATATAACTATTTTCTTTATAGTCAAATCTTGAAAGTTAAAGCTCTGTGACCTGTGTTGTCTAATAACTGTTAAAATCTCATAATAAGACATAGTGTTGCAGGGGAATTTTTGATAATTATCATTTTATTGAGTCAAATGTACTGCTGCCAGATTGACTCTTTTGCACTCAACATGTGTATTAATCCATGACTGAAAATAGTCTCCAACAAATGCATTACTTACCCCTGTCTGGGTATCTTTTGCTAAAAACCTCAGTATTCAACTGTTCAACTGAGATATTAGCATTTTAAAGCTGAAACTGTAGAATTGCGAACCGTTCTGCAGTGCTGTTGGCTTCAAGCTGAGTGGCACAAACAGAAGAGGGAACAAACAAACAGATTGTTGGTTTCAGTCTTTTCACTGGATTAATAGAGTTGCCTTATCCTTTAAACAAATGCCAATGCAAACACACGTGAGGTGCTTCCTGTAGCATTTTTACTCAGGAAAAGATCATTTTTGGCATTAGTAATCACAGAAAAGGGCTCTCCAGGCTCAGTCTCTCCAGGTCAGTTAAATTATCAGTGCTTTGTAAAACAGAGAACAAATTTGCACATAATCCTGTTTGCACACAAGATGTTTCTATTTTTTATTGCTTTGCATTACATTTTTTTCACTTTGATTAAATAAAGTTGTTGGAAGTCAGTAAATTGAGGACTTTCCACTCTACAGACGTTCAGACTGTTTGGGCAGCTTGTTTGCAGCTGAGCGTGAGTGGTTTAATCTGTCTTTGTTGTGTAGAGTTGTGATTGCAGTGTGTCGAATGAGGGAGGCCACCAGTCTTTTTGACACATGGTTTTGGTTGTTTTTGTGTCTCATGATTACTAATTCTGAGATGCTTCCTGTAGCATCTTTGAAGTTTGTTACAAAGTCATTTTTTAAATCTTCTTTCTTGTGTGTGTGTGTGTGTGTGTGTGTGTGTGTGTGTGTGTGTGTTATTCTTCCTCAGGGTCCTCAGTGCTGCTCTGACCTGGCAGTGTCTTTCCATTATGTAGAAGCAGAGCTGATGTACACACTGGAGTACTACACCTATCACCTCAGAGCGTACGGCTACAGGCCACGCTACCGGCCCTCCTTACGCCAGGGACTGAACCTCGGCACACTCTCACAGACGGCCGTGACGATGGGACTTAAGGGGGCTCAGGAGGTGACGGATGGAAGGAGTCACACAACTTCAGCCCTCTCTGTTAGTGGAAACAAAACTACATCAAAGACAGAGTCAGAAAAAGGGCGGGAGGATAATATCATCTCTGCCGTCACTGAGAACAAAAGTCCGGTCACACAAGGCGGGCACCACTGATTCTGTGTCTAAGCTTTAGTGTGCATGCTTGTGCCAGAAAGGTGCACAGTATTTGGCTAACTGATGTTTTCTGACAGGACCTCCTCTTTCTGATCACAGTATATTACAGCCAGTATGACACTGTGAAATCTCACAGTGTGAGCGGTTAAAACAAGACACTGCAACAGATTCATGGCTTTTTTAATGATGATAAACATCTGTTTTAGAATATTTATTGCTGACAATACCAGCTTTGAAGTGACTGACATTA
>JAPZDZ010000002.1:12924679-12937292 GCA_029783805.1 Acanthurus tennentii | reverse complement strand
TTTTTTCCCTTTACCTGTTTTCTATCGAGCCGGTAGTTCGGTAAAAGAGTCAGCTGCGTGCGTCCTGGTGCTGAGTAAAGTGGATAGATCCTGCAGTGAGAACCGGTAAGCTTAAATGAGGCGTTCACGCTTTTGGGGTAATAAATAATAGCCGGATACCTGCGTAGCGCCAATCAGCAGCTGGAGCGTAGGTGGGGTATCGGGTCTTATATCACGTTATGCCGAAGCTACGTAGTCTACTACTCAATGATGGTCATGATGCTGCTCCCTCACCAAACACGCACGCAAACTCACCATAAAAAAAAGGATGAGGCAGCGTCACGAGGACATAAGTTCGTGGTTCAAAGGCCCTCCCTGAACTTGATTGGTCATTGATTTTCCCAGAGATTACGCTCCTCTTGGCGTTGGCTGACAAGAAAACAAATACACATACAGGATTTTTAATTGTAGCTTATATTGTTTGAGTAAAAACCTGATCCTGTGTGTCCAGACGTGACCACACGCTGGTGCCTTTCACGTCAATCAGCCGGTCCACTTGAAGACCGTCAACACACTAATCTTTTTAGGAAGTAATTATGTAGATCGCAGCTGCCTCTGCCTGTCACCATAAAGGATTTTGATGTATGTGACTATACAGGCTACACAGCTGTGCGTTCATAATTGACTGCCCCAAACCAGTTTATACAAACATTGTGAATTGAAAATAAACATTTGTGCATTAAACTTTGCTTGGTTAATATAATGACATTTTAATTTCCCACCATGTTCTTTTAATTGAAATAAATTTAATTCAAGTAACAATTTATGGTTGACATTTTTTAACTGCACATCTTACTACAATTTGTTTTCTATTACAAACAAAATAAAACGCTTTACAATTAGATGAGAACACTGAACAGAGAGACAGACTTTATGCAGGCGCTTTGGTTAGACTGACACATCTTTGTACCATTATGGACACGGTGAGAAACACGTGATTCATGGTCACTTTTCAAGGCTGCTGAATTCTCTCTTAGACAGCTCTGACAGGATGTTTTTTTGCTTGTAACTTGCATAAGCAAAGGCTGTGTGACACATGCAGTGTGATTATTACATGATTTGAGTGCTCTGGCATTGTAGTAACGATACTTGGACATTTCTCAGAACATCAGCATAGGCTGGTGAATAACGAAGAATCATCACAGCATTAATAAAAAGCCTCAAATGGATATTTATGTGTAAAAATTGTAAGTTTTTCCTTTCATCAACAGCAGCTGAATACAACTCAGATTTAGTACTCATACCAAGCCCATCATTTTTCTTGCAATTACACAAGCAATTACACTTATGTTGGCATTTGTGCACAGAATGCAAACAAGCATGAATATTTCAGCAAAGCAAAGTTCGTGATCATAGCTGTAAACACATTAAAAGCGGGTAAAACTTCTGCAGACATCAGTGGCTGTGGCCTCTGGGGACTGCGGCCTGACATAGGAGGGTACGGCACCAACAACAAAGCGCCAGGCAAACAGTGCATTTCACAAAAGGTTAACACTGCTATGTTTTAGTAATGACTTGCCATTTCCATATTTGTCCTGTTCCTGTATGTAGTAGCATGGGGTGTGAGGTGAGGGGGTTGCAGCAGTGTGGGGGGTTCGGCTTGGGGGATCTGACAGAAGTGGGGAAGTCATTAATTGCACTTTTACATTATTAATTAGTGGTTTTTTTTATATCCCCCTTGCTAATCAAAGCGACCCTGTTTTGGAGCTAACAGAGAGTACAGGGGAAGAGTGCCTAGGGCTGTTTATCCACAACATGCCATGCCATGGGAAGTTTCTTATCTAACAGAAAGGTAAATGGACGCTGGGCCACATGCGCTGCAGGGCCGGAGGACGTCCTGCTGTACATCACAGGTAGTCACATCACATGTCCTGCAGGCTGCTAAACAATATGACATGCACCCTCTGCTGTATTGCATGTGGATGTCATTCATTCCTAGCACCTGGCTCGCAATGAAAACTTGTGCTTTCGCAATGGTCGAGCTCCCCTTTGAGATTTGGACAGCTGTGGAGGTGATTGGAGAATATCTCTTTGACAGGTCAGCGGGACCATCACGCTTGGCTCACTAACAGCAGGCAGCTAGCCCAAGGTGGCTGGAGGTTGACCAGTATGTGAGAAGACACATGTAAAGAGACAATTCAGCCTCATGCTAGGATCATTTAATATTCATGCATGTGAAGGAGTGTGTCTCTATGCATGAAAAAAAGTATCACACAGAGGTTAAAATAGTTACCAGTGTGATGATGGTGATAATGATGGTGATGATGATGATGATAAGCCATTAAACCAATTTAAATCTTCCTTTACAATGGCTGCATGTCTTAAAAACAAGTGAAATTCTGTTGTTTGACTTCAATATTCAATGTTTCTCAATAATTTTTCAGCATGAGTGTAAAAAAGCATAGAGTCTGAATGTGAACATCTTAGTTCATTTTGATTTTTTCCTACTTTAACCCAGACCCACTATAACAGTTCTGTTCCACAATTTGCTTTATATGTACTCACTTTTTGAATTAACTGGTTAATTACATCAGTGTAACTTAACTGTTGAACACATATGAAGAGAGAAATGGAGACTGAGTCAGAAGAAGATCTGTGTTCTGTGTGTGTCTTTGTGGACACATCGTGTTGTGTTTATCTCACGTACCTCAACTCTCCAACATGTCGTGGACTGTAGAAGTTCTCAGAAAAGACTATGCAAGCCTGAAAACACAGTCTGGCAGTTCAGTTTGTTTGGAAGTGCATGTTGTGGAGGAGAGCAGCAGATAGAGCCTGGAGTACAGCCACGCTGTTATTCTTCTCCTGTCTCTCTAATGGAGCTGCCAATCATCCATTTGTGCAGGCTTTCATGGCCTGAGAGGGAGAAGATAAAGTAAGTTCCACCCTGGAGTTGAGAGGGGACAGTGACGTAACAGCCCTTATATGGGAGGGATGTTATGAAAGAACGAGCGACCAGAAGGAGACAGAAATGGCGAGTGTGCAAGGGTGAGAAGGGAGAGTGAGACTGCAAAGATGTGCGAGAAATCGCAGGGTGTGGATTTATCTATATCTGTATGCAAGCTGGGGTTGGATACACAATGTGGAAGTCCAAAGGGGATTCTGCATGTGTGAACGCAGTAATAAGAAAACAGTCCTTCACACTCTCACTGGCCATCCCTGCTGTTCGCTCTTGCTCGTGGCAAAACAAAGACGAAAATAAGCGGATCTGGACGATTCTTGGCCTCTCCATGGTAGATCGGAAGACACACCTGTCAATAATTGAGTTAATGGGGTCTAATCAAATGGGGGGATTTCAGCTTAGAGTCCACTTTGTGCTTCTCCTCAGGGCATGAAAAATGACTTTGATGGATGCAGTTTTTTTATTCCTCCCACTCCTCCTGATCTCTGACTGGCGAGGTCCTGAAGTGTCACTTCCATCTAAATGTTAATTTGAAGGCTGGTTCTTTAAGGCTGGCATGGATGCTGATATACTTTGAAAGTCTATTTGCATTAGAACATGCTGGATATTTGAAACTATGAGCTGTTCCACCTCTAAAACAAAATGCATTCTTTTATTTATTTTTTTTCCCCAGTGTTTTCCAAAGAGCTCCTAAAAGTGTTTTTCTGCCTCCTTCTTGTCAAAAGGTTTTGGTCCACTTTAATCTTCTCTCAGCAACAATAGTTGACACCGAGGCCTCTGGGAGAAAATAAGAGTCGCTGATGCTGTTTTGACTCTTGAATCCCTCTTTTTTCTGATTGGTGGACTGTTATGGTGTATCTTCTGACAGTATTGCCTATCTTCCACGCATGCAGTGAGAACACTCTTGAAGATACATCATAATCCTGTTCATCACAGAGGCAATCAGAGAGTCCTGCCTCCTTTTATTTGCACTATAGTTGATAAAACGGCTGCAATCAGATACTTGAGTTCAGATGTCAACCCTAGAAATGTGTTTTCTGTCCTCAAGATGTGCAGGATTATACGTCAGACCAGCATGGGGCATCCAAAGTTTGTTGAAAAGTTTTTGTTAGTTGCCATAGGGCTTTGTTTTTTAAAATATGAACACAATATATAAAAATATAAAATATAATAGATTTTTTATTAGTAATGTTCCTATCTGATATATGAAGATTTGTCATTTTCAGAGCTGTTGAAAGCTGTCATCGTTCCTGTCTCTTTGCTTGTTTTTTCCTCTGCCATTTGTTCATTGCTCTGCTGCCAGTTCTTCAAACCTTTTGGCAGCTACTTTTTGCATTCAGATGGAATATTGTCCTTTGCTGTTTTTAAACCCCCGTACTTTTGCAGAAACTGTCTGGATTAGCTACATTTGCAGCCATTTGCATATTGTTTAACCAGGGACACACATGAGAGAACAAAATGCAGACGTACTATTTTAATAAATAAAACTTTATTCAATATTACCACATCATTCAGCTAACTTGAAATGAGATGTAGGTCCAGAAGAGAGGTCATATACTGGCCTTGACACTGCTGAAAGAGGTAAGTATCCTTGTACATAACAGCCTTCAAACATATTGCAGTGTGTTGATTGGATAAATATGCAGAAACATTAATCTGCCATGTTGCCATGTCTGAATCCAGCACCATCAACTCTTTATATTGCTTTATAACGTTAATAAAATAACCAAATTTCTGTAGATGTGTTCTACACATGTATGGACAAATCTTTTACACTGAATCATTAAACTGGTCTGACTTGTTTGAATCACCATCATCAAATCTGCAGCTTTTGGCAAAAAAACTCCTCACTGGTGATGGACAGTGCTGCTGTTAGCTCAACCATGATTACTTCCTGTTGTAAAGCTTACCAAAGGAAATTGACAGCTCTTGAGCTAACACCCTTATAAGCAGTGTCTGTAAAGTCCTATATTATTGACTTGAACATAAAAGCTTAAATTGCTGCCATCCTGGAAGCTTTTGTGCCCCCAAACACTGCGCCGGCTGCACCTACAAACCTTACACAGGTGTGCTTTGTAGTACCCACTGCTGTGGTCTGAGGGGTCCCAAAGTCTAAAGGGGAAGGGAAGGGAGAGAATTTTCCTAATTGTTTTTTTTTTTTAATTATGGCAAAACAAGCCTTGTTTTAAATAAGAATTATTTTACATGAAAATGCAAAAAACGTGCTGTCAGGAGCTCTACTAACCACCAGGCAGAGATATGACCCCTGACCCTAAAGCCACGTTGGCAAATCAGAAGCCTGAAAAAAACTTGTTGTTAGGGGTTCTATCAGGCTGAGTAACTGTACATTCATGTGCAAGGTTTTTTAAAGTTCTGCAGGTCAAAACAGGCACTATTTTGGGCACATCTGTAATTCTGCGTGTAAATAGAGGGAAGAAACAGTATAACCTTCTAAAAACTCTGTTTACAGTGACGGACAAAAGGTCAAACTGAATAGAAGAAGCTCAGTTTTTAAAAACATCCATGTACATGTGAACAATCCTTAGATCTATGTTACATGCTTTACTCACCCGCAGTCATCCGAAGCTGCTGACTGCACCTGTGATGATGCTCTCCCTCAGCTGATCGCAATCAGCCTGGTGTGAAGTTTCATGAGGAAGTTGGTGTTTCCTTGCTCAGTTGGCTGTGTGTCTCAAGAGAGTTAACACCATTGGTTGACTGTCTGTTGTTCCGTGTGATTGTGTATTTGGGTTAAATGTGTTGGAAATTTAAAAAATATATATATTTTAAACTGTGTGGAGGGATTTCTCAAAATAACATACATTGGTGACGGTGGGGATTTATATTCCCACAACCACCTTTCGAGAACCCAAGAGGCCCATTTTAGCCTTTATGTTTTATCTATTTTTTATGTGTGTGAGTGTGACATGAGCATAGGTTTTTGTTTTCCTATCAGTGACTTCCATCTCCCAGGTTTTGTGTTCAGGAAAATGTAACACCAGCTCTGTTTTGTTGGTCTGTTGGCCTTGGCTGCAGGCTTAAATCTGTTGATGTATCTGAGGTGTTGTGCTGTCAGCCTTGTCTCAGAGCTGCCAAACAAACCATTATTGAGAACTTGCAGCATAGAAGTCACTAAAAAAGCAATGCTTTTTGAGAAGTCATAACCATCTGTACAGCAGGATATCAGGCTCTTAATGGATATTTTGAATTGGAATCCTGTGGTGATGGAGATTTGCATTGGGTTTATGGCTCATTACTGTGGTGTGAACGAGAGTCAGTAATATAACAATTAAGCTTCCATCACACCTGAAAATTAGACTGACTGATAGACTGAATGTCTGTTCATGGACCTGACCTCCCTCTCCCACCTGTTTCACTCTGTCCAGCCTGCTTACACAAAATAAATCATGAGAAACTATGAGATCAGGACATCAAAGTGTGCAACATGGTGACTGAGACAAAAAACAGAAACTATGAAGCCCCTCCTTGTTGCATTAATCACCCTCTGATTGAGTTGAAACATGATAAATTTGGAGAGTTGTTACTTCTTGCAATGCACGTGTGTTTTCTGTTTCTGCATGTGCATTTATCCATGTGAGCATACATCCTCTCAAAGTTGCAGCATTAACAAGTGCACAGACACACATGAAAACAAAATCTGCACGTTTTATTCAGCTTTAATGTGACATATACCCATGTGACAATATGAAAAATTTCCCACGACAGCCCTGAAAAATACAATAAGTCTAATTGATCTGAGCTCTTTTTTGTATACTGGCAGTTATTTCCCAAGAGGTTTGTATCATAGTTTATTCTGTATTTATTCTGTTTGGTCAGTGGTTTCCAATGTTAGTTACATAATGAGCTTAAAGAGATTTTCCTGCGTGATCCAACACTGGCTGATGCTCACTGTATGCTGAATGCTGAATTTTAAAACAGAATTCATACATTATATATTGCTCAGATGACAGGAGGGAACCAAAGGTGAGTCCTACAAAAAGGTAATTTTAGAGAAAATAAAAAACTTTGCTGTAAATGGCCGCTGGCATTTTTGTGCTCCGCTTTGTCTCGATTCATATGAGACCAAGTCAAGGAAGCACATTACTTATGTAGCACTTACCCAATATGTTGGTTGTATTACCTTCAAGAAACAGCTGTTATTGCTTTCATGGTATGAAGGGTCAGCTATTAATCAATTCTGACACATTCAGACAGTTTCTCTTAAAGGCTACAGCAGCTATTGACAGGACAAGCTCCCTTTGCAATAAAACATAATAGAGGTCTGTTCTCTGGAGTGACCTCAGGTTCGCCTCAGGCTTGAGGGTTTAGGGTAGATTCTCAAACGCAAGGTGAAATGAAATTTTATAATAAGTAAAAGATTTACAAGATGCAAAGAAAAGTGTAAAATGTAAACATTGCAAACAAATAAACATTCTTGTATTAATAATGCATCAAATTACAATGTGAGTGGTTTTAATTATATATGTACGTATAAGAATTAAAAAGCTCTGAGGACACTCAATTTAATATCAGATTTTTCTATGTTAAACTCAACTTTCAAATAATTTTTTTTTACATGCGACCTAGATCTGGTTTGATAGCCTGTTGTTAAGTCTACGACGTGTTCTGCCTGATTTTTATTTAACTTCTTTTCCATGAGGTGGTAAAAAGATTTTTCAAGTCCATTTACCTGTCATGGTTTACAGTATCACAAGTGATTTGTGGCTTGTACATTCATATTTGAATTAAAAGTGTGGAAACACAAACACTTTACATTAGATCGTGTGTTCCGTGTATCTTTCCCATATAATGACCTTTTACGTGCCTTTTTCTGCGTGCTTCCAGTACAACATTTTCATTTTTCTCTGTTTAGTGATGCGTGAATAGATTTTACCGTGCTGTGGTCCATTGAGTCACTGTCAGACAAATAAAAGCCACACTAATCACATCCCCTCCATACACACACACACACACACTCACCGAAACACACTTGCACATACAGATGACTGATGGCCCTGGGCTCTCCTCTGTAAATGACAAGTGCCATCCATAACAGGCAGGCAGGGGCTGGTAAAGTGATTAAGTTCATAACACACGGTGTCCTGGTAAACACAGCTGGCACCACGTCTGTCACGCCAGACATGGGGGCAAATTGCTCAGTCCATGTAGAATTATGGATTGTGCTTAGGTTGATCTTAACAGAGGGTTGTCATCGACGTGACAGATGGACTAAACCTTTATTCCACCTCACTTACTGTAGAAACTGTGACTGTTTGAGCCAGAGGATGTCAGAGCTGGCCAAGTATGATAAAAACTGATAAGATACCAGTAGGAGGACACTTAGGCTATTGTGAGCATAGGGATCACATTATAAACCCGTTATGCTTCACTATCTGATAATGACATGCATTATAATTTATTATAAATCTGGCACGACTGTATAATGAGATTTTTATGACGGTGCCATGTCCTGATTATAATGAATGTACTGTGATTTGCTTATGATAATGCAGCATGTAAAAATCAGGGTGAAAGGCAACCAGACTCTGGTTTGAGACTGAAGAAACCTTTTGGATGGGCAGCAAACTCTGTATGTGACTGATCATAGCAGCAAAAAGCACAGATGTCTGCTGTTAAAACGGTTCTCTGTCTATAACGTTGAAACACCTACACACCAATGTTACCCATGTTGTACACTGTTAATAAAAATCTGTTCACCTTCATCAGTCTTATTTGTATTTCAAGTCTATTCATACTATTTGTATTGTACTCATAATTATCATACTATATTGCGGATATCATTGAATATACATAATTGTTTAAAACTCATGAGATATATGTGTATTTTCAACCAGGTGACATGAATCAAGACAACAGGCAATGATGTTTCAAAAAGAAAAAGTCAAACTTTTATCTGTTTATTCCTTAAGTTTTGTCAAGACCATCAATCTTTCAGTTCCTTTGTAAACTGCATCGTGGGACAGCAGTGTTCATTGATGGCAAACTCAGAAATCTAATATTTCAGTATGCTCACTAATCTTTTTAGCTACTTAAGTTGGTTACTTTTTATATTTAGTGTTCATACTTTCAAAACACCCTTGGAGTTACTGTGCAAGTAGACCCAGCCGACTATAAAGTGGCAGATATTTTGATGTCAGCACAGGATGTAATATTGATTTTAGGGACCTGTTATTCAGCATGCTGGACTGCAATGCACATAATGAATTATGCATCATTATTAATGATCTTTCACTTCCATTAAATGTAATTTTCCATCTTGAAAAAGACAAAATTGCTGTGAAAAAGGTCACTTCCCAGCATAGCTTGACCCAACTTCAGCCTGAGCAGAGGTCCAGTCAGCCTGCAACCACCTGTGTATGTGTGTGTGTGAGTGTGTGTGCGAGTGAAAGCTAAACAGTATGGAAATGAGGAAAGTCGGCATTATATAATGATGAAAGTCAAAATGACAAAACTGAATTGGTTGTTTATTGTAATTGCCACCATGGCCACTGCAGCTCCATTTATATAAAACACTTAATGGTGAACCACTCAAAAATGAGAATTTGTTACAGCTGGATGTAACAAGTCTAAAACTATAGTTACAACAAAGGACCTGACTTTGACAAAATCTTGCCTGAGGCTGAGGTTGCATATTGTGACTGAGAGAGGTTTGTATCAGCAAATTCACATCTCTCACGTTTTGTTTTCCTGTCCTTCTTCTTGCCCTTTGTCTTGGAGATAAACACTATAAATTGTGATATTTTGACTCTTCATCAAGACTCAATTATAACTGCAATTATGACATTTGATATTTGACGAAAACAGAGCATGAAAGTGAGGTAATCTATTGCTTTGGACCTAAGGAAAGAGACACACAGGCGTCAGAGGACAAAAAGATAATTAGTGAGTGGCTGTCAAAACAGGATGCTGTTGAATGACAACTATTATTTGTTTCCTTCCGCCAGTAACTCATCATCTAATTAGAGGTGGCACCCTATCTTTCACATTACATCCAGTGTCTGACCATCAAGCCTCAGTGACAATGTTTACCCTACTTGCCCCTCCATCGTTTTCGTCACCATCATTTCCTGATATGCTCCAGGATTTACATTGCATGTATTGTGTGAGGTTAAAATAGAAAATTCCTTGGAGGACATCTGTGACTCACTGTGCATCCTGGGTAACCACATCAGCAAGGAGATGTACAGTATGGACAGTAATTGATGAGCTGGGCAGCATCTCCAACGCCAAAAGGCTGGTGTGTAAAAGTGGACAAGTATTTTTTTCCCTTGAATATAGATGAGAATGATTTCAACATAATGATGAACAGCATTGAACTACAAGAATTTCTTCTCCTCTCCTGCTGCTTTTTTTCTTAAGGTTTGTTTGCTTTGCATCTGTTTAAACCTGTCGTGTCAGATGCCTTGGAACCTGTACTGCCAGTAAGGGTGAGTTTGTGTTTGCTATCACCATCTGTCTTCTTCACATACAATGTCAAGTTTTTTTGACACGTCACAGTAGAAAAGCATAGGTAAAAATGATTAAAATAATGCCTTAATTCTGTTTAGCTTCTTCAGTATTAAGCTCCTGTTATTAATAAGACCTATGTGGGTCAAAATGTCTGCTGTAGGACAATATAAAAAAATTACCACCGTGCATCACCACCTCCTTTGTTCATTTTCTTTGCAATAGTTTCAACCTTTGACTGCTATTTCTGGTAAACTTTTTTTTGAGTTTGGGATATGCAACCTTGTTTTCTGCTTTTTCACACATTTTCTGACATAAAACTGTAGATAGTGTTTCAGAATTTAGAATAATGAATCTGCAATACTGGAAAAGATGTAAAATGGCTGTTTGGAACATAGTTTGCTCTAAATACTTATATTTATTAATTACAACTTTCCAATGCCACTATTTGGCCTTCATACTAATGTGACACACTTGTGTGTGTCCTTCTGTGATAAAGCACTTTCAGATTACTCTTCAATATAAATGCACCATTTCTCTTCTAGCACCTGAATGTAAGATTGGACGCAACTATAAATCCCTGACATTTGCCAGATGTTTAATAAATGTGCAGATTTATGGAACATTTCACTCTTTCTCTTACATGATGTTTTGATCTAAAGACAAAAATCACTGTAAGCACACTGTGTGCATTTCCTTCTGCCACACATTTTACTGAAGGGTCCTCATTCACTGCTTGAAAACAGTTAATTAGATTCTCTCCCACCATGGCCTGTTGCTGCGTCAGCACCGGAGGGCAATTCGCCTTGACCCCCCCGCCCCACCCTCCTCCAGCATGAAGGACTGCAGACAGTTTTCTCACAACTGTGGCTTTTGTCTCGAGCCACTGCCATGCCAACACAACTGAGCCACCCAGCAGCTGTCAGCTTGGCCCTCAAACTGCTGAGACGTTACCGAGGCGCCTTGTGAGAGCATCATGTTGGGCAACTGTCACTTCAGAGCCCTTAAGGATGAGCTTAGTAGGCTCGAGATTTACTTTCCCGCACCTGAATGAATGTTGTATGACATGATGGCCTTTCTTCCAGAGATTACCCAAGAGACTGTGACTATTTTGTGTGACCCTGAGTGGGAGCTATTGAATGGATTGCTGAGAATTGACTTAATTTCCCTGAAGAGGATGAGTTATTAGTCGGTAGACTGATCCCACTATCTCTTTCCTTCTTCAATTGCCTTTGCTCTGTCCAGTGGTTTCTGCAGAGATGCAACAACCAAGGGAGGCTTGCTAATTGTTTGTCCCAGTAGGATGTTGCCTTTTGTCCAAGTAGTAAGGCTACGAAAAGACACAGAACATGTATATTAAACTGGGGTAGGTTGGTTATAAGTGAGGAAAAGTAAAGTCTGAGATTGTTATAAGAAGGAGCTCTTTAATCATGAGACAGGTGTTGTGTAATTTTAGAGAAAATGAACAAGTGTAACACCCCAAGTAGCTGCACAAACATTAAAAACTAACAGCATTTGAAGACACAGACAAGACGAACTGAAACAAAACAAGCGCTACAGTTGGTCTCAACACAATTTTGCAACTAGTTAAGGAAATGAGTTCTTGGACTCGTTTTGCGCCGCTGTGTGTTCACGCTCTCCTCCCAGACTCACCGTGGAGACTAGACTAATTATCTCCTCGCCGATGAGCCTGAACCTGCCATCTCATGTTTGTGGAACCAGACAGGAGAGCACACGCCTGGATTAACCTTAGCTGCAACAACGAGAGAGATCTATTTTAATGCTGATGATGTCCTGTTCCGTCACTCTGCGTCTGATAAAGTATCATCGGCAGATTTTGACTATTTGCACTGTGATCTCATGCCGCCGCTTGCTCATTCTGTAGTTAAAATGCAACACAGAGAGTGCAAACATTTTTACTCAGTGACATCTATTTGTTCGGAAGACATCTCATAAAAATTAATTACTGTTATGACTCTTTTCCTAATCCATAAAAGCTTTTAACACTTTTTTTTAACGTAAATTGATGTAGTTTGAAGAGAACAACTCACCTCCCCCATTTTAACATTGAGCTTTTTATTTTACGTGCAACCAGATAATAGACAACCTTCATCCAAGTGATTCATTCCTCTTGGAGACTTTTCTTTTGTGTAAATCTCATGTTGGAGACATAATATTCAGATGTTTACATAGTATTATTTTTTAATA
>JAPZDZ010000002.1:12910644-12923087 GCA_029783805.1 Acanthurus tennentii | reverse complement strand
AAAGTTACCTTTTGAGAAATTTATCATTTTAAGTTTTTGTTGAAACTGTCAAAGAGGGGTTATAATAAGTTTTTTAAAATAAGAAGCTATGGAGGGGTTGGCAGCAAAACCCAAATTAACCACTGACAGTGAGTAATAGAGTAATTTCTGATGTATGCAAGTAGTGTTGAGGATTTTACTAGGAAGAGTAATTTGTGAGTTTAGTTTTGCCTTGGATTTACAGTATTTTAAACCCAATTTATGTTATATTTACATTAAAATCTATGAGAAAGTCATCAATTTTCTGTCATAAACACACTGGAATTGTTTTCACCGAATGGCATCAGATATGATTCAAGCAGCATCATGAAAATCTATTTCAGGGTGCGTTTTCTCTGGGAACATATGTATAAATGGAAAACACATGTACCAGGGCAGTGATGATGAGAGATCCTGTCTGTACATGCGTAAGAGATGCTGTATGATATATTTCCTTTGTATTTCTTTATTTCGAGTTTTGGTATTTGAAAGAAAGTTTTAGACCAAACAATGATTCATTCATAAAAACTCCAAAGACATTTGTTTCATTTAATGATTTATTGACATTTACTTTTTTTCCCACCATGGTTTCTCTTGATACCAATAGTATTTACCATAAAGTTTCTTTTTCATTTAAATTACATTTATAATGTTTTACTCACATACACATTTATTGTTTAATTTTCTTATTGCAATAAACAACAGTAGCCAGAATGAGTCAGGTATTGCTACAATTCGCCATACAAACTCTTTGTCCCCTCAGACAATGAAATTCAAAAATAACTTTATTGGCAAGACAAAATTACACCATAGCCTCTCCATCACTCTCTCTGCTCTGGGAGAGGCTGAGGGCAGAATAAGGCTAAGGCTCGTAGCCTAAACACAGCTAACATGAATACCTGCCCAGAAGATAGGAATCTAACATTTATTTCCCATATGTGAATAATGAGGATGAAATCAGTGGGAATTACCACAGTATGAACATGTCAAAGACAATATGGACATATCTGTGGTGCTGCTACTTGGTTGACCTACCAAAGACAATACTGTACTACTCTGATTAGGCTTGGTAATTGATCAAGTCTCTGATAGAGAATCCAGGATGATTGATCAATCTTCCCAAAACCAAACATGTGCAGGTGTTTGTCTCCATTACTGTGTTAGGCCACTTTGTAGCTCCAGGTTGCCTCTGTCTCTGATTGGTGGGAAGTGGGGAGAGAGCAGGTCCCAGCACACACTCGAATACATATGGTACACACACCAACAGGAAGGAGAGCACGGATCCTGGAATAGTGTCTCACTCACAAAATGAACTCTGCAAAGAAGTTTTTTGTTCAGCAACCAAAAAAAAAAAAAAAAAACGAAAAAAAAAAGAGCACAACGGTGGAAGCTGACACCGAGCCAGCTTCTTCTTTAAGTAATGGCATTGATAATGTTCCTCAGGGTTTTCATTGAAACACAGTTCTCACACACACAAAAATTAATGCAACTCAGTTAAGTCCAACTAAAAAATAAGCCTCTTGAACAAATCTACTTTTAATCCCTTGATTCCTGGCGTTGTACCCTGTTCCCCAAGCAGAGATTACCATAGTAAAAAGGCCCTTTAATATGAAGGGTCGGTCCCTAAGCCCAGCTACACCTCTGTCTCTCTCTGTCGCCCTCGCAATCCCTTCAAGGGCTCGTACTCCACATGGAAGAACAGAAAAGTCTGTCAGCTGGCGTGCTCCCACTTTACACGACTCCAGACAACATGTCACAACATGTCACAATGATAACAAGTCACTCTGATAAAAATTGCTCATTGCATTGCAATATTCAGACAAAGGTAAGACATAAGAGCTCATTGCTTCTCAATGAAAGGGCACAGTGTACATCTCGTTCAGAAAAGGGTGATAGTTTCAAAGCCGTCGAGCGAGACAGGTCTGCTGCTGCTTAGCTAGCTTTTTGTGACTCCCCGTAGAATCAGTTCGTCTGCCCGTACGTCAGTCTGTCTGTCTGAGTCAACACTTATATAACACCATCATCCAGTACCTCCACCCCTTTCTTCCTTTCCCTACATGGATGCAGTTATTAACACATCCTAGCTACAAAAATATTTTTTGTTGTGTTTTCTATTTTGCTGTTTTTTTTTTTAATGTGTGATAAAAATGCAAACCAACAGTCCAAACCAAACTAAACTAAGTGCTCACCAGTCTTTGTCAGAGAAAACAAATCATGGTGCGTTTCATGGCTTTCAGTTGTAAGACAGGAAGTATCGATGGATGCCTTGAGCTTGACGTCTCGGCTCCCGCTCTGGGCGACCTCGCTGGGATTCTGACTCGGCTGTCACACCAGTTCAAGATCATGTCTTCGAGACTGTATTTATCTTTCATCTCCCTCTCTGTAATTTTTCTTCCTTTGAGCATTATGGTTGCCAGTGTCGACTTGCCCACCTCTATAGATACATAGGAACCCTTGGAGATGAAAGAGGTGAGGAGGAGGAGGAGGAGGAGGAGGAGGAGTGGGTGAGAATGGAAGAGCTCAACCCAATGATGCAGAAGCCTGACCCTGCAGGATCTTATTAAGAGGCTGCATGCAGAAACGCCATACTGTAAATACATCAGCACACAGGGGTCACGCACGAGTCATACCTCCCCACCTACACAGCGGCTCAGACACAGCGACCCTGCAACTATAGACCAGAGAAATATGAGGATGTCAATAACTTTCATTTCGATTGCTTAATTGTGAGTTTTGCCAAACACATATGAACTGCGCTCTCTCAGCGCAGCATTTCTAATTACTGTAAGCCAGAGAGCAGACTCTGGCCATCAAACACAATCTAAGCTGCAGATGAGGGTCATGTATCAAAATACAGCAGTACAGTCCGTACCGATGTGTGACTTCTACTTGTCCCCCCTCCTCATCCTCTCTCCCCTTCAGTGAGGCCCTTCGTTGACTGTTATGGAGGTTGGCAGATGTGCCCTGTAGGGATTTTTTTTGTCGGTACAGTCTATTTTAAAACGCAGATTCGTTTGGGCCTGTGTGTCTGCATGTTGCCTGGGGTCAATCCATCCGCTGACCCGTGCCAGCCCTCCTCTCACCTCACTCTCTCAGGATATGACAGGGGAGCGCAATCCCCCACAGTCACTTTTCTGCTCTCTCAACCCCCACCCCCCCACCCCCCATCCCCCCCCACAACCACCAGACATGTTCAGATGCGGCTACCACCTGCCTGTCAGCCGAAGTCATGTTGTTTCTAGCGAGGACCTAATGTCACAAACTGAAGAGTTGTTGGCCTCCGGCGCAGAAAGGGGACATGTACAGTACCGTGGAGGCCGCCACAGCTACATGTGGTGCACACAGCAAAGACCGATGGAAGCAGCTACCCTACTGACATAACATTATCGTCTTGGTTTTTTTGAGGTGCATAGGATGAGAAGAACACGTTGAGCCGTGATGACAGGAGAAAAACCAACCTGGCCCGGAATAATTATGCAACACTACATGTGGTTCAATGTTTCTAAAAATTGTCTGCATGTGTTTCTTCTGTAGCTATCGAGGCGGCCATGACAGGGCCACAGTGCAAGGTAGAGGGAGCAGGAGAGGGTGAGAGATGTACAGGGGGGGTTTCAATGCATAATGAAAATCTCTCCTCTGCTCATTTCATCTGCAGATCACTCAGAAGTCTTTAAAATGGAGGGAGAGTTTCAGGTAAAGGGAAGAAAAAGAGACATACAGTATGCTTCTACTCCTCACCGCTGCTCTTTTCCCCTTGCTTTGATCTCAGTTCGATATTTAAATGGTTGGATTTTTTTTTTCCCCCTATCAATTGCTGTTTGTTGATCATGTTTGTATCTTCACAGTGTGCTTTTGGAGTGGCTGTTCCTGACTGGCTGAAGTCAGATGGTGATGTGTCAGTAGGGGGAGAAGAGGATTGGCCCGTGGGTGGTGCGGATGGGCCCTGGGGCAGGTCTCAGGATGGTGTGGCTAAGAGGAGGGCCTTGCAATAGATGATGGTGCGGGTGGGGCGCAGGAGCTGCTGCACGGAGAGCCAGAGGGTTCGACGATGCTGCAGCGGCCATTGCTGCAGCAACAGCCAAGGGGTTGGGCAAGAGCCCTGCACCCAAAGCTTTGGTGAGATCCTTGGAGAAGGTCAAAGAAGACTATAAATAGAAGGGGGATTCACAAAGACACACAAGACAAGAGAGAGAAGAAGAGAGAGAGGGGTAAACTGATTAATTCCAGATGGTCAGCACATGTAGAGGAAAACAAATATAGGCCTTAACTGAAAAACACAGATGCTTCACTTCAGTTGTGTTCATATTTTCGAGAGGAAAACACAGCCAAAAAAGAGAGCATCTGCAGGCTTTTGTAGGGATCAAATCAACACGCTCTAATCGCTTCAAGGCCTTGCAGACCTCATGTTCCCAATTAACACTGTCTATCTGATCTGTGGATCTCAGGAGTCACAGGAGGACTCAGAATTCGATAGTGAAACTTGAAAGGTTACCGTCAGATCAGCTCCCCTGTGCTTCTTGTGTCGGCTGAGGAGGGGGTTAGGCTTGCCCGCCATGCCGTCCCGGTGCCTTCGACTTGATATGTGCTGAAAGGAATGATCACTGCAAGTTAGTCCCACTGTTTTCCATTTTAAAACTTAAAAAATTGGCAAAAAACCCAGGTACAAAGGCAGATTTATGCAAAGTTTTGGAACTCGTAACATTCTGTGACAATTTTGGAGGCTTTGGATTTTACAATGTGAAGTGATGAAAGAAATACAGCGACTATGATTATTTTCCTCAAAAAATCATCTTAACACTTAATTCCAAAGAGCCGGTCATGTTGTGTGTTGAGTATTTTGCTGATAACCATCAAAACAAATTGATTTATAACATTTCCAGGTATAAATACACAGAGTGCACGGTTTCCTCCTCCTACCTGTTTGAGTTGCAGTTCAGAGTTGACCCGCACGTTGCAGATCTCACAGTGGAAGGTTCGTTCCTGAGTGTTGGGGTCCACCGGCCCCCCTCCCTGCTCGCCACTGGGCTTAGGGCCTAGGCGAGGATACGCCTTGATGGGGCCCAGCCCGCTCCGTGCCTCCAAGATAGTTTTGTGTTTGGTACCTGCAGACAGCAAACAAACACACGAGCAGAAACACGGGTCAGTAATGCCATTAGCCAAAATGGAATTACATATTTAGAAGCTAATAGGAGAGAATGAAAAAAAAAATGCAGCGGAGATGAAACTCTATTTATAACATATGAGTCATGCTGCCTCCATCTGTCTGAAGTAAAATGAGTCTGGAAAGAGTTTCCCTGCAACTCAAAACACTGATGAAGAAACAGTGACAAGGATAAATATCAAAAGCATGAAAGAAAAGAAAATATATCACTGGCTTGTTTTCCAATAAATAACCTTGTATAGGCAGCATTAAGAGCATTCCACTGCATAAAGAGCTGTAGTGTGAGCCTTTTACCACTAGAGGGCTGCAGTCAGACAGCTGTGCAGCTGATGATCTGGAAGATGAACTCACTTATGTTCTTATTACAATAGCTAGTTCATATTTTTTGATTCAGAGTGGGTGAGTTAAGGTCAGACAGTGTGCGCTGTAGTAAATTATATCACTACATGGGCCAACATCAGTGACAGTGCTGGACCACTGAGCCCTCACAGTGAAGATCTACAATTCTGACTGTAAATGTCAATGTCTGGGAATTTATGGCCGGGTTATCATGAGAAGCAGGTTTTTCTGGTCCGAAGCTGGATTTGCAGTCAGACATTTGCTTTGCTGATCAAAGTACCTTTTTACTGTTTCACCAAATATTTATGTGATGAAATGGGGCTGTTTCTCTAAAATCTCACTCTGGATGAAGTTTCTGCTCTATATCCCCTGACATGGTCATGTTTCTGGTTAAACAACGTTTCCATCACTCATCAGTACTGCTGAGCAATCAAACACGGGTTTATTTCTTTACACATTACTATGTAACACACAAAACAACGGAACAAAAAAAAACCCACACTTGATGTGTTTCTTGGCAATACTGAGGATTACATCGTCACTTGTGAACTCGGGCCTCCTAATGAGCTGAGCCTCCAGAGTTCAGCCAACACCCTGCTATTAGTCATGACTTCAGCAAGAATAAGAACTAAATTCAGCAATTAAAATAAAAATATTCAGTCAGAGGTGTAATAAGGAAAGGTAAAGGATGCCCACCTGCTAAATTCTAAACTGTGGGGATAAAGGATTAAAAAATTTATGTGCAGAGATCCCACTCCAGCAGGCAGCAGAGAGGTGCACTTCTACATTATGATCTCTTTAAAGGAGCCACAAAGCAGTGCACCAAAAATAATGTAATATATTTTGCCATTAAGTAATCACAAATTTATTCTTGGCTGCAAAGTTTTACTCAGATCCCTTCATCCAACTCCTGTTTTTCCTATACACCCTTTAACACTGTGTCCTTAAACTCTCACAGTATAGCATCCTACTACCATTGGCTCTGACTCTGACTTTGTGTCTTTCTTTAAATTCCATTTAACAGAGTTAAGCAAACACAGGAGAAAAATCTGGGATGGGGAGGCTGAGGGGGAGGCATGGAGGCGTCGGGCTCCACTGGGGAGGAAGTGGCTGGAATGATGGACTTTGCTGGTGGCCAGAAATGTACTCCCGGGGTGTCAGTTTTTTCCTTTGTTCTATTTTGGTCTAACAATGGATGGCCCAGTGGATTTTAATTTTTTTTTTGTTTTTGTAAGGTTGACTTATGTTGTAAGACAACACACAAGCAGGCAATTCACTTTTAAACACACAGAAATATGCACCGTGCTGACAGGAAACTGTTGCATAAATGCTGGGTTAACTTTATGTTCATAACATACTCTTTTTTTTCATCTCCTCTTCTTCTCATTCTTCGCCACGCATGATGCTCATGTTTTGATGTCTGCAAGACATATGCTTTTATTTTTGAACCCTGCCAACAAGCACAGTTTTGATTTTGAGGGTGATTGTTTCCAGATCGTTTCCCTCATAGAGATTCAACTGTTTCAACTCTTAGTCATCCGTTGAACTTTGCAGCCAACTAGCTGACAGCGGGCTGTGACCTCTGTGTGTGTTTGTGTGTGTGTGTGTGATCTATTTTTATACTTACATCATAAACATACCAATGAGCAAATGTAACACAAATGTATTGTTGTTTAGCTTTAGACTGATAAACAATTAATCAGCACATTAGAAAGTTTGAGTTACGAAAGCCCTCCAGAGGTTCATCTAACCATAATGATGGCAGTGATTGCACTTTTATTGATTAATACTTGATCCAACATTAAGTGGGTTTTGTTGGCTGCTTTCATGGTTGGGCTGGCTGCACCAAACATTACTCAAGGCAAGTGGGATACAGTTACACTGAGTCAGTGCCTCATTGTCTGTTGTGTCTCTGAAGTTTTTTCTTTATGTGCAGGAGAGTGCATAACTCTCTACTATAAAGAGTGGAGGTCAGCACAAACAAGATGTCCCCACAGGGAAACAAGGTCAAAGGGAGAGCTTAGCGGGTAGGGCATGAAGGATTAAAGCAGGCAGCGGGCACCTGAGGGGCATTTGGAGCCCTGAGAAAGTGTCGTCAAGTGTGAAAGCCGTCTGACAGAATGTTGAAGCTGGTACTGTGTTGAGCTCACCCACATAACAACCTATTTTTCTCTTCTTCCTTTGCTTAAATCCCTCATGCAGTGTTTACCCGCCTCAACCGTCCTCTGCTGCAACTTTTTAAAGTGGAAGGCTGCAGGCTATGGGGAACAGATTTTATGCTGCGTGCTGCAAATTACAAGACAAATCATGAATGTTTGAGTGGGGGGGAGTTTTCTTTTAAATAGTTCTGACTCGTGTGGGGGAAGAAAGTGGAGTGTGTTAGGCAGAGTAGTGTATGAGAGAACGGCCACACACACACACACTTACACACACAGTTTCACCCACACAGGTGAGGCACCTTGCCCGAGCTCCTGAAACCAGAAGATCAGTGCTTGGTTACATGGATCGAGCCTGTCAGTGTCAAACAGATCAGTTATCTGATGATCACTGTGTTTCTCGGTACCCTCTGCTGGGTTGCAGTCAAGTCATCAACTGTGATGGTGTTGACAGTAACAGCAGACTGTAAGTTTGTGTGTCACTGTACAACAATAGGGAGCAAAAAAAAAGAAAAAAAGAAACTAGTTCTGTCTGTGTAAATTCAAATTTGAAAACACATCATTCAGCCTCCACTAAGTTTGAGATGGTGCTTTGCCTCGTGGTCGACTGTCAGTTTGATTCAGACGTCCAAACATGAGCTTTTAAACTGCAGCAAAAAAGATTCGTTATCGGAGCTGTAATTTCCGCAGCTGCTGACACCAGACTTGCTCTCCTCAGCAAATTATCCTAGACAGCTGGTGTAATAGCCTGTAATATCTTGTTAAATTATTAATCATCCTTTGATCAATAACACTAAAAGTAGGGTTTTCAGTTAATTTCTTCTTTAACCTCTTCACATCTACATACCTGATCACTGGGAGGCTATTTCAAGGTGGCTAAGCACTGTTCATTAAGATTAAAATGTGTAAACTTTTGTCCTTAATTAGACATGCCGTACATCATTCAGTATATTAGATTATCCACTAACCATCATGCATTTAGTTTGGCTTTTCTGTTTTCTGTTTTTGCCTTTTCCTTTTTGGTATTCCAAATAGGCCAAAAATTTCTCTTAAAAGCAGAATTTCAAAGGCAAATTTGACCAATTTTGGTTTGTATTTACATTACCTTTGAGTGACCAAAATTGCATTGCTTTTCAAATTCAGAGTGCTTTTTTTCTACATTGTTCTCTTATTCTGAAGTTGCTAAATGAGGCTTTTTTGTAAAATTCCTCTGACACAAGAAATATGAAACATTTGGTTTCCAACAACAACAGCTGTGAGGTTTGAGTAAACAAAGAAGAATCCAGCTCAAGCTAAAAAAAAAATTCCTTCTTTTTCTACATCTACAGAAAATACAAGGAGAACGACATCACAGATAATCACATAGTTCGATCTCCTTCCAGTGGATTAGAGTTCATGGATCAACCAACCTTTGTTATGGGCCTCCAGCTGTGACAAGGAATTGACCGCCACCTTGCACAGTGAGCAGTACAGCAGTTTCTTGGCCTTGTCCTCCTCTGTCTCTGGATTGGACGGGCTGCTTGAGGCCGAGGTGCCGCCGGCCCCTGACACCGGGGGGCCCGATCCAAGCTGCTCTGAGCTGGTGCTGCCACTGCCGCAGCCTGGGGAGGAGGAGGAGGAGGAAGGGGGGATCAAGGGAGGGGTTGGGGTCTGCTGCACAGGGCATACTGAGGGCACAGGGGAGTCCATGGGTGGGGTAGGTGGGGTGGTAAGTGGGGGTAGGGGCCCCGGGGCCAGCAGGGGCCCATTTAACTGTGACAGAGGCCGTGGCTCATCTACAGAAACAAAGAGAGCAAAAAGGAAAAAAATGGAACAAATGTCAAAAGCAATGCAGAGGAAAATCAAAGAAGTCATTTTGTGAGCCAAAAGTACATAATTCAAACAATAAAGCATTTTACTGTGGACTTCATTGTCTTTAAACTCTGCAGTGATGTGAAATTCCCCAGGAAAAAAAAAAACCTCTCTGCTATGTCAAACCACATTTCTAACCACTCCTAGTTAAATGCGGACGGCTCTGTCTGCTGTGTAGATCAGACAAACCAACATAAAGCGCTCGCAGACGGAAGTGCTTTTTATTTCTTACTCTATAGGCCATAATTGGTAAAAAAAAGCGTTCCTTTTAATCTAAGGTACATTTAAAGCGAATCACAGGAGGGAAACGTATGTCCCGTGAGTGCAAAGCAGCGGGCATGTGTTTGTATTTTCTGGGCTTTTTGAAGCTTAAAGCCGAGCTTTCACTGATGTGGTCTTATCTTATTGAAATGTTTCCCAAGGGAGAAATAAGAAACAGATATCTCAGTCTGTGCATGTTTTGAGTCTTTCTCACACACCTGTTGACTTTGGCTTGGGCTGAAGCAACATGGCACTGGCTTTGTCACAGGGCAAGACATGAAGTCCAACGATAATATCATCAAATGAACTCTCCTCTAACTTTTCACACTGCTTTCTGTCTTTGTAGTTTTAATATCTTGTTGTTGCAAGTGTTTGATTGTGTGACAGTTTCTTTTTTTTCATTGCTTACCAAGTTTATACCTACATTTCCAGACATATGTTTCTGTTCAGCCACTCCTATTTGCAACGACTTTGGTATTCATCAAGTAATGGGTGTGGGCTGAAATAAGACCCCCTAAATTTGGGTGGGGTATTCAGAGCTCCCCTCATCAGCAGAGACCAGCAGGCCCTTCTCCAAACTCCACAGGATGTTAACTCTGCGTGCAGGCAATGGAAAGCCCCACTAGATTATTCTATTAAAGGGATAATATTGAGTATTTCTGGAAGAAAACAAATATTGACTTCAACTGCTTGATTTCCTTTTATGCTTTCCCCACATGCTTTGTTTTTTTGTCAGAGGTCCATAGGAGCTGTGGTATGTTCTTGTTTTTCCTCTGATCTTTGAGCATTATGTAACCAAACATATGATCATTTGTGTAATGTACATAACTTCATTGTTGCCTTGGCAACTCCATTGCATCATCTCTGATGAACATGCCATTGTGAGTGCTTTCCATTCCACTGCTCTCCAAGATCAAAATTTTCTCTCTTTCCATATTGGAAGTTTCCAGCTGCAGAGCAGCTGGCTGCACAGTGTGCTTGTCAAACAGATGTTTCATTGAAAAGGCAGAAAAAAAGGATATCACTTACTCTGACTCTATATAGCTATGAGGAGTCAATAAAGCAGACTTTGATCAAAGTTTAGAGTGAGGGTAAATTATCTTTAGCGAGTTTTTGACTCAAATTGATGTCACCACATTGCTGACTGATTGCAGTTTTTGTATCTGCAAGTGAGGGAAAGCAGATGACAGAGAAGCAAATTGGGTCTCGCCCTTATTGTTGTTGAATTTTGCCCACACACAGGCAGGCACGTACACATGCAAAAAGGCTTCATCACAATGCTGAGAAACATTCCCAGAATCCACGGCAAACATAACATGTGGTTTGAGTTATTTCAAGTAAGGAGGAATTAAGGTGGTTGGCCAAATAGTAATGAGGGATTTCATGATCCATGATGGCCTGGAGGTCTGCCATGTACCAAACCATCACATCCAGTCACTGTTTCACCTCCTGCCACAGCAAACCCCTCCCACACTCATCCCCCTAAGAAGCAAGTTCAGCTTAAGGGCTAAACCCTTGGGGCCTCTGTAGCCACAGTAATTCACCGTCTGTCAATCCAACATTTTTAATCTCTCTGAGCAGCAAAGTGTGTGTTTTTGTTATATCCATGGACCAAAATGAAAAGGGTGAAAGATTTGCCACAGTATTTTCTCAGAGTAGCTGAGACAAACTCTTATAAAAACTTGGATTGAGAATTCGACTGATAAAGTTACTTTATTCTCCAGAAACTGGGAGTATGCTGCAAGTCTAATTAAACATTGATAAGGCGGTTAACTGACCTTCCTCCCTGTTAGCTTGCCTCATAGTCAAATAGAATGAGGCATTATTCATTGGAAGAGGTCAGCAGAGGGAGATAACTCAGTCCAGATGTTTTACACTATGGCCTGGCGTGTCTGCATTGAATAAATCCACCTCAGGAAATTAAGTCTATGTATAGTACCCTGTCCATGGGGATAGACTTTGTTGATAAAGCCGAGGAATTTTATAAAAACTAATTCAAATTCAAGAACTGCAGTTGTTTGCTGCAAAAGTCAAAGTTGAGGCTGATTCCTTAAGTGTTTTCTCTGGATTGTGATAGATTCTTGGAAATGTTAAAAATATCTGAATGTGGAATTAGTATGGAAGGCATTGTATTAAGGAGTGAGAGAGCAAATGTTTTTTTAATTCTGCAAAGAATGTAAATGATCCCATAGGGTCAAGAGCCACACAATGAGTAAGCTTTTGGCCGTTTGTGTGAAATGTTAAATGAAAGCAGAACAGCAGAATTTATGCTGTAATCGGTCCATGGAACATTAGGCAGTGATGGATAGGCCTTGTTTATTATACATGTCAAATGAAAGAGGTGCAATTTAAATCAAGGTAAACAGATTACAGAGGCAAACACTGATGTTAGTTAAAAGTCATCAACAAACTGCATCAGCAAAAATACCAGGTTAAACACTGAAGTGGTGACTGTGTGGGTATGATGGCACAGAGTTGGGTTTGTTTCTATGTATGTGTGTGTGTGAGAGAGAGATCAGAGGTAAGGGTTACTTTGGTAGGATGACTCCGTCTACCACCAGTGCCCCCACCTTTTTTAATAATTAAGTAGCTACGAAACCCAATGCTAGCCTACAAGAAGCGAACCTCATTCATAATGCAGTTTGGTGCCTTTTTAC
>JAPZDZ010000002.1:12856637-12881157 GCA_029783805.1 Acanthurus tennentii | reverse complement strand
ACATTTCCTCAGTTAACATTAACATTTAAGGACAACTTACTGTAGGAGTGAAACTGTTCACACCGATAACAACATGCGCAACAAGGACAACAGCACAGTGACAGGCAACACTGGTCCCAAACTAGGGGCTCATAGGAAAACATAGTCTGAAGATGGCTAATGGACAACTCCACAGAACTTATACATTAAAATCAGGTGACTAGTCACAGGGAGTGGTACGGAGCCTGTGAAAACAGATGTGTAATGTCCTCTGCGGCTCTGCAGGGAGTCATTTTGGGTTTGGAGATAATACGTTTTCTTTAGAGTCAGTAGAGAGACTGGAGCCTGGAGTTTGAAAGACGTTGGTGTCTCGGCTCTAATGGACGGATGATTGGGTTGTATTCTGAGAAAAATATATTTTTGGATTCATATTAAACCTAAAAGCTGAAATATTTCTGAAACATCAATTTTCACCAGTCTTTTTTAATCTGCCTCTTGCGAGTCGCCTAAATTCATTATAGTGAAATGTGAAGCCACTGGAGTGCTTTGTTAAATAAGGTCCTAAAACGCTGCAGTTTGTCATTTTAGAAAAAAGGCTAATTCACTTTCAGGCAGAGAAGTAGACAAAAAGGTCAATACCACTGACATGTCTGTTTGTGAATATAAGGCTCTAATCAGTAGCTGTTTAGCTTATTGTAGCACAAAGATGGAAAACAAGGCTAACAGTTAGCCTGGCAACGAGCACAGTCTCCAGGAAGGTACTAGTCAATTTCCAGTTTTCATTGCAAACTAACTACATATAGAACTATAAAAATATAATATGTTTATTTGTGAATTTTTAAAGTTTTAGTTGGAAGGGTATTTTTATTCCTGTAACTATATTTTTGACTAATAAATGTGCTGATTAAACATTTGGCAGCATCAGCCTCTTATCTGTTTTGTTTTCACTTTTTTCTCCTTACTTTTCCACTCTGCCCTTTTACTGTTTTCATCTTTCAACCAGTTTATTTCTATTTTCAATTCTACTTTTGTCTTGATTTTCTTCTATTATTTCCCACTTGACCTCTGACATCACATTGATGGAAGGATCCACTTAAAGAGGTGACCAATTCTGTACCAATTCATGCACCTGCCTCAAAGTATAGACAGTCTACTAACATTATTGGGACTGTTTAATCCCTGGTCAGATGGGCTGTTCCAGCATCAAGTGAGCGTCTGGCTGGTCAAACTTTTTCCCCTCATGATGGTCCTGACATTGTGGCAGACTACATGGACCAGCCCATCTGGCATTTCCCAGAATCGCCAGATTGCCAATCAAAGTCCATTACTTTTTATAGTCTTTATGCTAAACTAAGCTAATCAGCTGCAATCTGTACACTTCTATTAAAAAAGACTGATATGTGAGTGTTGTCAGTCCATCAAACTTCTTCTAAAGTGTTTTTCCCAAACTGTTGAAACTTTTCCTTAAACCTTGATTATATGGCTACCACTGAGTTCTGAGCCTTCTGATTAAGTCTCACAGTTAATATGGTATTTAAAGTAGGTGTGTTTCAGTGGATAAAGACATCACAAATCATACTATTTAAATTAAAATTCTTAATGCAAGATTGCAACATGTTTTCAAACTTACATAAAACCTGAAGATGACCTTGTGCTTTAATTGGTGCAGTAAATGAAACAAATTACCAGTGTTGATCATCTGTGTGAGTATGTCTGTGTGTGCATGTGTGTGAATGTGTGTGTATGTGTGTCTGTCTGTACAAAGGAGGGTTGGGGGGACAGAGACCTTATTAGAGAGTGAGAACAGAGGGACAAAGATTGAGGAAGGCAAACAGGAAAGAGTGCTGACTTGACATAATCTCTTTTTGTTTGTCAGATGGTTCAGGGAGCCTGCTTCCTCACGCACCCTGCCTGCTCTCCAACCCCCTCCTCCTCACTGACATCCACCCCTCACAACACCAGCACCACTTTTTGGCAGCTTGGATCAGAGGAAAGAGGGAGGACTGAAGAGAGGGACGACGGACCAGAAGTGTCTCCGAAGAAAGCAGACAGGAAGAGAGAATTCTACGTGGCCGAGGTGCTGCTTGCCTTCTGAGCCTAGGCCTCATTGTTGTTATGATTTATTTTTTAATGAGCAGCGCTGCCCTCCCCTCTGCCTCACAAAGGCCTGATTGAATCTGGCGTTCCATTAGCATGTTAAAGAGGCCTAGCTTCATCTGTGAGCCGCTGACTGACAGTGGATATCATCTCTGTAATTGCTCCGTATACTGGAGCCAGAGAGAGGGAGGGAGACAGAGAGGGAGATGGAGGGAGGCTGAAGAAGAAGGGGAGAGTTGAGGAAAGACGGGGAGGGAGGGATTAGATTTAAAAAGTGGGGACAAGAGAAAGAGGGAAAAGAACTGATGAGAGGAGCTGGTGGCTCGGGCTACATCTCTGTATGTCTCAATTTGGTATGGTTGGGACTTCATGCAGAGAGCTGGGAACAGTCTGTTTGAATAAGGTTTTTTTAAAGCTACACTCACAGCCCATGACACTTATCAAAGCAGAAACAGTGACGGTGTTTCATAACAGAAGTAGGGAGCTGTTATGCAAGGAAATTATGCTGCACAGGTTTTGTAGTTATTGATATTCAATCCTAACCAAAGAACACACGGGATTCTGTTTTGTTTTGTTTTGTTTTGTTTTTTTTGTCTGGAGCAGAACT
Source organism: Acanthurus tennentii (assembly GCA_029783805.1). Classification (NCBI taxonomy): domain Eukaryota; kingdom Metazoa; phylum Chordata; class Actinopteri; order Acanthuriformes; family Acanthuridae; genus Acanthurus; species Acanthurus tennentii. Next base: position 12,878,474 of record JAPZDZ010000002.1, on the reverse strand, counting down.
AGTCACGCGCTATAAGGACATGACAGTGGACCTGACAACTTTATGTGACAGTGTGTGTTTGCTCCTCTTCTCCCTGTCAGTTCTGCACCACATCTCGCCCCATGTGCCCTGCTCTCTCCCTGCCTCTGTATACAAAATGTTTTTGCCTCACCCCCTACCCCCATTTTCATACTCACTGTGTTCTCTTAAACTCTTTCACCTCTACTTCTGCATCCCCTGCATCACCAAGCCCCCCCCTCACCCCACCCCATCCACCTCCTCCTCCTCCTCTTCTTCCTAGGTTGCTCTTCCCTTCCTCTGTTCCTTTTTTCTCTCTCCCTTCCAATCTCTCTGCAGTAAATGGTAATTGAACAAACAGTGTGGTGGAGAAGAGCTGCAGAAAAAGATGGTTATCCTAACTCCACATGCCATGCATCCAAAATTAGCCCCCACCCACTCTCTTTCTGTCTCTCTTGCTTTGCTCCCCTCTGCTCTGCTGTGACAGTGTGACATGCATGCAATCCACAGCATCATCAGCCTTGTGTATTAATACTGGAGGACAGCCCAGTGGTAGCAAAAGTGTGTGTGCATGTGTGTGTATGAGCGTGAGTGTACGTGTGTGAAATTGGGATGTGCAGTGCCAGCACATTTCCAATGCAAAGGGGACAGAGTGAGAGTGAAAAGGTGTCAACCACACAGAAGTTCCCATATTTCCAATCACAATATTTCAAAAGGAAAGTTTGTAACAGTTTGCCTGCATGGACTGTTCAGATGCATTGACTCGATGAAGTTGCTTTGATTATTTATCATTTCTTCAATATTGATTTCAAATAAAGAGCACCACTGCACAGTGGAGTAAATCCTGAGGCAGCCATTGGGCAGCCGCATCACAGATCAGAATCACATTATGTCACAATGTCTGTTTTAAATAGACCGGATAGATTAACTAATGACAAAATTAATGTGCTGAGTTAATGCTTTCAGGTCTTACTGTCACACAAAGCAGCTTAATACATCAGCTGCTGTCAGGGATTTATATGAACCAGTGTGGTTCATATGAAGAAAAACAACTTTATCATCAACCATTTTCTGATACCCACCCCCCCTTCCAAAGTCCTTATATTATTATGCAGCATCATGTAATTTTATGTTCCTTTACAAACATGGAAACCAAGTAAAGTTACTGTAACTTCCCCTTCTTCTTTAATGTCCATCTGTCTGAGTGTCATCAGACGTACCTCGCAAAAGTAAATAAGCTAAATAGAAGAGTTTAATAGAAGACATGCACACTACTGTCATGAGTAGTAGACTTTAAAAGGAAAAAAAATGGTAACAGATACGGAAATATCCAGCAAGAAATATGTTATATTGAGTCATAATTTAGTCAGACATATTCAGATTTTAAATGACAACCGTTTGAACTCGTATGCTTTCATCATGGCAAAGATGATAAAAACCTATTTATGCAGACAATTCAGGACCACTGTTGGAATAAATCATTTGACTTCTAGTGTTTTCATCCTGTGTCATGCCTTAATTTTATGCATTTGCTGTTTACGGATTGATTTTGTTTAATTTAGTCTCTCTATGCATGTCATAATAGCTTGAATCTATGTCTTGTTTGTGTGTTTGTTTTTTGTGAATATATAATCTTTGTGTGATGTTTATTTTATGGCAGAATAAAGACCAGATCAAATGCTGGATGTAAAAATCACCCATCGTATTCCGTCACTAAAATGCATTGATCTGTTCAAAACTGGTGGAATAACAAGTTAATATAAATGTCTTTCTTTAAGAACAATGACCTTGATCTTCTCAATGTTTTGTCCCATCAGGATGTGACGGTGGCCAGGAAGCAAGATAATACTTGCTATCAACACTGAACGCTAGACCAGGTGCATAAATGAAAACATCTTCAGGATAACCATCATGCATCACTCCTTCCTCTCTATCCCACATTCATATTTGCAACCACTATAACCATCATCTATTATAATAACATTTTTAAAAAACACCATCTACCGGGCCCTCATACAAAAACACATTAACTCACACACACACGCACCACACACACACACACACACATACACACCATAGTCGTCCTCTGTACCCTGCAGGCATTCCCTCCTCCACTAACACACCATGAAATCTCCAACACACACAACACATTTACATGACATTACAGCTGAAGTGCTACAAAATCGAAGCCTGAATAACAAACTGCAGAGATGCATTGTTTGTATGTGTGTGTGTGTGTACATGTGACAGCAAAGCACATGTCTACACCGATTTACATTTCCCTGTTAGTCTAAAAAAACATCTCATGACTGGCATGCAAAAAGAAGAATATAAGGGTGTATGTGCGTATGTTCCGTGCGTATGAACAATGAATTCCATATTTGTGTTGAGGCGTTTTGTCTGACTGTAATGATCTCCTGTGGTCTTCCGTGAGTTGCTCCGGGATTAGCATGGTAATGACGGGGCATGTTGACACACACTGTTAGTCAGATTGATGTGTTTGTTTGAGTAGTGTGGGACTACACAGCTTTACACACTGACTGACTGCATTAGCCACTTGCTACTAATCTGGGACTTAATGGCTTTCCCCAACAATGCTGCTCCCGTGCACAATGTTTTATTCAAATGCTCGCCGGGTCCGTTGGTAAAGTGTTGAGATCTATCACTGTTGCTTTCCCTTCCACAAACGCTCTGTCCAAATCAATGTAGCCACGTCTGAAGAGGTAGTTTATCACCAGAAATTATCCTCCAAGTAATACCCTTCTCCTGCCTGCCTCAGACCACACAAATGGGACAAGTCAGAGTTTCAGATTCAATGAATATTGATGCAGCCCCTGAGGCCCATGCTGACATATGTATATGTGTGAGTGCATGTTCCTGAATGTGCCCAAAGAAGAGGACAATAAGGATCAGCTGGTAGAACGGTTTGTATCTGCAACGATGCAAACAGCCACAGGAAACAGGCAGATCACTGTCATCATTTACATTTCACTCCCACAGCTTTTGCACACTTGCTGCTATTTTTAAAAAATGTACCGTTCACATATCACAGTCTGTTTCATAGTTCTTGGAGGGGTTCTAGATTTAAGCGGAGCTTTATGCAGATATGCCAACAGAGTTAAAGATATCTGCCTGCTTGGATAAAATATATATCTTTAGCCTTGATGTTTTTATCCTGTGTTTTTGTGTCACGGGTAGCCAAACAATGAAAGGCACCGTGACAGCGACTCTAAGCACCTCCACTCAGCAGCAGTGATGCAGTGTGAATATGCAGATTGAATTCTTGTCATTGTTCTTGTGTTTGTGGGGCTGCTGCTGCTGCTGCTGCTGCTGCTGTGGTGGGAAGCCTTTCTGATGCAGGCAGTGTTAGTTTATGTGCTAGCTGCTACTCTGCTGCTGCCAAAAGACAGACAGATGTGACACTACAGTGGTGATGACAACAAACCATTATGTAGCCTTTCCTGTTTCTGCCCTACGTGCTGCACATGTCCCACGCCCACCCCCTTTTTACTCTCTTCTCCCTCCGTCCTGCTATCAGAGTCTCAGACTGCGGCAGCGCAGGGCAGTGAGACGGAAAATACAGTGATTGTTTCTGACGAAAATAGAGGGGCTCAGTGAGACGGAGACGCTGAGAGAGAACAGCAGAAAGAGAGAGTGAGTCAAAGGATGACAGAGAGAATGGAGGAAAGGCAGAGAGAGGAGGATAGGGTGGACCATTTTTAAGGTCACCGTGCGGCTATATAAGCTCAGGGGAGACTTGTAGAGAGTAACAGCTCTGCCGAGAACTCCTGATTTGGTGTATATTTTTGAGGGAGTGGGTAAGAGAAAGGAGAGGAGGGGAAGAGAAAAAGAGAGAGGGTGAGTGAGATAGAGAGAGAGAGAGAGAGAGAGAGAGAGAGAGCTGTTCTGTACCACAAAGACTCTCACCTTGTTCTGCACCATGCACACACAGCACCCCAGCTGACATCCAGCTTTACTTTCTTTCTCCATCAGGGCCGGTGGGGACATGCATCATTCATGAGCAGGGACTTATTTGGCTGCGTCATCTCCTCACATAACTGTCAATAACTTTCTCTGGCTCTGACTTTACCTCTGCTCAGGCAGCGGGGGGCATTGGATACGCAGCATAACTTAAATGATAAATAGCATTTTTCTCCACGACACAAAGAAAACTGCTGGAAGCTGCTTTAATATTGAGTGGTTGGTGACAAATTTCTTTTCAGCAAGACTAGCTTAAACTCGATCGAGCGGCTCAGAGTCGTCACACCAGCGAAATGATTGATATGGAGAAGTTTTCAAAGGAAAGATTTAAAGCTTGTCAAAATAAAAAATATATCCAAAAACTGAGTTCAGAGGCACTAGATGGATGCAGATATGTTTTTTTTCCTCTTTGAAATTAAAACATAGCCTTTTGGAAAAGAGCACTTTCATATTCATCATAGCTGTTGCATTAGAGAGAGTAACCTCATGTAAAGAGCGTAATATGAAAGGGTAATTATTGAAGAAGTGCCGTGTCCTGCCCCCAGCATCCTTTTTGCCCAGCCTGTCCTCTTCCCTGAGTGCCTGTGTCGCAGCCTGCTGCGAGGCTGCCTGCTGTGAAGGTCACCCTCCCTGCAGCTATGGATTACACAAGTGCGCACAGCCATGCAGAATACGATATTGCCCTTGAGGGGAGGTCTGAGGCTCAAGCTGGCACAGACGAGCCCTCTGGAACTTCTGGACCCCACTGGGACCGGCCAGTTTGATAACATAGCAACCTCTGGTCAAGTGCTGAAAGGTAGACTGTAGAGGGCTAAAAGGCACAGCAACAGGACATAAAAAGATGTCAAAGTCACTGGATTCCTTGTCTATCTGAAGGTTTGTCCGTCTATCTCATACAGATAGAAAGAAAAGCATCACGTGCCTCAACTAGCTGTCTGTGGCTGCTGTATGTTCACCCCTAAAGTGTGTGACAAGAAATCCCCAGGTATCAGAACGGCATTGATGGGCCAACAACAGCCCCAGATGAGACACAACACTCCCAGCAGGCACAAGAGGCAATGAATCCTATAGTCTTCATCAGGTGATATCAAAGAACCTTCAAAAGAGCATTCATCGCTCTGTTTCCTAGCCTGAATTCAAAGGGAGGGGATGACACCTATTATCCTGCAAAAAACGGTGCAATGAGGGTCAGTTTTCCTTTGAGTGGGACAGGAGCCATTTGACAACAGCTCTCTCTGGAGCCGTGCCACTGTTTAGAGGTCGGAAGAGACAAAAACATATATGCACGCACGTACACACAGATACACTTGGCAGATCGTGTCGTCCTTTGCTGGCTCGGCTCTCCCTGCTGCGACCTTAATTTGTTCTGTCTTGAGTATGAGTGCCCACTGGGCAGCTGATGCGCCTCAAGGGTACAAACTGACAGGACGCGTGAGCATAATGTACATGTGGGTTTGAGCATATGTAGGAGAAAGACAGACATGGAATGGAAGGTTAAAGACTGAGGCAAACAGAAAGGCACAAAGGAAAAGCATATGTATAGGTGTGCATGTGGTGTGTGTGTGTGTTAGCAAGCATGCGTCTCTCAGGTGAGCTGCGGCCATGTTCACAGGTCTAAGTAGAGGAGACAGGAAGGCGAGACGGAGAGGCTGAAAGCATTGGACGCAGGGCCACCAATAAAAGCAAAAGAACACAAGCTGTCTCCCTGCCGGCTAATCCTCTAATGAAGATTTGTGGCAGTGGCTAGCTGGTGATTATTGGCCCAGCACACAGACAAAAACCGTCCTGGGTGCTACTGTAAATACAATCTCTCACATTTACCCAAGCTTTCAGAGGCACAAATGAGAAAAACGTAGGATGGAAGCAGAAACACTGCTGTTACGATGTATATGGGCTGGCTACTGCTGCGCTCTGACACGCTGTCAAACCCCTGATGCTAAATTAATGAGCATTACAAGCCCAGACATTAACCAGCATTATTCAGATGTGAAGAATAAAATGTGAAGTCGCTTATGTTTATGCTGTTATTCCTGTCTCATCGGGCCAATTGTGCCGATCCTGACTATGCTAATTTTATGGAAATGCTTGTTTCCATCGTTCCACACTGCCTCCCATTTGTTGCATTTCATCAGTGCTCCCTTGAACCACAATAACAGTCGCTGTCTGAGTTCCAGTGTTACCCGAGAGTTGTGTCGAACATATAAGCTCGAATTCATCCATCCGTGCATCCCATAAAAGAGACTGCCACTGCATCAGGAGAAGATGACAGTGAGAGATTCAGTCTCCACACGTACTGCAAAGATCTGTGCTTGGATCTTCATATAACATGAAATCTTTCTACTAAATGTGTGAAAGAACTGACCCCCGAGGGAAACTGGAGCCAAGACTACAGGGTGTGACAAACTCTAGCAACAAGATAAACAAATATAGTAACATTCTGTAAATGAATGACCTAAGACACCACATTACCTGTGTGTCCCTTACAGCCTTCTAATCCACACCTCTGGCACCTCACCCTCTTGATCCTCCCTTTCTCCTCCCCCACTCCCTCCAGGCAGGGGCAGGGAGTTGTGGTGCAGGTCCTGGCAGAGCCCCTTCTCTTCCTCCTCTCTCTCTCTCTCTCTCTCTTGCTCTGTCTCTCGGAGGGGTAGGGCTGCTTGTTCAGGGAAGAACTTGTGTGGAGACAGGTGTGCATACCAGACGCCAGCACTAAGCCCTGTGCCACGCGGATCCCATAACTACCTGCTAGCGAGGCTTCTCGAACTCCTATCCAACACTGAGCTAACCCCTTTTGCCTCTGCAAGCTGTGGCCGAAGGAGACGCCAATGGGCAGGACGCCACAGAGGGCAGGTCTGCGCTCGACCCACTGCCACCTTTTTATCACCAGGCCTGTCTGCATCCCATCAGTCATTACACACACCATTAAAACACATTGGAACAGGCTTACTTGGCAGGAGGGGAGGCGTCAGGGGTGGAGATTTAGACTATTTTGAGCTGTTCATGTAACATTAAGGATTAAAAGCTAGCTCAAGGCTTCTTGGAAGCAAAACCTAGTACTACTCATTCAGTCTGTGTGCTTGGCTACCCCTGTGGTAGTAAAGTCAGGGCTGCTTAGATGAGGTCACAAAGTGTGGAGATGTCCTTATTGCAACAAGTAAAGCTCATGCGGGGCGGTGACATTCCCAAAAGTGCGTGAAGTACACGGCTCACATTTCATCCGTGCATGAGTCCAATGATACAGATACAGCTCCATGCATGTTGCTGGGAGGAAGCATCTCTTTCTCCCTGTTGGGTTTTTACAAATATGTATTTTTTGGCGCTTTGAGCATGAAAAGACAAGTGTCATCTAGTTTCATTACATTCCAGAGAGGAAGGTAATCTCTGCAGCTAATAACCCCAAAACTCACAATCTCACGTCATATCAGTAAAGGTGGCTAAATAGCACTAAAGGTCAGAGAAAAAAATCTGCATTGTTTAAATTTGTGAGTGAATTATCCCTTTTACAAAAAATTGTTACTCTACCCCAAATCCAGTCTTTTATCATCTCGCTGTTATTTCCTATCTGCCTTTATCCCCTTAATGCTCCCTGAAGTCTCTCCCCTCCTACACTATTCGCTCAATCGTGTTCTTCCATTCTTTGGTTGCTTCATCAACATCCTCCTCCCCTTTAGCTTCCTTCTCTCTAGCCATGCCCCCATGATTTGACCTTGCTGCATCTCAAGGAGAATTGATTTCTCTTTTGGTCTTTGTGTGAAACCCTATCTCAACAGCACTCAGAGGAATTTCCTCTTCTCCCCAGAGCTGGATGGAGCTAATTCTCTTTCATGAGGACACTTTTCACTCCATTTTATCCGTCTGATTTTTTTTCCACTCTCTATCTCTCTTTCTCCTCCTCTTCTACCCCGCTTCTCCTCTGAGCACACAGAAATAGAGCAGGCATGATTAATGCAACATCTATCGCCGCCAAACGTTAGCTTTGCTCAACCTTTTTATGCTTGGCTGCTGTTTGGGAAATTGTTATTCATGCACCTTCCAACACTGTTACTGAATTATCACATCAGTAGATCAATAAAACAGTTTGACTTTTTACATCTGATGAGTGGGATTACTAAAAAGAAAACACAAGGGTGGGAATAGACATTGATCAAACAGGCTCTTCTTCCGTTTTCATATATCTGACATGTTGCACGGTGTAACATTTTGCTATTTCAAGCACTGTAGAAGGTTGCTTTTAAATGAAAAAAATTTAAATGTAACTGGAAAAAAATACTGAAAAACATTTAAAAGTGGCCGTGCACTGGGTACTTTGAATCAATTGTAAAGTTTTTAATATTTTACACTTTTTGTCAACATGTACAACTGTACAAAATGAGCAATACTTAACCTGATTATGTCAGTATCCATTGTTGGTTTCTGGTCTTTAAGCACATCAGGATTTAAGTGGTTCTTCAATACCAAAGCTAGCTAATTAGCAAAGCATCAAAAGTCAACATGCAGAGTAAGAGACTGGCCCTTTAACAAAGTTTATGACAGCTCTGTCTTAAAATAGAAAGTGGATTACAATATATGCTCAGTGTAAAAAAAAGGCAACAGTGCCTCTTTGCAAACACTAGAGAGCTGCAATGTGAAGAATCATCTGTGTCTCTTTCCACTTTGTGATCAGAGTGCCTGTTGAAGCATACAGAACATTTTCCAGGCTTCAACTCCCAGGTGTCTTGTAGCCCCAGGATTCCCAGTAAGTAGTCAGCCGGGCTGCCTTGGTGAATGCACTAATGTGACACCATAATCATGCACAGGTGCATTTTTGTGCTTCAGAGAGCAACAGCACCAGGCTGCTGCTGGTGGCAGGTGCCGGAGCTGGTGTGTGTCGCCGTAAACTGTATGTTATATTCAAAAGCATGCAAGTGCAACAAGGCTGCATAATGTTTACATTCAGTGTGTGTTTTGAGTCAGAAAGAGCTTATCACTTTAATTCACAAAATGAAACCATGCGTGTCCTCGCGCCGTTCTGGCCTTTACTTTTAGTGAATGTTCTTTGATGGAGGGCACTGCAGTGAGGCCAGTGAAGCAGTGGGAGTCAGGGGAGCAGACACCTCCACCTCCCTCTGCTTTGCAGTGCTACACACACCAATGGGCCACACACACACACACACACACACATACACACACACACACACACGCACACAAACACGAATGCACTCACAGACACAATGGGTTGCCTTCCCACCAGTCCAATAACAGGCCTATTCATTAGAGTCTCTTACAGACAGTATTGACAACCTGCTGACACACAGTCACTCCAGCATAAACAAATGGAGCAATAGAGAAGAGCAAGACAGGGAGGAGAAGAAAGGAAGGGACCTGTTATAGTGGCTTTTTGACTGAGGAGTCCTCGCCACAAATCAGAAGCTAGTCAGACTTGGATGAGGAAGGGAAACAGTGCTACAACTTCTAACTATCAAACATGCAGCCACATCATCTCACAAACACAGAATACAACCTCCTTTCAGATGAGTGTCACATAAATCTCGCATCCTAGGTCACTCCTGAAATATGGGGTCTATTCTAATTACAATTATGGGGAGAAGTCGTTTCACGGAGTGCCTGCCACACAGAGGGGCTATTGAAAGGTGAAGTGGGTCAAGTGCAGTGAACTATCCCATCACACAGCACTATGTCACAGCCATCCCCCCGCTTGTCGGACAAAATATATTCCAACTGAAAGGAAACAGGATATTCTGCAAAACAACATGGTGGAATGTGAAGCTGGTCCACTTGCAAAGAAAAATGTCAAGATTGTGTTTTAGCCAAAAGTAACTGGTCTGCCAATCCAGCCATGTGGTCGCAGAGTGATTTAGTGAGATTTAGTATCTGCAGGTGCTGACCACTTATGAAAGTTTATATCTCTTGTATTGCCAAATCGTTTAAAAGTAGCCATGTGTGATTTGTTCAGCATGTTTTTGCTGCAGAATTCTCAAGTTTCAACTGCACTAAAGCGTTCCAGTTATATCTTGGATATGCAAAGAAGCCTAAAGGAACAAACTGTGCCATGCATACTAAATATCTGGCTCATTAAGGAGTTATAATTACTGTGTCACTTTGACACAAACAAAGAGAGCAGATCAGTCATGGAGAAAATGGGGGTGAAAAACTGCTGATCAGCTTAAAGACATCTTCTCTGGTGTCTCTTTGAGTTGACCTCTGGAACCAGGTGAGTGTGTGCAGAGCTCAAGGTGTGTGTAGAGCTCGTAGAATGGAATGAGCAATAACTATGCAGTCAGGTAAACAGAGAGACAGATTTTATGGAGACAGATGATCCCAGAGTGGGCACACAAACACAAAGACAAAGAGACGGATGGAGTTCATGGCTCTGAGCTCCGGAGGTCAGCTTTGACTCAAACAGTCAAGACGGATGAGTCATAAAACAACATCAAAACATGAACTAATCAGGGCCGAGCGTCCTCCAAAAAAACTTTGAGCGAACAAGGCCGCAGGAAAGCTTATCAGACAGTTTTTATGCGGCATTTTGGGCGACAGTGAGAAGACGCGAAAGACTTTTCTTATCTACATGCTGATTGCATATAAGTAGGTCCCTCCAGGCAAAAGCAAGCTCAGTGTAGGAGGTTTTTTTTTTTTAGACAACATGGCGGCTGATCACAATAACACCACAGTCAATCGAGAGGATCGACGTCAACAGTAGCCTGGTGATCATGTTCTCTATTAGCTTTCCATTGTTCTCTCGCCGCTTCGCTTTGTTCTCTGCCAAGATGATACAGACACACTTAAATACACAAACACACACAGCATCAGCAGCAGCCTCATACCCCTGGCTTGGTGCAGAGCCCATGTCAGGCAGAGAGCTAAGCTGGCTTTGTGTGGAGCACACAGTACAGCACAACCACACGTCCATTGCCATTATCAGCATCAGGACTGTCATCGCTATCACAGTAGCCAAAGACCTCTGCCAGGGCTCCAGATTGCCTATGACGATAGTTATCACGGACTTGTGATTTCAGCGTCAAGGACACAGCAGCACTGGTAGATGTTGCTTTCTCAAGGTCATTTTAAAAGCAAAGAATAGGAACAGACACACAGCTGGTGATGCATGTGGTTTTTTTTTTTTTTTTTTTGAGGCGTGCACACATCGCGCACATATCACACATGTCTTTTTTTTTTTTTTTTAAAGCAAATTGTCAGAAAATGATGTATTTTGCCATTTGCCGGTGATATGTTATCACAACTGTGCAGATTGATATCAGTGAGCTGAATCAGGAAATTTGCTGATTGGAGGTCCAGATGAGCCAGCATCAGAATTGTAAAGGTCATTACAATGACATTACCCTTTTCAGCGGAGGAAAGCCAGAAATGTCAAATGGCTCAGCAGCCACATCATCAAGCAAATGGAGCAGAATGTTAGGCACTGGAAAAAAATCTGAATATTCTGACAGAAATATTGGAAGATACCTATCTGAGTGACGATTTACTAGAAGTCTAGGTCCGTTTTTTTGGCAGGTGTGATGAGGAAATATTTTGCATACCGTGAGTAGAAGTGATGGAAAACAGATTTTGTGTCACTTAACTGTAGATCATCATTTCTGTTTAAACACCATTCATTCTGCTGCGGAGTATCTGCTGGAAATGCAGCGGTAAATACTGACAGCATTCAGTGTTCCTGCAAAAGCAAAATCCATGGCACTGCACAACAGACGTCACACACAGTCAAATTCCATGTTTTATTACTCCTTCCTCAACTGCAGCATTAAACAGATGAACAGACACACCATAATAACTACTCTAAGCTCAAAACATCACTTTGATGGGCAAGTTCACCTACTTTTTTGTTGCAATGAGACAGCTGTGGCAGTGGGTTAATACATGTCATGGCCAAAAATCATTTATGAGACCTGCCACCACCTGCAACTTGATCAAGACGGCACTTGTCTAACTTATGAGGCTCAAGTTGAGTAATTATTCGCTTTTGACCAGCACAGGAACTGGAAATGTAGTCTGTCCAAAAAAGCCACACAAATCTCCAAGTAAAACAAACAAAAAGAAAAACTTGGGAGAGAAAGTTAGTCAACCATCAAACAGCCATTCTCATGGACGTGAACTTAACTGCATTACATAGAGCCTGAAGCTTATGAGAAAACATACTCCTCAACGCGCACTCTTCAAACTCACGCACCTCAAACTACATGACTCCCTATAATCATTAGAGATGTCTGCTTGAAAAACATGCCTGCCGGGAGAGCAGATGAGCAGAGCTGTGCCTGAATCAGCCCAGGCATGCGTTAAAACAAAGTGGCCTCTCCGGCAGTGAGCATAGCAACACACACACACACATACACCAAACACACACATACACATACACACATAAGAAGAACTTACACACAATGACCTCACACAGTTTCACAGACACAACCATATACAATTTAGAAGACTGTAAAAACACTTTCACAAGCTTACGTGTAATGCATTGCTCGTTAAACACACACACAAACACACATTCTTCCTGTGCTGTCTACACAGCAGCACATCAAGGATCAGACATATCACTGGACTTACAGTGGCAGGCTCTCATCCTCTGTATGGACGTACAAGCTGAGTATGTAGAGCACACAGACCACACAGAATCCCCTCTCTCAGACATGGCCACTATGAGACCAGAATACTAAAACAGAAAGCACTGGCTGACTCAGAACAGAACAGAACAACCCTGTTTAATAACTAAAGGCTACGCTGTTTCTGCAAGCAAAAGCCCGGATATTTAATGTTTTTGTTCAAATGACATGTGTAATGAAGCATGTGTTCATCATTAGGTTTGCAGGGTTTTAAAGAAAGGTTTAGAAGAAAGTAGGTCTTGATGTCATAAATCCTGTAATGAAATGCATTGTGAGTTCTGGATTTGTGTAAATTTGCATTTCATTAGTTATCAGTAGGTCGCTATGAAACTGTCTTTGTCCCAGCACCTCTTTTGGTAGGACATGGGAACGATGGAGCCTGGTCATGTGACCAAACAGCTCCACAACGATACAGTCCGGCTCAAAACACTTTGACCTTCCTTGTCATCACTCACACCTGCCATATTAACGGCGTGCTATTATCATAATTACAAGCACTAACCATGATTTAAAGGTTCATCCCAGAGCTCAGCACTGACAGATGCCAGTGTAGAATGGAAACCAAGCAGAGCAGACTATTAATAAAGAGCTGCTGGTGGCCAAGTTTAAGTAGGGATTAGTGATCCAACAACATGACTGACCTCTCCTAAAATCCCATGCACCAAAAAGACGACAAACTCACCCAAAATCATGCTGTGCGTTGCCTTTGGTGTCCCTGGCTTGACAAGTGCTCCCTCAGTGCCCCCGTCTCTCCTGCTTTCGCCAAGGGACAATGGCTCCAAAATCTCTTTTCAGAGTTCCTCTCCACTCTCCAGAAAGAGGCAACTCAAAGAGGCAGCGCTAGATGTGAGGAGAGACTGCTGCTGCTGCACATGCCGTCTCTTGCGCCTGCCCTCTCCAGGTGAAAAACTGAGTATGTGTGTGAGTGTGTGTGTGTGTGTGTGTATAAGAGAGAGAGAGAGAGTGAGTGAGTGGAGGAGGGGGTCCAGTGTTTCTGCAGTTGTGGCTCAGGTAAGCCTGAGGACAGTATGGAGGGGGTTAGTAGCAGGGAGGAGAGAGAGAGAGAGAGAGATAGAGGGAGAGAGAGAGAGAGAGAGAGAGGGAGGAGAGGGGAGTCAGAGAGAGGAGGGGGGAGCCTAAAGTGTGACAGCCAATCACAGAAGGAGGCTACAGAGCCAAGATCTTCTTCTCCACAGCAGCCAGGAGGAATTGCAGTGGTCTCCAACAAACAGCTGACAAGCAATTTCCTCTTAACTGTGTCATTTCACAGGGGGCTTCAGAGGGAAGGTCTTCAGAGCACCGGGAAGTCGCTGTCTGCTTTGCTCCTTCTGTCTCTCTCTCTCTGTAAAACACACACTCCCTTCCCCACTCTGGCTTTCTCTCCCTCTCCCTGCTTCATGTTTTTTGGGGTTGGGTATAACCTAAAGGCACCTTACATGCCTCTGCTCTGATTGGTGGCAGCTCCGACCAATGGGAACAGCTGCAGACGCCTGTCATCATGCAGAGTGGAAGTCATGAAGAAGAGACGGAGCTTGACTGAAAATGCCGTCTCCACCAACTACTGTTCTCCCCTTTCATTTCCCATATTTCTCTCACCCGTCTACCCCCCCACCCCTCAGTAGGGCTTGATTGTCAGATCTCTTTATTGTGTTTCCTGTTTATTACCTCGTCCCTCTGTCCCTTGACTCCATGTGTACGTGGAGTTGTTAGAGGATTAACCTTTCATCTGTGTGGCTCTGTCCTTTAGCCTCTTTCTCCCTCCATCTCTTAACCTGCCCAGGCAAGGTTACGCATTTTATCAACCTCTGTGTTTTCGTCAAAGGGATGGAATTTAGACTGGGAGTGGGGTGGAGGGGGTGGCAAGCAAAAAAAAAAAAAAAAAGGACAGATGAAATAGAAAGCGACAGAGCGGAGGAAGCAGAAGAAGGAGGGGCAGAGATTAAACTAAATACAAACTGACAGAGGGATGAAGAGATGTGGAGTGACATGAAGAGAGACGACCGGGAGGATGGAGTACAGAGACAAAGACAGACAGAGAGGGACACAGGAGAAGGGCTGCAGAGAATTAAACTATGGACCATAGCAATGCAGCCACTAATTGAAGAGGCGCTTCACAGCCAGCTTCTTATGGTCCACTTCCTCCACACCAAGAAGGAACTCATACAACGTCTGCTGTCGTGTCCGAGCGCCACTGTCTGTCCCTCTGTCTCTGTCTCTCTCTCTCTCTCACTTTCGGGACAGCGAGAGAGAGAGACTTTTGAAAATCACACAGCTATGATGTTATTGAGAAGCTCTGCGCTTAAGAGAAGGCTTAACAAAGCTGTCAAAAAAATAATCCCCTTGGGCGGGCGTGCTTGCAAACACACAGATACAAACACGTGAGCCGGGGGCTACAGAAAATGCTGCCTGATGTTCGTAGTGCCTCTTCTTGTCCTGGTCTCTCTTTCTTTTCTATCTCTACCCCCCCCACACCCCACCCCCCACCCTTCTCACGCTCTCAGGCTGAGGCTGTGAGTCACAGGGTGTTGGAGTGAATACTAAGGAGGATGGCTGACACCTCCAATACCTCTCTGCACAGCAGCTCCACTGCACACATTTAAGCCATTGTATGTAAACACTGGCAGACTGAGGGGCCACAAACACCCACACACAAATTCTTACAGATTGCAAAATTTGGCGAAATTCCACTGACTAAAAGCTGCTGGTATAATGGAGCATATGGCAGCTCTTAACAAAAGTGCACAAAAATCCTTCTTTCACAACTGCTGCGAAGATATAACACCTGCAACGGCAGTAAAAATAGGCAGTTACACACACAAAATAACGAGCTGACAGATGTGAAACAAATAACATTTTTAGTACAAAAGGACAAATGTTGATTGGAAAAGGAATCTGAGCCTTTGGGTCCTTGGAGCAAACACATAAACACACATCATGTCTACAGGAAATGGACTGAGCACCGAGTATATTAGTTTTTGAAAATGGGACACAAGCAGCTGGAACAGTAGTTATCATCAATACAGCTTTGCATGCAAATCCTTCTGTGAGCACCTGTGTGTGCATGTGTGCATGTGTGCGTGTGTGCGTGTGTGTGTGTCGGCAAAAGAACTGAGATCAGGTTTCCTCATTAGTTGTGTTGGTATCAATAATTTAGAGCCGGTCCTTGTTGGCGTTCAATGGGCCGAGTGCTAATGTGCTGTCGGGCCAACGGGGGCCCAGGGCCCAGCGCCACTTTAATGGATGTCATGATGAGAGGGTGAAATGTGAGCATGGAGATCCTGTGTCATCCATAGGTAAGAATAGGGTGGACAGGGCAGAGGAGAGGAGGGAGGAGACAGACGGCCACAGGGGGGAGGACAGATGGCATTACAGGACGGGTATGTGAGCAGAGAGATGATGGAGAGAAACAGGGGGAAGAGGGAGGAAAGAAGGGAGGTACTGGGTCTCTTTAACTGACAATGGCTACAGATCAATCATTATGAAGATGATGCGCTGACCTCTATCACCTTCTGACAAGCCGCCATCATGGGACGCAGGTACACCAGGCTACTAATGGAATATTTAAAATGAATAATGAAGTGACTTTTTTGGCAGTCGCCATTTACTTGACATGTTAGAGGTGCTTAACTCACAAAGGAACTGGAGAAATAAAATATACAGTAACACTTTATTTTACAGATCCAAAAGTTCCAAATAATAAGACCAAGGAAAACAATTTTAACTTTTCCCTCTGGCTAACTCGTGTTTTTTCTCCATATTCAGTTCACACACACACACACACACACACACACACAAAACTAACCAAGAAGAGTAATTGTACTTTGTAGCAACAGATTCCTGTGAGACAAAAGGGTGTGTTGTGTGCATATCTACATGATAATAATAAATATACAGCACCCTGAGGAGAAAAAACACAGAAACACAACACAAACCAGAGTAACAAAGTGAATGGGCAGATGATTTCATCAGCAGAAGTTCTCCAGCTGTGGATAATGTAACATTGTCCACAGGCTAAATGAAGAATGTTTACTTCCTGTTGCGTTTTCTGAATGTTGTTATACTTTTTAGAATGTTGTTGTGTCATCTCCAATGTTGCTGTGTTTTGCGCGTCAGAAAAAGATGATGGTGAAATTCAAGAAGATGTGGATTTAAGAAACACACAAGATATTGTCTCTCTGCAGCAATTACATGACCTGTCAATCATCACACACACAGAGACTTAAACAGACACACTAAAACACACAGACATACAGACTAGTCTTTGTTACTTGTGAGGTCATTCTAGTGCCTCACATTCATCTCCTGCAGGCTCATCACAGCCTCGAATTTAAGTGGAGATGTAATGTAACCTCATGTGTGGTTAATAGAAATGTACACATACACACATCTGGTGAAACAAAAAGAGAGAGAGGTCAATATTCTCAATATCACCACAGAGGCTGGATGGTGATTAGCAGTTAAGCTATGCTGCCCTCTAATGGTACAGACATGTTAACACCACATTAATTCCCTGTTAACAGACTCTTGGAATTTGTCTGAGTATTTCTGCTCTTGTAGGAAACAACAGGCTGGAAAAGTCCCAGAATGAAAATCGATCCTCTGTAAACTGAGATGGTTATATGTTCACAGAGCCATGTCAACACACAGGGTTAAATAAGGGAACCCCTAAGACATGAGGCACAGCTGGCAGGGTATTGATGACCTGTCAGACTGAATCAAAAACACCTTACTCAAGCAGAAAACTATCCATACACCAGTTCTGACAAAGCTGCTGAGGCAAGTGTCCCTACTGGAACTGATGTTATCTTCAGAATGTTGGATCAGACAAAAAGAAAAAAAAATGACTGAAGGACTTAAAAGAACTTAGCCAGCCAATGTGGAGCAACAGCCTATGAGACATATATCAAACCTGAGGGAAAGACCATCAAACTACTTCACTCATACAATGCTATGATCTGTCTTCCTCATTCTTTCCTGCAGGGGTAAACTAGTAAATCTACACTCAGCGAGATCTGCCAGGCACACTGTAATTCACTTTCTTACAACAGCTCAAACGCAGTGTCACAATGCAACTTCTGTTGATCATAAATTCTAGTCATTTTTCATGAGTCTGGGCCTGCAGGGGCTCTGTGACTTTCCAGAAACGCTAGTTTGCCCCTCTTTTTTCTTCTTCGAGTGTTTGCTTGCATGCTATAATGAAAAGGATTTCTGTTTATACAGAGTCCGCACCTAGGTCATATATCATGCTTCGTTCGGGTGTCTCCTGGCACTGTGGTGGTGAATTTAGAGACTGCCTATGAAGGTCAGAGGTGAAGGGGCCAAGTAAGCACCAGGCATCGGCATACTTCTCCTTATTGTAAGCAATGCATCTGCTTAAACTACAAGACGATGAATCTCAGTTTATTAGACTGTAAAATCTTAGGGAACTTTAAAGGGAAGCAGTTATCCCTCTCTTCAAAAATTGAGCCCATCACGTCGAACGCTCTACCTAATGGCTTTATTAAGATCATGCAGCACATAGCAAGAGAAGCCAGTTGAGTATGAATGAAAGGACCTATGCAGTCCCCTTGAACTGGCCTGAGTCTGCAAGTCTGACAGTTGAGCATATCAGTTTGCAGCTGTGAGGGATAATCGTCCCACTAAATTTAGACTATTGATCAGGTGTGGATATGTGCAGGAAATGTTGCCAGCTGCACAGTATATTTCCTGTGCATCCAGTTTCCCCCCCCCAGGAAAAACTTTAATAAACTGAGACACACTCGTTTTGAGTGTCATTAATAAAGTGGATTAACTTCAAACACTAACAGAGGACATTTCAAACCCCGAAGTATTGTAGCAACCACACACTGAGAAGGAAACTGTTTAAAAACCTGTGTATTATCACCTGGTAATTTCTTTAGTTATTAATAATATAGATTGATATCGACTAACTGGCTGTTTAAACAGGCCTGGCAGTAGTGTATAAAAATTAAACTTTCTTCAAATTTAAGCAGAATATTCAGTATAAGACACCTTCATGGATGACTTTTTGTTTTTTATGGTACAACACAGAATTTTTTTGTTTCTCATCATCTTTAACTATTGTCAGATACAAGTAGTTTAATTTTTTAATTTACAGAAAAAAGTTATCGCATAAGCTGCAATGAGCAGCTGATTGATTCATCAATAGAGAGGATATTTATTGGTACCTGTTTAAGTTAAATGTCTTCAGGTTTTTGTGCTCCTGCAGACTGTGACCGACATTTTGAACTGCTTCTTTACATAATGTGGACCTAACCAATAAAACAAGAAATGAATCAGCAGTTTAACTGGTAATTAAATGAATCTTTAGTTGTTACAGAAATTGTATATATGATTTAGTTTATGTTTGCCTCTATTTGTGCTGTAGCAACATGTTTTTCGTAGAGAAAAGACATAAATTGTAGGTTTTTGAGGATTCATGGTTGTGTGTACACAGGTGGGTGTGCCTGTCCTGTGAATCTACGCCTGCCTACAGAGATGGAGAATGTCGATGTTGACTGTCACACTCTCACACACCCATGACGGTTTTACAGCGGCACCAAAGCACAGGACGTCTCTCTTTCCAGCCACATTCAGATCATTTGCCCTCACAGTTAAGACTTGGCTTGTTAAGACTTCTCTGCAATAATTCCTGTTATGTTGCCCTCGCTAGAAACAAAACAATGCTGACACGGTCCAAGTCATTCTCACGCAGTGCGGTGTGTGTTTTAGAAGACAGCAATTTGAGGCAATTATCTTCTGCACAGTCTAATTCTACAGCTCAGATCAGCTCAGACATTCCTCAGCCGAGAGTGATGTGGCAGATGAAAAACAATCTCCATGGAAGTCAGGGGTCAACTGCATCCCTGCTGCAAAATTTCAGACACACATCTCATTCACACACACTCATCAGGCAATCTGTTTTTTTGGTTGTTTTGTGATGCTTACAAACTGCATATGGAGCATGCACAAACATGAACAAGCCTCATGATAACAAATATTCCTTAGCAGCGCATGTTGTGTACTGATTAGATCAGCTTTGCCTAAAGGTGCCGGGGTTCAGTCTGGGTGAGAGGGCAGCAGAAGACAGGTGGAGCTGTCAGGACATGCAGCTTCAGGGGACATGTATATATTTGAGGCAAGAATGAAGATTCAGTCAGGAAATCAATCATTTACACTCGCGCACACACAGACACACACACTTGCCTAATGATTTATTGAATCCAGTTTTTGTGTTGAATCAAAACATGTTCAAAGCACCAAAAACTCACCCAGTATTCAGCTTATTGTTCACAATAGACAATAACTAAAAAATGTATATTCTTGCTCCCCACAGAAACAGTTCTGCATCAATTTAAATGATTGTAGATACAGTAGAAGATGGTAACAGCCTTTTCTCTTACCTGTGCTCCACATTGATTGCACCTCTGGTCCTCCTGCTGTGCTTACAGACTGAATCCAAACCTACACAGACACTGTGAGAAACAACTGTTTCCTCTGTGAAATCCTTCCCAGCATGAAACCGGTCAGAACTCTTCAAGTAGAAGGAAAAATAATCGGAAAGATCCTCAACTGTAATTCGAAAAGATTCCAAGAGCTGTGTACACAAGCAACGTAACCTCACGCCCACAATGGCAATGTAGAGGACATGTGGAACTGGAGACCGCAAGCACGCTGTCTCTATCACCTCCCCTCCACCTCTCCACATCCTATCTCCTCCCTCCCTCTCTCTTACTCTCAGCCCTGCGTGAAAACAAAGCTAGTGCAGGAGATTCCAGCAGCTAATCACGGCAGACTTTACAGCAATAAGTCAGGGCAGCTGTTTTAGAAAGAGAGAGCAGAAAGTTATAGGCAGTAGCTGGGAGGCTATGAGGGAAGGAAGAATCAAATGTCAATGAGGGCATGAGGAGGAAAAGTGAGATACAGTACACACACGAAAGAGAAACCCAGTCAAAACAGTTTCAGTAGTTTTTTTTCATTAAGGACCACCTGACAGAAAGGGAGAGTAACAAAAGGTATTTTCAAACCTATGTAAACAACCAATTTGGGCCTTTTTTTGGGCCTTTTATCTCTAAAGCTCTTCATCACATCAACATTTTCTAGGGGGGGGTATCAGATGAGCAATTTCAAGGGCAAAACTTGGGAATGGAGGAAGGCAAGCTGATAAACCTTACACCTCTGCTTCTGGTATGTTTACAGAAACAGCAAAAGTTGACATATATAGTGAAAGATTTGAATGTACAGAAAAATGCTGAGCACCAGCAGTAACACACACACGCGTAAATTCAGAGCTAGATGTTATTCTGCACTGTCTGCAGTTGGCAACCAAGCTTAAAGCTCACATGGAGCTGCAGTTATATGACAGTTAAAATGCACTAGATGTCCTATTCACTCTGGGCCGAGTGTTAGATAGGCCTTTACATTGCATCACCTTTCAGAGTGTGATACACAGCTTTTTAAGCAGGCACACTGCGTCTGAGAGCTAGCACGGCGCTCTGCTGGAAGATAAGGTTAGAAGGGGAAAGGGACAGCAGTTTACAGTTGTAAGCACATTTCAGCACCCAGGAGCCGGGGGGGTAGTGTTACAAGGACACAGTGCACACCAGGACTGTCCCTGTCTCTCACAGTAATAAACAGGCTAGTTTACACCACACAACTATTAATTTTAATGCTTGACTTTTTGGCCATAATGTCTGTTTACTTTTTAAATTCTTAAAAGTACTCAGGTGTAAACTGTAATTCAAGACTGATCATTTCTGTTTTAGTCACATTTTAATATACTTAAACATCTGTAACTGAGTAGAAAATGTGATGTGGCACACAGCTTTTAAAAAATAAGTTTTTACAGAGACAGTTTTTACTGAAAAGCAAAATAATCGCTTATAAGAAGTCTCTGCAGACTTAAACTGAACTTCTTTTGAAAAGTTCATTATTTGTGATAATAGTTTGAGACAGGGGAGGAGAAAATAGGAGGTATTCATCAGGACAGAAAATAGCATCCTTAATTTTCTCTCACTTGCCACCAGGGGGGGTAATTTTCCTTCACTTTTCAGGGAGGCAAATGAGGACTTCACATTACAGTTAATGTGCAACAATTTATATTGAATTTTTTTGATGGGTGTGATACCAATATATTTTCATTAGTTCACAAAATCAGTGCTTCAGGGGATCAAGTCAGCTGATTAATTCTCCTTTCAAGGCTGAATCTTGAGAGGATTCATTCACATTGTCACATTAT
>JAPZDZ010000002.1:12821980-12856537 GCA_029783805.1 Acanthurus tennentii | reverse complement strand
GTTTAATTGGCCAAAACTGATAACAGCTGCAGAGGTGCAACAGGCATCAGCACATGAACACATCACCTACCACACTGTGCACTGAATTGCAAGCAAACTGAATTGTGTTTTTATTAAAAAATATGGACAGCATAGATGTATTGACAACAAGGTTTTACTCATATGACAAAATGTACATGCAGGACCTACGAGAGCAGAGCTTTGTAGACTGGCCATTCAGAGAGGAATGTAACTGCACACCTGAAAAGGTAAGGTGGCTGCTGAGCTGCGGCAGACAGCCTGTGAAGTCTCAAAAATCTACTTGTTGAATTATAAAACACTTTCAATAATATTTTATGACTGACTGATCATTCAGGAGGGCAATGCAATTAGCAACTAAGGTACTTCCTGCTTTAGAGGCAAGACAGCGCCAGCAGACTGCGCACATGTGTGGGATGTGTCAGACAGCTCTTATGCTCTTTGAAATACAGTCTAATTTGCAATAACCTACATTAACATGACTGTGGCTGATGAATATAATCATTGGTATACCCAAACTTGTTTGCACTGCTATTTGATACCGCAGCCTTTTATCGAAGGCTGGGACAGCTCGTGATATGGTTAAACAGGTGCCAGATTCAGTTTCATTGCATCAGGTATCCAGTGCACAGACCCCTTTGCCCACCCTGGTCTTGTCATGATGGATGGGCTGTTGACACCTGCCTTGATGAGCAACACACTCTGTGCCATGTTACAAACTTTTAACCCCTCCAAGAGCCAAAAGAAGATCCTTCTCTGCTTTCAGTGTCACTGACCTTAATCCTCCTATAGCTAGCTGTCTTTTGTTCTTGAATTGCACTTGTCATCTCGGTTAATGAGTTATCAGCTCATAAATGACTTAACAGCTCATAAAATTTCCTTAATTTGGTTCTTAGTTTTTGTTTGCTGTTTTGTTTGTGTTTGCAGATGGCCAGGGCCGGCTTCGTCCACTGTCCCAGTCAGAACGAGCCGGATGTTGCCTGCTGTTTCTTCTGTCTGATTGAGCTGGAGGGCTGGGAGCCGGACGACGATCCCTGGTGAGAAAAGCATGTCAACCTCCTCAGGCCTTCACCTCTATCACAGCCACCTTCATGTAGGATTTGAGTCACTTAAGAATACTATTCTATGTAAGTGGTGTGAGGGTTTACATTAGCGTCAGGCATGCAAATCTTTTTTCTGAACTGAGCGTTCCCCTCAGCCAGTATGAGACAGTATTAATATACAGTACATCATCATATAGAAAAGGATACGTGGCCGCCACATTAAGTTGATCCAATTTCAAAACCCCACTTGGATGCAAATAGCACAGCTGTTTTTTAATCTGGATCAGCATGATGCCAACTTAAAATCTTTTCGCTGCTTTAACAGAGGATTGAACCCTGATTGAGCAGGATTTACATAAGGACAACAAAGCACTCCTGTAAGTTCCACGTTCAGATACTCAATCTATCAAAACATTGTCTCTGCCCAGGTCTGAACACATAAAACGCTCCCCTAGTTGTGGATTCTTAACCATGAAGAAAGACTTCACTGAGCTCACTGTGGCTGAATTCTATCACATGGAAAAGGAGAGACTGAAAGTCTACCATGTAAGTTCCTACTCTCCGTGTCGATTATGTGCAGTGATGTGAGGGTTTGGGAACACTTATGTCAGGGTTGTCCCACATTCTGCTTATTTTTCTAGAGAAAGGTTTGTCATAAGAAGATGGCATATTTTCGGGACGACATAGACCAAATACTTGAGACCCTTAAATCTCAGTTGGACTCTTTAAGCCATTGAGTGAATCAAAATTCCTGATTTCTACTGTCACGCTGACTTTTAAGAGTTTTGCATGAGCCTGAAGCTTTGTCTCAATAGTTTGCTGTAACTTTAAAAATATCAATAAAGTTTTGAGGAATCATGCCCCTTGCCTTGTAGTATTTTCTTTAACCACAAGATGGTGCTTTTGTATTTAAACTGCATGTTCCCCATGTCAAAGAACTCACTTTTTGGAGTTTTCAGTCTCAAAAGCTTCACAAAGGCGATCTGAAATGAAAGCTCACATTGAGCAGGATTACAATGTGGGCTACATTCCCTCTTTTCAACTAAATACTTACCATTTTCCTGAACGTGCCACCATCTCTGCCACCCCCTTTTCAAACCTTGACCCTGGACAGATGGCCTGAAGCCCCTCCCTTTCAATACCAACTGTTGCCCCAGTAACATCTGTTACATATAGGGGGACAGTGTGCACTGAGAGGGCTCGCCAGGACACTTCGTAACCTTGTGAGTGGGACTGAGATTTAAGAAACACTGAAGGATGCTGCGGTGGACAATGGAAACTGTGAAAAAGTGGCTCATGCATAAACACCCCAAGAGAGATCTGACACTGTAACGTTTCACTGCTCTCATTTAGCTTGATGAGAATTAAAATTAAAACTGTAATATTATTTGCCAAAGTTGGCGTGATATCTTTTGTGTTTATGTGTGTGTGTGTGTGTGTGTGTGTAGCAGAAACAGGCTGCCGAGCTCAGTTCGTGTGTGTCTGATGGGAGGGTTGGGTGGATGGAGTGCAGGATTAAAAAATGCTATCCCTTCTCCAACCTTCCACTGTTCTGGATTAATGTCATATGTAACACTCTGGCCACTGAGCCCAGATCAACTGCTTAATTCTCCTTTATCTGCTCGCTGCAGAGCAAATTGAAGAGGGAATATTTTTAGCCCAAAAAGTAAAATACTCATAGGTGATGTAACCTTTCCAGTGAAACTGTTATACTCCCATTTCTTTCAGGGTTTTTATGCTCTGAAATCAACACTCTTGCCAGATATTCCTTTAGTCATTCATTTTTGTTTTTATGACTAAAAGTATTTATTTCAAATACATTTAGTTGTCTTGGTTGAATAGAAGCCTCCAATAAATATACCAGATGAAAAACTAATTAATTAAAAAAAAAAGGCTCACAAATGAGATGTTGGTTTTGACATTTGGTTAGGTAAGTAGTGTGGCATTTGCATAAGTATAGAGATTATGAGGAGCCTGTTTACAGTAATTGCTAATGTAACTCTAATCAGGGTTTTATACCCACAGTCCGTGTAAATCCACTTATTAATGTGTGCTCCAGAAAATGAACAAAGAGAATGGCATGGCGTGACTTCTGTCCCCGAGCGGCACAGATGTGATAGATGAGCTTATCTGTGGGAACGGTGCAAAACTGTTGATGTGATTGGATCATAACAGAGGTGGGGGCTGGGCTTCATATGGGTCCTCCTACCCCGTTTTTGTAGCAACTATAAGCATGATAACTAAAAACTCATCAAAATGTATTTGAACTGAGTCTTTAAGTTACCAGGAATCTGCGCTGCACTGAGCTTCTTCTCTGATCTAACCATGCACTGTGGCAACGGGTGCAGCATTTGTACCCACCGAAGTTTTTTAATTAATGAGTTTCTGCTAAACAAACAGTAAACACTGAGTGTAGCAGATGGACAAACGGACAGATGTTACCAACAGAAAGTTTACAACCTGAGCTTTCCATCAGGCCCCATCTGTTGCTCCTGCGCCCGGTACCTCCCTCTACCCTCCTCCACTGCTCCTCCTCGCTTCTCCTCATCAGCATCTATCACGGAACCCTCTCCCCTGACGCCCCAGACACTGAACTGCCCCCAAATGAATGACATCAGCATTTACCCTCTCGCCTGACCTGGTTTAACCCATAATAAACAAAGACTAAATGAACAGCATATCACATCTGAGCACCAAGGGTTTAAACATCCAGGAGCTCTGCTGGCTCGTTCTGCTCTGAAAAGTAAAAATGAGAAAACCAAAAGTAGAGTAAAACCGGCATGTATGCAGGCCTCCTCGACCTCTAGTGTTCTCCCACGTCTCTGGCAGTGGGGCATGCTGGCTGCTTGCTCTCTCAGACACCGTGGCCCTCCTACCTTGGCTGTTTTTTTTTTTTTTTTGTGCCCTCTTCGAAAGGGACCTCCATCTGTCCCTACACTCAGCCTATTGTGGTGTCCAAAAGCCCAGCAACTTCCACAATGCAGGGGGCGTGCAGTGAAGGGGGGGAGCAGGGTAAACACGACAGCATCCAGATCCCATTAGAAGCTCTTTAACTCCTACACTCTAATACTCTCAGAGAACTCTGGGAGGAGAAGGCCCACCCACCCCTTATACCTCGTGCACACAATGTCACCTTTTACATCCACTGCCATAGGTAATGAGGCTGTGAGCCGCTCTCTGTCCTCCCATGTCATCATAATCTTTAGCATTATTTCTCTGACCATGACATAATTATTTGAACATTTCTTCTATATTTAAAAGAGGGATAAGTGGTGTTTTTAAGAGATGTTGATATAGCAAACTATCTTTAATGTTTATTAAGTCAGAATTTGTTTTATTAAAGTCTCTGTAAAGTTCAGTTTAGATGTGATAAGTCAGGAAAGTTTTATTCATTTGCATATTTTTGCTCATATTTCCATATCTTTTGCATCTAACATGTTGGAGAGGTCCAAACAAATTATTTTCATTCGCCCAACCTCCAATCCCTACATATTTTCATAATGCCAGCCTTTCCATCTTTCATTGTTTTCTGTGTCTTTTCCCACATCTCTTTCTCCATCCATCTCCACGGTCTTTCTTCTACCAGCTGCTCCCCTAAGTCTAGGGCATCTCTTTTTCGGGGTGCTCCACCTCTCAACCTGGGTACTCATGTCCCTGTGCTCCCCACAGAGGCATGTGTGGATTTGTGCGTGTGTGTGCATGCGCAATGTCGCCCAAGAGGAGGGGGGATCACTGTGTTCGCCCCAGCTTAAAGGCAGAGGGATTACCGGCACACAGACACTGATTAAAGCCTCCCAACCTCCTATGGCCCCATTAATACAATCTTAATCACAATGCTTTATCCCTCTATCTGGCTCCTATGGATCAGGACCTTTTCATTTTACTGGGAGCCACTCTTGTTTGGCCAGTGGATTAAGTGTGCTGCACACAGAAACTAGAATATATGCACAAAAGTGCGAGAAAGTAGGGAGGAGAGCAAGAAAACTGTTAGCTTAGAACTAGTTTTTTATTCTTTTTATTTATGTATGTATTTATTTATTTACTTATGTGCCAGTGATACCCACTTCTTCTTCCAAAATGACTTAACTTCAATACCAACATTTTATGTTTTGTCACAAAAATGATACCATGACGTTACATTTTTGGCATCGGTGGCATAATGTAAGTAAAAAGATAAAAACCTGAAACACCACAAAAGTTTAGGGATCAAGAGTTTTAGTGCAGTAACTTTTAAATCTCTCCAGGCTGATGTCTGACATGACCTCCCTCTCCCCCTGGGGATTGAGCTACAGGTCGCGCTCCGTTGCCCGCTGTCTCGGCCAAGATGGCATTACAGAGCATGTGTTCCCTTCCTGTTAAGAGATCCTCATGCCCATTTTACAGCTAAGAGCCACTTGTCTTCGCTCCCCGTGCTTAAAGCAACACAAATTCTGGATTGTTTTACAATATTTTACATAATTAGTTTCATTTTATCGTTTTAACATTGATAAATGTTTTTCTTTGTTCAAATGAACTAAAAATTGAATACAAAATACCAAAACTAAAAAGTATTTCAAGCTAAAACATGCCATTTTTTTCTTAAATTGTTCCATGTACAGTAACTATTAAAATACCTCTCTACCACTGTGGCCCAGTCTGTCGTGCATCTCTGTGCTTTGTAATCTTATATCCAAAGTTAATTTACGTGGATTATTTCTATATCCACCCACTCATGTATTTGGACTCAGAAGGATAATCCACATACACCCCACACCCTCCCCACCACCGTTTTTTGCCATAACAAATCAGCAAAGACACAAAGAGGGTGTGCGCCAGCTACCACTGCCAGTACTTTCTCACAGGCCAAATGTCTGCCTGTGTGTAAAGCAATGTGTCATTCCTCTGCCGAGGCTGACACGCAGGAGCACAGAGGACAAACTTGTGAATGAGGAGCAAGGACCTCGCTCACCTTTCCTGCCCTCTGCTTCTCTTTGCTCCTCTCCTCTATCCTCCCAACACACTAACTCCCCTTTCCCTTTTCCTCCCTCATCCCTCTCTCTCTCATGCCCTTACTCTCTTCTCTCTCTCTCTCTCTCTTTCTCTCTCTCTCCCCCCAAATTGGCCCAGCTGTCCATCAGCCCTCCCGCAGTTCCCCCAGCTGTCTGCCCTCCCCAAACGAGAAGCCCCACAACAATACAGGTCACAGGTCAAGAGAAAGAACAGGCTGCGTTCACAATGGACCAGTGGCGCCCAGCAAAACAATCGTTCCCTTTTTCCTCCTTCACCCTTACTCCAATGTTGCCAGAACTGGAAAAGACAAACCTTTGGAGAGTTAGCTGAAGAGGGGGGAAGTCCTCTCGGACAACAGCCTCTGAGGCACCTTCCCCTTTACAATTGCATAAAAGCACCACAATGATAAACACACTCAAACGCATTGGCTTTTGGTCTTACCCCTCCATCTTTACACTCTGCCATTCTGTTCTTTGTCCATTTCAAGGGCCATCATGCCCTTCAACACGATCATTAAAGTCAAAACTGGGACTTTTGTCATTAGTTGAGTGATATAAATGTTAGGAACCTTCTTAGTTTGAGCTGGACTGCAATTAGGGATCAGAATCCTTCATATTTTATTGCCTCTATGCATAAATTTCAACTTATAGACTGTGCACTAAGATTCTGTATTTTTCACCGACACTGAATGACACTGAAAAAAGTGCAAGATTCATTAATTAGTAACCTTCATACGCTGTGTCTCTAAGCAGAAATCTGGTGCTTTTCTCCCTTTGAATCATTGTGGGTGAATTCTTTAAAAATGAGCTTTTGCCCCACAGTGTTTTGGCACGACTTAGATGGGAAAATGGGACATGTGGGAGAGAAAGCACGAACTGCAGGAACAGGCCTCTGTGACATATTCACCTGTTCCCAAGAGCTGTTTTCCCATGGTCCACAACAGCCTCCTGTCTGACCTGACAGACACCCAGGACCGAGCCTCTGAATAACATCATACACACACACAGACACACACACTTACACACCACACCAATCCAGCATTCTGCAAAATGCCTAACCAACAAGGTATTTCTTTTTTTAGCAAGTTAGTATTATTTTTGTTGTTTTTTTTTTTTTTATTTAACTGTGTCTATGTGAGTTGTTTTCAAATAAGGAAAAGCCACTTAATATAAATTTTTGTATCTAGGTTTCTGTTTTTCAGTTTCTTATTGTTGTATGGTTTTTTTTTTTAATATAATAACATCACTTTATATCAAAGTACTGAAAGATTTTAATGTTTTGTTCCAAAACCTGCACATGGTTGCTGCCATACTAAGTAAAACACTTGAATGTGAGCCAAGGGAATTTTCATTGGGTGAATCTGGGCAAGCACTTATTCCCTTGTTAAACAAAATTAAAGTAGATGGCTACTTATTTTACTTAAGATCTACACTTTTGAATGTGGTGATAGGGTTTACTTATTTCTGCAATGTGGAAATGCAAAAAAATCTATTTTAATTAAAAGCTTACCTCCATTATTCATATTTTACTGGACTCCACATGAACTGATGTATTGGAGCTGCATAGGACCCTCAGTTATTATGGGAAACATGGATTTTCTGTTAAATATTATGGCAGCATGGCATAAAAAAGCACATGGCAAATATTGTTACTATAGAAATAGCATATAATATAAGAATATTTATTCAATTAAGTGCGAAACAGCAAAATATTTACAACAGTACAGTATGACAAAACTTGTGACACCAAATGAACAAGTACCTGAAAGACCTCAAATAAATAATTTAAATACAGTACAGCTGCCAATGACTGACAACAAACCAAGAAGACACTGAAACAAAAACTGTGCTGAGAAAAATATAAAAAAGGACAAGACGTTATCAAAATAAATATTAAATACAGATATAAATAAATCCATTGCTTTTTCTTGGTCGTAGGCCTCAATACACGTTTTAACTTTAGGTCGCTTGACTTTTTCAATTTCTTTTTCAAACTTTCTCATTTTTGTCTGAAAACTACACTCACACAGAAAACCTTTCTGTGTAATGCTAAAGCGTAATAGATTTGGTAAAAAATAATCCTACACTGTTATACGACAACTGAGGGGGCAACTTCTTCAGAAAAAAAAATTATAACCTAAATACCAACATATTATCATAACAGAAAAGAATAAATAAAATATTAAAAGTTATGGGTGCATGTTTGTATCAGGTAGATGGAGTTGAGGTGTTCAGTCTCTCTCTGAGCATCCACTGCTTTCCCAGAGTTCTGGACAACTTAAATGCAAAAAGTGTTCTCTATATGGTCAGTTCCAATTTCCATCATTTTTACAGCAGTTCATTTGAAAACAGTGCTTCTCTCCCGGCTGGTTTCTTGGCGGAGTCAATCACTGGTCCTCTCAACTGTTCATGGTCACATTTCACATGGTGCCCAACTGAGAGGTGATAAGGTGAGAAGGAGTGAAGGAGTCAAAGGCCACATCCAGGGGCAGCTCATAGCGTGAAGCCTGAAAAAGTGGGTGGCCCTGTGGCCCCCCTGGTAGGCCAGTCGTGGAGGTGGGATAATGGTGTGATGAGAGGTAGTGGGCATGGTGGCCAGGGTGGGGTGTGTGGTTCCTCTCTGACTCATGGGGAGAAGGCTCTTGCTTCAGGGCAAAGTTACCGCTGATGCTCAGAGGGGGAGTGAGGGGCCCGTCGTATGGCGGGGTGCCGCTGCTGCACTCGTTAGGGGAGGGGTTATCATATACAGGCCCCTTGAATCCCTTCATGTGGAGGAGGTGAGAAGCCTCCAGGGAGCCATAGGGGGGACTGGGAAGGCCTGGAGACGGGTAGCTGAGGGGATGGCCAGCCTGACCCCCCACACCACCAACCCCTGGGCCTCCACACTTGTCCTCCAGCTTGTTGAGCATCATCGGACTTGGTCCCAGCTGCAAGCAGCCAGCCACAAGGTTACTGGTGGGCTGAGACAGACCTTTGCACAGCATCTCCACAAAACCATGGCTCTCTGGAGACTGGCCAGTCTCAAGCACCTCTGACAGAGCCCAGATGTAGTTACGGGCCAGCCGTAGAGTCTCAATCTTTGACAGCTTCTGAGTCTTGGAGTAGCAGGGCATCACTCTGCGCAGATTATCCAGAGCATCGTTCAGCCCATGCATACGTGAACGTTCCCTGGCGTTGGCCTTGACTCGCCTGGCACGAAACCTCTCCTGTCTAGCTTTGGTCATCTTCTTCTTTTTAGGGCCTCTTCTTTTGGGAGCACTTTCTCCATTTGGTCCCATCTCCTCATCATCCTCCTCTTCTTCTTCCTCCATGTCCTCGCTGCCCAGTTCTGTGCAGGAGTGGATTCGACCACCTACAGTCAGGCCGTGGTGCCCCCTAATCTCTGGGCTTTCCTCTCCATCCTGAGAGCTCCCATCCTCTTCCAGCCAGCCGAGGGAGCTCACCAGCTCACTCACATCGCTGCTCTTTCCAAATGGTTTGGTCATCATTTTGATCTGAAGAAACACAGCACAAAAAAAACATTCAATTGACAGATAAAATCTTGTGTGTCCAAGACCTTTAAATGCATGTACATTGTTCTATATCTAATATGCAAATGTAAGGATAGAATTTGTCATGCCTTGAATGCTTTACAAGGTCCTACTTATAGCAACTCTTGTATGGATGCAGAATGAGTGCTTTCAGTTCAGCACTGCATGGTGGACAGCTCACTGGTCTTACTCACCAGCTGACTGCCCAGTCTAACAACACACTTAAACTATGTGAGAAAAACCCTTTGACTGTTTAAAATGTCTCATCGTGAGATGTTTTGATTTTAAAGGAGGAAATGACTGTTTTTTTGACTGTTGTGGGTGAATGGTCTCCCGCTGTTATGTTGTATTCCCTACAGAGACGCTGTCAATCTGGGACACGACGGGATTTACACAGCATATAAAGCTTAAAGATTAACGAGACAACATAAAACTCAATATACATGTAGACAATGTACCAACATACTATGTATACCGTTACAAACGACTGTATGTTCTTGTTTTTATAAGTTATAAGTTAGTATACGCAATGTCTTTAATAAATGCATATAGCCAAAATTTCATTATAAATTAAAGCAATATGCTGGGATTTTTTCAGTGAATCACAAAAGTCGGGCAGAAAAGAAAAAAATGTCCCAGTTAGTAATTGTGCACTAATGCGTAAAAGTGGGACAGATTTAATCATGAATAAAGAACTTTGCATAGTGTGTCTGGAAATTCAACCAAGCATAACGTCAAGAGCACTGAAAATGTGCGGTTTTAATTTAATTTTTTTGGTATATCATTTATGCATATATCTTATTTGTTTCTCTTTTTTGTTTGTTTTTTGTCACTAGAGAGGAAACACAAGTGCGCCAATTAAGTACAGCATTTAGTAGCCACTGTTAGGATCTCTTTTGGATCTTAATCGTTACACTTGACTGATAATGAACTGGACTGAAAACTCACCTGTTGGGATTCCTCGCTCGTTCTGCTCTAAGATCTAAACAGATAAACTTGGCTAAAATTGAAAAAGTTCAGCTATTAAGTGATTAGTCCAGAGTCGCCGCGCTTCTCTCGTCTTGTATCCACCAGCGTCACAAACTCTGCGGCTTCCTCAGATAGCCATCAGTGCGCGTGGAATTTTCATCTCCAAATGACATGACCGGCCTGTTTTTTTGCCTTTAGCCGGGTAAGCCCCTCCCTCAAGCCCCACCCACCAACCACTCGTCCAAACGCGCGTGGCGGGCTCGTGGCCAGAAGTTTCATCCAGCGAATGAATGAAGGAGCGCGCCCGGCTGCGCGTGTAGACAGCTTTTTATTTGTCATGCAGGAGGCGCTGAGAAGCTGATAGTGTGACCGGCCGGTGCAGAAAATGCACGCACGCTTAGATGGTGTGATCATCAATAATTATCTTGAGAAGATTGGAGCATATTGGCCTATATCTACTCACACCGTGGGACTTTCAAGTTTTCATCAGTCATTAACTGTTTTCCACATACCGCACAAAAACCAGTTTAGTTGAATCTCTCACTGAAAATCAGTCAACATTTTTATTCAAGTTTGACATTTGAATATTATTGTTATAAACATTTCATTAATTGACAACAAACCAGCAGTATTTCCGATCTTCCCATACCATCTGTTGTTATTTTGTAAACTTAACTGGGATACTTTATTTTGACCAACAAAGTCTGTCAAAGATTTGGTTGTGTGTCCTCGTCTGCGATCAGAAATGCGGGAGAAATTAAGTTCTGTATGATGGACCGTTACGCACCAACTAAGAACGATATTATTCATCTTCACACACGGGACTAACAAAAACAAATCCACTGTTCTGTTTTAATGCCATGTGTTAATCGATTGTCCATCTCTTCATTAGTCGGTTGGATTAGGAATTTTCCACTTAATTAAACATAGTGTAGGCCTGGTCTTCGCTGAGTAAAGAGACGCTCTTCCATGTGTGCGTTTTTAAGTGATTTTGACAGCTTAGTGTGCAGAGAGCAGGTGTGTACGTTGTTCACTCAGTCATTCAGTTGGGTTTTTTTTCAATATCTGGCGTCATATTCTATCCCCAAGGGCTATTAATAAATCGATTGGTGCAGCCATAAACAGACAGGTACTGTATGGTGCGCTTAAAGGACAGACAGGAAACGTATAAAGATAAATCCACCAGCAAATTAATAACGGATTTTTTTGGGAAGGCAGTATTAATAAAGGCCACGACTTCGCGCTTTTTTCTTGATTTGTTCTTTTTTATTTTTAATTGTTTGTTTGATAAAAGTTCAATGCCATATCATGACACCAACTAATTTGACAACTCTGTGGGATTTCTTTTTTTTATCTTATATTTTCTTAATGATAAAGTTTATCGACACCACACGAGATTATATACTAATTCAATATTGGTTATTTTCCCCAGTTTTGACTATAAATACCATGGCATAATAAACGCCCGCCAGTCCTCGTGCGTGGCGAGCCGCAGCGCAGCAGGGGTCTATTGTCATCACCGGCCATTGACAGCCCGGGTCTCGCGAGTTGCACGTGCCCCCGCATTGATCCCATTGTGCGCGCGATTGCGCACAGCTGTACTCGAGACTGCAGTGTGGGCTTCCCGTGTTTCTGAGTCGGCGATATATTTCCGAGTCTTGGAAATAAGATATAGTCACGTGGCTAATCGGCAGCATCGCGTAAACACAGGCACTTATCCAACGATTTATTGAACAGACCCTAACAGATGGCTGGATATAGGAAGCGTTGGGGGTGGGGACATCTGTTGCTTGGGTGCTCACGCGTCACCCCTTGCCCGAGATGATGTCTCGTGCTGAAACAGCATTTATCCGCCTCACTAACGGTCCTAATCACTGCTGGTCAGTGCACCGGCCATAAAGGCACGCGGGCAGAGTGAAAGAGGAGCCTTGTCCTTTTTGTGTTTGCATGAGACTGTGTGTGTGTTGCCCCATGTGAACCAGACATTGCATGTGTGTCTACAGCAACCACTCTAGACTAATGTGATGTGCCTCAAGGTCCCCAGGTACGTGCACCCCTACCCCCCAAACACACTACTTTTCTGTCCCATGAGTGTGAGCATGGCCTCCACCACACCTGCAGCCTACATGGGGAATTGGAGCCTGACAGTCTCCCACAATCCCAGTCGGTTTCCCAAATGACTGACTGACTGACTATAGGAGAGGGAATTGTGTCCTGATCCAGCATAAGCAGCAACTTAGATAACCAGCCTTCTGGAAGAGGTCATTGTGGACACATCTGATGCAAACTAACTTTTGATGAGTATGAATGATTTTAATCCAAAAACATTATTTGAAATCAATTTGTGCAGCCCTTAAATGTCTCCCTGTTATATTTAAAGTTTATGTTAAAAGGTTTAGCAGAAAATTTGGGGGATACAATATACTTTTTGTGGCCAAGATGCATGAAGAACAATTCTTTGTTTAAAGGTTTCACCAAAATAGTACCAGTCTTACATTGGCCATTTAAGTGCTGTTGTTGTTATTAATGGGGGTAACCCCCTTCCTTACAAAAACCACTGCCACAAGTGAGTTGTCTCTCGCTCTTGTCCCCTGGGACTCCGAGTGGAATGGGAGGGATTCGTGCGGTGTGCTGACAGATGGGTCCTTGTTCCTGTCTTTTTCTTCATCTCTATCTCCCTCTCCCTCTTTTGCTAAAACACAGACACACTCACACACACCAAGACTGCACGAATACAATTGGAATTAAAGCTCTACACACATGCTCCCCGGACTCCTCCTGAAAGCTGAGCCCCTTGTAGTGATCATAAAAGATTGAGGGAGCATGGATTTGTGAGAGGGGCTGGTGTGGTAAGGGGTGGGGGTGATATGGCACAGGATGGTGAGAAAAGGGAAATAAGATTGTATTGTCACCAAACAAGAAATCAAAGTAGGTAAGTAATAGATAAAAGTTTGGTAATGTCAGCCTTTTATATTTGAAAAAAAAAAATATCTGGGGCTTTTTTCA
The DNA here is from genome assembly GCA_029783805.1 of Acanthurus tennentii. Classification (NCBI taxonomy): domain Eukaryota; kingdom Metazoa; phylum Chordata; class Actinopteri; order Acanthuriformes; family Acanthuridae; genus Acanthurus; species Acanthurus tennentii. The sequence goes on along the minus strand of JAPZDZ010000002.1, from coordinate 12,842,983 downwards.
AAAAGTTTTGTCGAGTATATTTATCCTGTGCATATGCATTTTATGTGACAGATTTTATGTTATTTCGATTTTCTTGCTATGCTTTACAGTAATTGTGTGTGTGTTAAGTCCCAGGCCTCAGTTCTCTCCATTTGCTGCTCATTGAGGCTGAATATTAGATAGCAGACTTTCCTGAGGGAGAGACTGACAGGCCTACTGACTCTGCTGCACACAGGGGAAAATCAGTGGTCACACGTACAGACACACACAGACACACACACACAAACACAAACACACAGACAGTTGTGAATCATGGTCCTTACTCGATTCAGTCTTTCAATTATTCTAATTTGTCAACCACTATTTATCTATATCATTTATTTTTGCAAAACATAAGTAAAGAAAATGCTTTATACGAGTCTACAGATTGAATGACGTCAAAGCTGAACCTCAAACCAAAACACATTTTCTTCATACGTAGGTGTTTTTTAATGTAAGTTACATGTATTGAATATAGAGATTACCGAGTTTAAAGCTTCCATATTTTCTAACCCACGTGCAGCCAGCGTTGCACATGGATACATGACACTTGATAGCTTTAGACTAAAAAAAAAAATGTGTGTTAAATTTTACCCCACAGACAAGAGGACAATTATATTTATCTCCCTGTGTCAGAGTATAACTCAAAGCTTAACTTCATACCTGTGTATATGTATTTTTTTCACTAATGGTGTCCTATATCCATAAAACTTTTATGTCAACAACTTAGGGTTCTTTTGGTTCACAAAGTGAGTTTTGATAAGATCTAGCAGCATTTCATCCAGACATTATGAGCAGATTGTTTGCAGCTTATTCCTCTTCCTTTAGGCTAATGGATTTGGAAGACATTCCAATCGGGCCAAAATGTAGCTACAGAATGGGAATCTGGCCTAAGGGCAATTCTCACTAAGTGGGGAGAGAGCCATTAAACAAAGGTGCCTGTGGTTTCATATTCAGGATACTTTACAACCTCCGTCCCAGGACATCAACAGTGTTTTTGGGTGTGCTGTTAGAGGGAGCAGAAGAGGGGGAGGAGGATCCATCTGCCATGCTGCCGGTCCTCTGGGAGACGGGCATATCCCAGGGGTGTTTTGGAGAGAGAGGGGCTGAAAGGATTACACCCAACCACTAATCAACGACGGTAATCTGTGGGTCCCCATACAAAATCCCCTCCGATCCAAACAACAATTTAGGACAGAATATAAAACCTTAGTTTACAGGGGCGTCTAACTGATGTTGGACAGCCTAACAAATCCGAGGACAAATCCAGGTGATTTTTAATTGGGAATCTCAACTGTGGAGGTGTGATTGGCAAAGAGCCATGGTGTCTCTGTGATCAGGTGCAAGTGTCCCACAAGTGGCCCAGTCTGATTCCCAGTGTGACCATTATGCAAATACAGCAACTAGACAAGCCTGCAACATAAATTAGTCTAACGGATAAAAGCACTTTTCTAATCAAATCAGATGGCAAAAGGTTTTCCTTGTATTTCAGTGTGCATGGTCTAAACAAAATGTATATTGCCTAAATTCTAAATGCAAAACTTTCATAAATGTTTTACATAAGCGTTTAAAATAATATATTTTATTAATTTCTGGAGACAGAAATTAGAAATTTCATTTTTGTTTGTTTTTAGTCTTGAAAATGAGCGCTTGCTGATTTCATGCTGTCACAAGGTGAGCCAGGCAAAGCACTGAGCTTTCTGAAGACGTTGTCACAGCAGGAATCCATACAAGGTGCAGCTGCTGAGTTGCGGTCCTGGCAGGTCTCTCCATCCGGTGAAAGAATAGCAGGGCTCAAGTTGCCACTAGTTTCATGGTCCCTTGTCAGTATGGTTTTTGATGTCTGGGGTCTGGGTGGGGTCTGGATCTGGTATTGGTGGTTTTAAGCTCCACAGGACTAAAGAAGAAGCTGCCTAATGATGGTGCCAGTCCTCCAGGGCATAGGGAACTGGAGCATCCTGGCCTGCATCTCCTCTACCTCCTGCAGTATGCCCATTGGCTAGGCAGCCTTTAAGCTGCCTATCCCCATAGCCTCATTGTTTAGTGGGAACGGCACTGTCAATATTAAGCCTGGCTAATGTGATCTAGAGGCAGCTGGAGCAGCCCTGATTATTACCATGACACAGCCGACCGAGGGGTGTAATATCATTAAAAATAAATCAGGTGGTTTGGAGATTTGCTGTAGCAGGGGGGACTTTGAATGACATTAGGTGGGAGAACTGCCATGATTTCATTAGTCAGTTGGGGCACCTCAGAGGATCTGTTGAAACATTTCCTTTAAGTTGGAGTAATTGAATTTTCTTTCACAACACTGCACACAAAATGAAAGGAAGGGAAAGTGATGATGGTAATTGAGATTTCCAATAAGTCTGAATTTTTTTTTTTGGCATGTTAAAAAATGCACCTGTCAAACCTGAATAGAATAATAAAATTATATTTCAGTTTACCAATAACGACATATATTGGAAAATCTATTTGAAAGCAAACATACAACCTACGATATTCCTATTATGATTATTAGCTTCTTGTGGTGGATTATTGTTGCGAATGATGAGGAAAACGTGAGGCACCGCTAATCTTCTTAAACTGAGCTGTCTGCTCGGCAGACTCATCAGCAATCAGCTGGCAAGTGAATAGGCTGCTGGCTTACAGAATCTATTAACATTTCAAAAATAAAAAAATAATGAAATGCTATTCAGCATCAAGCCTGTTTAATTTTGCCATTGTCGAGGTGACTTAGTTGGGAGGTCTTTTTTTTCTCATTTCGCATGTTCGATTCGCTATAAAAACGCCAGAAGTGCCGTTGGTCTCGCAGCAAGGGTCTTATGTCGCTATTGTTTTGACGCTCGAGCCACATAAACGGTGATTTCAAGGCCCATTTAGCGCGCGATGGATTGTGGCCCAAAACAAGTGACAAGTGGAGGGCATTGATTATTGGAGGAGTGGGTTAAAGTGACGCCTAAAGTTGTAATTGTAAAGTTGAATTCAACACACAGTGTGTCACTCATAGGTCCATATTATTATTATTATTATTATTATTATTATTATTATTATTATTATTATTGTTAACATCATCAGCAGCATTATTATCATCATTATTATTATTATTGTTAAAAATGCTGTTTTTCAATGAACTGATGAAGGTTGTGTGTGTCTGTGTGTGTGTGCTTGTGTGGGTGTTTGTGTGTGTGTGTGTGTAGGTGTGTGTGTGTGTTTTTAACGACTTGATACTAAAAACTTTCTGGGTCGCTTTCTGGGTCGTTTTCTCCTTTGTTGAACAATGACATCTAGTGGCAATCTTTGGAACTACTGCCTCTCTTTGGTTTCACCATATTCTGTATACATGTTAACACATAAGATATAGACCACCATATAATAGAGGTGAAATATTACATTGGCATTGATGTTTCAACAACATCAGTGTATGCACATAAAACATGACAAACCACTTGTAGTTCCTTGTGCACTTACTGCAGAGGCTAAATGTCCTGGATAAATCACATATCATTTCATTCAAGATATAGAACCTAAATCTGTTTCGAATCATTGTGTACTTAAACATTTAGACTCTTATTGTCCTCTATTTCTGAGCACGTATCAGTGTCAGCACCTGTGCAGGAAACAGGAGGAAGATAGAGAGTACGCAGGGACAAAGAGAACACATATTTATTTTAGAACAACCTATTATTAGCTGCACGGTGGAACTGCGAGTTATAATGAGACAGAGGATTTCTGACGTCTTCACAGACATAGGAAGAGCTCAGTAAGGCTAAAATCTCTGTGTAGCCATTGACACAGGAGCTGCTTGCTGCCCCCAACCACCCACTCACACACACACACACTTGCCAGCACACACACAAACATACACACACACACATTTCTGACCTAAATAAAAACATATGCTCAGAGTCATGCAAAGAAGCCTTGTTCTTCTATCTTTTATCTATCCTCCTCTTTACACTACCTCCCTGTTTTCATTTCTATTCCTCCTACCTCTTGCTTCACACAATCACTCAGTTGCTATTCCATACATCCACTTCCGAACCATTTACCTGCCATTCCCTAAGCACCATCAGCATCACCACCAACCTGCTACTCCCCAACCCCCACCCCTCCACAGGATACGCACAACTGACACACTTTACGCCTTAGCTTGAGATCTCCTCTCAGCAGTCTTAGCAGCCACTGGTGCAGAGATCTGAGACTAACTTTTGGCTGTCCAGGACGTAAGGAATGGCTCCTAAAAGAGAACCCTCCATTAAGAAGTCTACCTCACCGGTAACCCAACCCAGACTGGGTCCTCCTTACCCCTGCCTCCCTGCGACTCCTGCAGCTCCAAAACCAGCTCCAGAGCTGAAACCTAGAATGTTGCGTCCATCGGATTCACCATTTGACCCGAGTACTTTAGAGGTGAGTGAAGTTACTACCTTTATTGACAAAGCTAATGTGGGGCATTCATAAACTGGGCCTATACTTATAAATCATTTTGGAGTCATGTATAGTGATTAGTTTACTCAGCTAGAGATAACCACACATAATCAGATTGTATTGTAAAATATTACATGCTGATTCTTTGAAAATTTAGTTCTGATATGATAAACGTTCGGCATCAATCTGGAATGCGGCTGATCTAAGCTAAGTAAAGAAATGGGGTAATGAAAGTGAGGCTGTCAGTCAGTCAGTGGCCTCCTTAGGGAGAAGAAGATGTTTCCTGTCACAGTATGTGCTATTTCTTTGATCGGGATGGCCCTTCAAACGAACAGTCATTTCCTTGTGACCTAAAGACCAATTACATGATATTAGAAAAGACAAAATATTAAAATCATATCTAAAACTCAACGTGAGCAAAAAGCTCACAAGATTAAAAATTTAAAGAGCTTTTACTTGACCCATTTTTCAAAACTAGAAACTGGCTGCACAGAGAATAGACCTTCCCATCCTTCTGTCTCATGACTTAGATAACAGCATGTGAGAGAAGTCACAGATAAAGGCTCACCAACCTGAGGCACATTGCTTGCATATCACAGATATACAGTAGCCTATATCTTGCCATAGAGGCAAATGGGGACTGCATACCCTAGACAGAATACACTGAGTAAGGCAAAAAGGCATTGAACAAAGAGCTTGAGGTTATTTAGAGATTTTTCCATGATTTTATACTTTGTTCAGCTGGAAATTTTGTACTCAATTATTAACAGTACTCTCCATCAAATATTAATGGAGAGCTGCATATCTGGACTAAGTGGATGGTCTGTTCAGAATACTGACATTATACGGCTATAGAATGGCCCATCTCTACAACATGCCTGTGTCAGAGCTCTTAGATGGTGCATTTTGATTGATTTTTATGTATGTGCAAAAAGAGGCCAGCGATGCAATAGGATTTCCAATAGTCCCATTTTCTCAGTCCTCTGAATGAATGAAAATGAAGTAAATATCAAATCTGAAAATATAAAATATTAGTAAATATGAGAATAAACTTGGGAACCAAATGGGAACCATGACCAATGAAAAGATGCAAATATTACATAGATCCAAACTGTTACAGTGTTCAAATTGAAGCATAGGTCAATCCAACAAAACATTTTAATGGAAGTATTTGTGTCAGTTAAAGCCATATCTCAAGGCACACTTATGCCCGCATTAGACTTTGTATTTAAGTGTTTCAGCTTTGTGGGTGCTTTAGCTTTGCTTCCATTCTCACATGCTTTAAGTGTTGCACTGTGTGTCCTGCATGATATTGTGAGACTGTTCCAATTAGCTTGTGAGGATACGTTGGCCATGTTCTTCTGCTCACACTGGGACCGCAGACATGACAGGAGACCAGGGCTCCTGCTGAGCAAGAACAGCATTTTAGCCAGGCTGCTTGGAGACAAAACATCATCATTTCATTGTCTCCCAGACCGAAAGTAATCCATTACTGACCAGACATTGGCATGTTGCATGTAAAGACTAGAAAAATCATTCACTGCAATCGTGCATTAACCTATTTAGGATAAAAATAACTTGCGGCAAACGCACACCACAGGGGGAAAAAAGATTATTTAAAAAATCAGGTCTGAAAATGATAATTTCTTTACATATAGAAGGAACCCCTCATTTAGGCTACTTTGCAATTTAAGAGTAGGCTGCTCAAGTGTAACTCATATTAAAGATCCCCTCTGAATAGATTGTTAATGTTAAGTACTGCACTTGCAATGATAATTTCTATCAGAAAAAAAATCTAAATTTCCAGTCACAATTCACCTAATGCACCTAAGTGAATTTACTTAAGCTCTTAACATTCTTTACCTAACATACCCCTAAAATATCTGATTTCACGTACCTGTCACCTCAGTCTTAAACGATATAGCATAAAGGTCAATATGTCAGTTTTGACATTTATAATAAATTGTAAACGTATTGTTATTTATAAACCATGGGTCTAGAGCTACTGTATATTCCATATATGGAATCTAGCTGTTCTACAACTTGCGTACAGTGCTACCAGAACGTCGTGCGTGCTATACGTCGTGACGCAGTGCTGCTAGGGTTCTAACCCTTCCTTTCTTCGACTGCCGACACACAGTCCTTAGTTTGCCAACGTCTCGGACACGCCTCAGCCAGCACAGCCATGGTGGGTTTTTTGTTCCACTTTTCTTAAGTAGTATTGCAGAGATTTCCGTTTAAAAGCTTCTTTTTTTCATTAGAAGTTTTCCAAGAAGATATAGCTTGGTTTAGATGTTAAGGCTATTTTAATCATTTGAATGGCCTCGCTGGTTGTTAGCGGAAGTACAACTTTTAGAAGCTAACGTTAGCTTGCGCGGTAGATAAAGTTAATAGCCTTACGAATACCTAACTAATGTTACCAAAGCACGTACGTGTACACCAGTCATTGCTGAATGTGTTATAGTTAGGGAATGCGTGGCTGAAATGAATCTAACTAGCGGAAAAAACATGTCCAAAATCATTTAAAGTTAAACCAAGTTAGCTATGCAATGCGCTTCAAAGGGAACCATTTTCATGTAGCCTAATTTCTTTTTGAACAGTCTGATTTCTCGGAAGATCAAATCCTTGGTAAGTTTTGATTTTGTGTTGTGACATTTTCCAAATCTCGTTTGCCTTGCATGCTTTCATTCTTGCTTGATTGAGATGACACTTTGCCCTGTATCACCCTGCTCTCTGCTCGCCTGTCATTAAAAAAAATCATGGCTTTAGGCTAGGTTTTCCTTCCTTGTTTTTTTACCGTTTCATCACTTTCCACTTGCAACTGCTTGTCCTTTCCAGATTGAATTTAACCTGGATCAGATTCATGGTAAGTCAGTAAAAGGGGACTGTGTTAGCATAAAAACCGATGGTTATCTCCGAGCTCTTAGGGTGTGACTGCATGTTGGTTTTTTTTTTTTGGAAGAACAATTCTGTTGTAAATGTGAATGGCAGTCGCTTTGCGCTGTTATTTGATATGCCAAAATGAGTCACATTTCTCACATAACGTTATCAGCTTTGACCGTCTGTTGCAATGTTTCGTATGTGGCGAGTCATATTTTAGCACTGTTTAGATGACCAAACATAGCCAAAGCTCGTATTTGTTCTCATAAGTCTTGTTCTGCTAGGCAGCAGTCATTCCTGGATGTGCCAGTTTATCATGCTCTGTGCCTGTTATCTTTAAAGAGACTCATCCCCATGGGTTTGCCCTTTTTTGGTGCTGGATCCAGTAGTGAATGGTTTTTGTCCTGGAGCTGGCTTGTTTAATCACCGTTGACATAATAGGCTATAGCTACTCTGACTCTCCTCCTACTTTCCTCCACTCCTCTAATACCAAATATGGCGTTGGGAAAAGTGCTCTCACACCAGAAGGGAAAAAGCGCATTCCTTAGAACAGGAAAAACATAACAACAGTCCCTGAGCTTTTTAGGGGAATAGCTTGTCCCATAACATTAGGAACAGACTGCTGCCTGGATGTTGTGTAATCCAGCTCCACGATTCTTTAATTGCTAGATCTTGATTAAGCTTTTTGCTTGGCCTTTGATCATAAATACAAGTAGAATTGTTGATGTTAGATTAAGTCTAATCTAGTAAGCCTTTTGTCTAATGACAAGAGTACATTATTTCTGTCAGATGATAAAGCCTTTGTAATTCCACACAAACATCAAAATAGATACTCAGTACATGATAATGTGATTGGTTTAAATGGCCCAGGTAACTTATGGTCTTATTGATTTTTCAACAGTACTATACAGCACAGTACAGTACAACACTGTTAAACAGTGATGGCGGAGGAATGGAAAGACAGTAGGGGTTTCAGATTTAGCTTCTTAAAGTTTTAGAAAAAAAACGTTCCATATCACCTGCAAAAAAGTGTGTGAGTTACTGACTCATTAATCTTTTGTTTGCTACCAAAGAACAAGTCCGTATTAGTCAATATACTTTAACACATTTCCCTGTCATTCAGATGTAATTAAAATAATTTGAAACTTTATCCCAAAGCATGAAGTGTTTTGCTGTATTTGTAAAGTTTTTTGGAAATGTTCGTGCTGATGTGTAGTGAGAAAGTAAAGGACTAACCAGATGACTGAAATTGTATATTGTATTTGGCAATTTAGCTAAGGTAAGACTTATGCTAGTGTCGTGTCAGTTAGATTACAGCAAGCTAGCTGTTCTTTAACAGTTGTGCCCACACTAGCATGCAAATGGCGAAAGTATCGACATGTTTACTAAAGGAAGCTTTGCCACAAATTATAAGTTTTTAGCATTTGAGCTAAACTTAGTGTAACATCAGTCTAGGGTTGCCGAAGAAGGCATACAATTTATTAGTACGTTCATGGTTATGGATAGACCAGTCAGAGTTAATGTGCCTTTCGCGGCATTTGAATCCTATGTGGATTTGTCAGTGTTGCTCAGTCAGCCCTCCCTTTTTCTTTAATTTAGCTCTACCAACCAAAACCACCTTAATCACATATGGTTTGTGCTTTCTCTTGTATGCTTGTGCTCATTTTCTTAATATGTCTGGCTTTTACGTTTTCATCCATCTCAAGTTCCTTTCCTATCCCCATATAAGTCCTCAGTACATGTCTGCTAAGCTCTTCATTACTACAATAATAATCAATATTTCACATGCCTACTCTAATTTGCCATGTGTTTGTATATCTTGCAGAGTTTAAGGAAGCATTCCTGCTGTTCGACAAGACAGGAAATGGGAAGATCAGCTACAGCCTGTGTGGGGATGTCATGCGGGCCCTGGGACAGAACCCCATCAACTCTGAGGTACTCAAGGTCCTGGGCAACCCCAAGGCTGAGGGTGAGAGGAAAAACTTACATTTAATAAGAGTTATATTTTTGTAATGTGCATAGATCATTAGATTGTCAGTATGATTCGACTATGTTCACACTTATACAATTTCTTTTGTGGATGGGCAAAAAAAGGGAGGCTTATGGAAACAATTACACAAAAGTCCATGTGTACATGCTGATAGGTATCAGTCCTGATGTGTCTTTTTCATGTCCCTATCACACAGCCTCTTTCTGAAAAAAAAATTGTATCAGGCTGTATAATGTTTACAAACCCTGACTACCATCAGTTAATTCAACATGGATAACAAATTACAGGCATTGCTGAGCTTGTTGTATATGTTAGTATCTGTTTTGTTTTTAAGTTCGGTATGCTGTCGTACCATGACTGCTTACGTACACAGAAGGCAAACACCAACAAAAGCGTGCCTGTTGTACATGAATGGTCATGTGATATGTGTTAGTCTGGGCAGCAACAGTTTTAAAATGTCATCTGAATTGTACAGAATTGTTTTAATTTTAAAACACTGTATACAATAAAGGTTAAATAGTTTCAGTTACATTGTTGCAGTGAGTGTTGTATATGGATACTGAGAAACTTGACTCATATAATCAGTTTTTTCTATTTTTTTTTTTTTTTTTTCAGAGATGAACATGAAGACGCTAGACTTTGAGCAGTTCCTGCCCATGTTCCAGGCCATTGCTAAGAATAAAGATCAGGGCTCCATGGAGGATTTTGTGGAGGGACTGCGTGTCTTTGACAAGGAGGGCAACGGCACAGTAATGGGAGCAGAGCTTCGTCACGTCCTCACCACGTTAGGCAAGTTACTTTATTATCGCTGTAAAAAAGATATCTGAAATTTGTGATGAATACCCCTCAACAGCTGTATGCCAGCCCCTCATCTACAGTGAGTCCACAGTAAGAGAGAGAGATGCAGAAGCAGACTCAAACTTTACTTGCACTCGGTGTCAAGCATACTCATATGAACAGTTGCACAGCTTCCTATGTACCTAGGAATTTACTTATGGCATATGATATGAAAATTACAAGAACACACAATTGTCAGTCAGTATAACTGTAAAACGTATGAGTTGGCTCAAGCACATTAATATTTGCCTTAGCAGTAACATGAAACAGTTTATTTTTCTTAACTTTTAGCCTTTCAGTATCCCCAAACCAAGTAAACCATGGCCTCAAAACACCTAAGTAGCCAAAAGATGTTTTTGATTACACAACAAACTCACAGATGCTCGTTTACACACATGGTACTGATGCCTTGACAGTAATTTACGGGGAATTTAATGAAAACGGCATCTAAAGAAAATCAAGTGTAATTTTGTAAATTAATTGGGCATCTTGAGGTATTAGTGTTATCATAATACATATTATTTCACTATTTGTGAATTACCTTTTATCACTTTAAAAAAAAGCATGGTCAAGTTTCTAATGTAATTTAAAAACTATCTACTTTCAGGTGAGAAAATGACTGAGGAGGAAGTGGAGACGCTCCTGGCAGGGCATGAAGATGCAAATGGCTGCGTCAATTATGAAGGTGAGAGCGAAAGAACAAGATTGGATACTTGGTAAAATTAGACTGATGGTGTGTGACGATACTGTTGCTAATAAGCTGGAAACTATTCAGTGTTACTGTCATACCCTGTTTCGGCAACATTATTATGAAACCTCAGTAATGAATTACACTTTGTGTGCTGTGTTAAATATTGTTTAATCTTCAAGAGAAGTCATTTGAGGAAGGACAATCACCACAGTAATACTTGATAAAGTCTTAAATGAGGTGGATGTCTGTTCATGTTTCTTGCTACTTTGTATCATGTGTTCTTTATACTTATGGTTATTTGACTTTTTAAAAGGACAAGTATAAATGTCTGCTGCTGACGGTGTTTTAACTGTTCTTCCTCCACAGTATTTGTCCGCCACATCTTGTCAGGCTGAGGGCCGGTACGGGCATTGGGTATACCATGAGATGGCACCTCCAGGCTTTCATGCATTCTAGTTGTTAAATAATCCACTGCCTTTAGGCCACCCTCACACTAATAAGCTGTAGTTGCGCTCCTTATATTGGCAAACAGCGACAATGTGTTGTTTTAATGTAGATTCGTCCCGTAGATACCTATGGGAAAGCCTGGTGGTGCTTCTGATCTTAAACCCTGAGGCTTTGACCCATGTGTAGCCTCCTGCTGTTCTGTCTCTCTGTCCTGCAGCCCTCTGTCTTGGCCCCTGGCTGCAGCATGCCCCTCTGCATGTGTCAGAGACTCCCCTCAGTTTATAAGGGGAATATGATGGACACACAGGGAAATGACTGGTCTCATTCAGGGAAAGCATGGTGGCCTTGGTCGAGCTTTGGAGCTGATAGGAGTGGAGGTCACGAGCCAGCTTTTCTAATCTCATTTGCATGTCATTCGCGCTATTAAACCAGGCTTTTTCCTATGCTGGTGTTAGAGGTGGTTGGTGCTCTTTTCATGAATAGATTTTTTAAAAAAGTCAGTTCTTTATATTGTATACAGGTTAGATATTTATATCCAGCCACCAGCTTTGGTAGAGTGAATCAGTCCCTTTTTGTACTAACCAGAGAATTGCAATGAGTTGCTCTTGTGCTGATTGTTTTCTCCTCTGTATGGATGGAAGCTGAATTGTCAGCTGGTCGCTCTCTGACTGGACTGTAGCCCCCCTTTTCTCTGCTTCTCAACTAAAGGAACGAAAAAGCGAGGATGGCTTCTCTAACCAGCTCTTCTTGGATCATAGACATGGCCAAATGCTTTGGCTGAATAGGAGATAGAGATGATTACCTCACCTCTTTCTCTCAGTAACCTCCTCATCCCTTCTTTTTTTTCTCAGAAGGTGAGGGATCTGCCTTCAAATGCAGCACCTCCCACCCAGTTTTACCAAAGCTGAACAAGGAGGGGGGCCATGGGGCCACATGCTGCAGTTGGAGGGGATCTCTGCCAGGATCTACACCAAAGGTCTAACATTTGTCTCTTTCTCTTCTCTCCTTTACAGAGCTGGTCAGGATGGTCATGAACGGGTGAAGATGGAGAACATCCCACTTTTTTTACCCTGTCACATGCACCCTCTTTTGCAGTTAGCTTCTACAGGCCCCTCCTTCCCCCAAGCCTTTTCTATATATAAGTTTTCCACATTTAATTTAAGAAGTGCCTTTACATTCCCGACAAAAGACTACAAACCACTTTGGCTTTTGCTGCCAGGGTGTATTCAAAAATGTGACCAACTTATATGCATTCAGGAGTCTTTGTGTTTGAATTGTTTGCAATAACATTCCCAGATGCAGCACATAAGACAACATCAATTGATAATGACATACTGTAACTATTGATATTATCAGCAAACTACTGTATCATTAGCTAAGACTTGCTTTGGCTGAGGAACGTGTTCCTTCAAATCTGCAGTTAAGCGGTAAATTCCAAGCCATAACTTGAGGTAGAAAGAAAAATTTCAGATGGGCTTCCATGTTTTTATTTTACCCCAGTTTTGTTGCTGCATTTAAATAAATTCTTTTCCTGGAACCTGACCTTGTTTGTTTTGTGTAAATTTGTTTAATATTTTAGATTAAGATGCAAGAATTGTTACTGCTTTGGCTCGATAGGTTTTGCAGAGTGTTTGTTTTTCCATAGACACAAGAGGGCAGTGTTGCTCCTGGGAACTGCTTTTTTGAAACGACTACTGAACTGTCAAAATATACTCTGTATAATACAAGAGGAGTGTCTTGAGCTGCTCTTTATTCGATATCTGAGCCAAATGAAAAATTTAATCATAATTGTAAACTTTGGTGCCAGCATTCCTCCTGGTGGTAGCTAGAATATTACAAACTCAAATTTTTGCCAAAAATAAATTGATTTTAGATATTTTCTTTCTCCCGTTAATTTTCCAAGAAATGATTCAGTGACAAAGCACCAGGATATGAGCAGTAGAGGGCTGTTTGGTGGCTTCCTGACCTTTTCTTCATATTCTTCCCAAGCAGCCATAACTATTTCCCCTCATTAGGCAACACAGCCAGTCGAGTGTGGAGCTTATGTGTGTGTGGGGTAAGGTTCAGGGGGGTGTCATAGTCCACTGCTGAATAGGTTGTCCACTAATTACTCAGTGTGTGTATGTGTGTGGTCGATGGAAGTCAAGGCTATTGATTATTTTAATCCTCCTATTTGTGAGTCTGTGATCCTCGTGGCTCTGCATTCGACAGGGGAATCACTAATGGGCCTCAGCGCAGCCTGTCTCAGACCTCTCCCCGTCCAATTAACTTTCAACTGGAATCTGCCAGGAGAGAGAGCCGGGGGCTGGGCCCAGGCATGGCGCTGCTACATCCCTCTTTCTGTGCTCGGGAGCAACAGATTCTCCAAATCCTTTAAGTCTAGAATGCCGTCCACTCTCTACTCTAATTAGACACTTTCCATTTTGCCAATAATCTAAGATTCACTCTCTTTAACACGATGATATATCCAAGATGATATCTCTGTCTTTGCTCGGTGAAGGAAACATTAAAGTGGTTGTATGGAAAATATAGAATAAACCAGCAGGTATGACTGTCTTTGCACCGTCTTGTATATAGGCAAATGGGACTCCCTGTTTCCATACACATAGTGTTATCAGTTATTTTACGTTTATGTGTGTCATGAGGTCCAATTTATAGATTCTAGATGATCTTCAGATGGTTAATTCCTTTAAATATATAGTTTTAAACAGCTCTTTATTTTTTTGGTGATAGATGATAAAATATCCAATCATTTTTAATTTCAATTACCCTTAGTCTTGTTTTTAACAAAAATAAGATGAGGGATGAAACTGATTTTTTAGCAATCAGACAAAGAAACTAATGGATTTGGTTTACAGTCAACTGAGAAAATTAACACTAACTTTTTTAAAAGATATTTTCTATTAAATTATTTCAGTTATTTTTACAATGTACAGTTGCCATTTTAAATAAGCAAATACACTTTTGTCTTACAGAATATTACACTAAATGTTGTGGGTTTTGGGGCCATTCAAAGATGTTACCTTGCACTCCAGGAAATTGTGATAGACATGTTTTACTTTTTTCTGTCACTTAATTGACTAAACAAATGGTCAATTAATGGAGAAAATAATCATCATATATAATTTAAACAGTCATTAGTGGATGCCTTAGTTTTATCAATTAAATGTAGGAGGTGATCATACTGTGTATTCTATTTTTCCCTAGTGTAGAAATTCAGTATGTATTTGAAACTGTATATATACTCAAAGTGGCTGGAAAAAGTGTGTGTGTGTGTGCAAGAGAAAGCAAAGCATTACATCTATATAATCACAGTAGGACTATCAATAAATTTAAAGAAATGTCCAAATACTATTTTGAGGAAAGAGTCACCAAATCCCTGGATGTATTTCTTGTTGAACCCTCCAACAAATTATCTTGGTGTAAAACCCTGATACACAGTGTCAAGACTTATCGAACACTGAACCAATTTGGTTTGTTTGTAAAATTGATCACTATAGTTACATTTAAAATGGCTGGATTTTAGATCCTGGGTGTATTATAAGCTGAGATCAATACAGCTGTATTAATGTGTATGTGTCTTAGGCACTGTCTTAAGACATATTGGAAATCCATGTTGTAGCAGGCAGTGGCTGTGGTCGGCCACTGTTGCTTCGATCTCAGCTCTAAGTCCGTGCAGCCGTGTCGTACATCCAATTCTCCCAAGTCAGTTCAAGTGATCGCTCCAAATTAAAACTGAACAAGAGTCCGCGTGTGTTTATGACTGTTGAATGTGTATGCCTTTATTCAGCCCTGACCTTCACCACACTAAAACAAAAACACAGACAAGGTAGGTACAGATATTTTAATAGCAACTGTCTACTCAACCTGCTCAACATACCAGACAGCCCAGCTCAGGATTATTGTGTTTAAACAGGATACTTTGCCTCAAAAATAAAGTATTCAGTAGGTATGGCAGTGTAATTACAGTAACATCTGTAATGTATTATACAACATTTAATTGAAATAAACACTGCAGCTGTTACTTTTCACTGCCCCATTCTCTTAAAGTAGCTATATATCCACTCATACATACTCACACACACATACAATATCATAATATGCACCTGGCACTTAAAACTTAATCACATACAAGTACCATCCACATAATGTGATGTCTTGTAATATTATGTTTGATCTCGCTGAGCGATATCCTGCATCCTGATTAAAACAAGAAAACAGGAAAGAAAGGTCAAACAATGGTGTTTATTCAGATGGCCTCATTTTAATCAGTACTGCCCCCGAGCAGGGTGAGTCACAGCAGGGATTTCATTCATTTCATCTGGCATAAATCACTTGAGGGAAAAATATTTTACAATGATGATTAACAAAATATAGATGGGCCTTTAGATCAGCAGAGAAGCAGAAATGTGTTAGGTAAAGACTGGAATGTGTATTTGCCTCAGCTTGGTCATCTTGATTAATGCCCCCCTAAACACCATTATTGCAGTAAAAAACAATTAAACTGATGGTGTTAAATTCTAGCTCTCACGATGTCAGTTAATATGAAACACAAAGTACTTTAGATATTTCAGAGCCACAACGTGCAATTGTTAAGTGCATCTATGCTGCACATCTGGAATTCATATTTGCACATGAAGGGTGCATAATAATGTTTGGCTCAAAATCACACAATTCCACTTAACTCCTCTTATCTCTGCTTTATACTCAATCTACACTTCTGTAGTCCTTTATAATCTCTGGATGTCTTCATGTGTATGTGTATGTGTGTGTGTATGTGTGTGTTTGCTTGCGTTTGTGTGCCTAAATTTCTGCGTGTGCACATGCATGTTTTGTGCACGCCTGTGTACATGCGTTAATTTGCATACGTACTTTTTTATGTAAGTGTGAGGATGTCTGTGTGTATGTGTGTGTGTCGGTGTCCTTTCTTGGCAAGTGAGGATTATATTCAGTCTGGGTAGATGAGGAAGCCGGAGAAGGTGCTGTACTTGTTTGTGTTCCCTCCGTGGACCTTGCCTCCGTCCAGCTGCACACACACCTCATCGCCCACGTCCAAATGCAGGATCACACTGTTGGAGGCGTAGTCGTAATTCTGATCAGCGTCCTGGGCGATGGCGCTAGCTCTTACCTGTCACCCACAGAGGACATAGGCATTGACAATTAGAACATGGACGAAACTGAACAAACAGCTGCAAATGTCACAGCTTCTCTAGAGCTCCAGGAACTCTGCAGCACTTTACAACTAAAACTACAATATCTCATTCTGTTCCTTCATCCCACTTTATTTATTTATTTAATATTTTTTCCGCAGGTTGGGTCATGATCAATTATTTACAGCCGTCAAATGAGACACTCGTGAGCATGACATCACCTCCACATTCATGCTGGATAAACAGATGGATGAGACTGTGACCTGTGACCCCAGAGGTGGACTGAGAACACAGTCACTCTGCCTCTTATTGATCAGCTGTGGCTGGGGGGCTCAGGGCAAAGAAGCCAGGATGGAGTTCTGATTGGGTTGTGAAGATAAGCGGGCTCACTGGGGACAACAGGTTGTCTATGGGGAGACTAGCTCAGCCGAGAAACAGCATCACTACCCACACCAGCTATTGACCTGTTGCTTATGATCCCCGGCCGGCTCAATATGCATGATATTGAGTGGCTTTGCTGAAGCCAGACAGTTTCACATTTGCATGCTGTGTGTGAGTTTGGTCTTATTGACCCAGAGGCATTGGATCTTTACTTGTTTGTTAACACATTTAATTGGGTTTACTCTTTGTAGAGATTTAAATACACATGCCTGGACTGAGTTACAGTTGTTGGGGAAACAAAATTTGTATTTTTATTATTGTTTCTTTTAATTTTATAGGCATCATACCAAGTACACCAAGTAACTTATTAAAATGTTATAAGCTGGCATGTACATGTAAAGGAACTTTAAGTGAACAGTATGTACTGTACATAGGTGGTCCTAACTAAACATGTAATGTAATGAATTTAAATGTGAAAAAATACTTTTCTGCTGTATGATGACTTCAGTTTGTAATATAAATTATGAAGAGAATGTCTAAATTGTGGATAGAAATAAATGGAAATTGCACAAAAGAATTTTCAACATGCTGCTGAATTCCTAAAAACCTTCTTAGCAGGATGTATCAATGATTCTGGCGCAGCAGCTCCAATCATCAGGCATATGTCAGCCATCAGTGGCCTTGTGTCTGGCTCACTGTCCATCTACGGTGGGAGCACTCAATCTGTGTCGGCAGCCAGACAAGCCACGCGCATCTCCCTGACAGCTACAGAGTATGATCTGCAACTCAACTACCATCATGTCATTCCCATCACTGGGGCCCCTTTCTCCCCAACGAGCATGCATCAGCCTGAAGACAGTCGATCGCTGAAGCCCCACAGCTTGAATTACAGTAACTAAAAGAAATATGCTTTTTTCCCCTCGCAACAATCCATTTTTTCCTCGCCTGAGCACATTGTCCACCATCTATCAACCCTGTAGTTGTGTTCAATTTCCAGGACACTCTCTGTGGGTCTGCCTAAATGAGATGCAGGTCATGGATGCTGCATCCAACATGCAGCACGCTGGTGACCAGTGAAACGCATGTCCTTGTCCAGTCTAAACCAGATTGATTAAGGGAGCAAAGAAGCAGATCTCCTGAGGCCACAGGAGATCAACAACAACCAAGTAAAACCGACCACAGCTATTGCTACACCACTGCAACAGTCTTGTTTCATTACATTTTAAATTGTGTAGTCCTCAAGGGTGTTTTTTTTAACAGCTATGTATCTCACAGCAGAGCTATTAAGCTTTTCTCATTTCAACGTAGGATAAGTATGCACTGTTAATCCGCATTATGTAAGAAAAGTTAAAAAAAAGAGAGAATTAAACGAAACACAGGCTCAACAGTGACAAATAGTACAGAAGTTGATGTCAGATTGTAAAACCTTCTCCTCAGTCTGTTTAGACTGAACAGAACAGTCTGGGATGCAGAGAAAGGAAGGATAATGTCTTCACAGACAACCAGAAACCTTTTATATTTTTTTTTAAACTCACATATCTTGTTTATTCATATAGTCTGAAATATCATTAAGAGCATGTTGTATATAGCTTCCTATGGTCACCTTTCAAATTTATTTTTTCTTTAAAAATTGTTATTAACAGTGCTCTATCTGTTTTCTCACCACTTTGCCTGTATGTGGTAAAAAAAAAAGTTAATTTCTTCCCCAGACATAATACAGTCTCAAAACATCTAAATAATCAGTTTACTGTGTGGTTCATACAAACATAACGTAGTGAACAAAACCAGGATGAAACTTATTTATTTATGTGATGTGATGATATAGTTGTGCTTATTGTATCTAAATAGAAGTTACATTTCTTTACTACTAATTTGTTAAATTGGAGATGTTTAGAAATGAGTGGCATCAATTAAAGTTGATTGACACTTAAACATCTTAAGTTGTTTGTCCTTTAAAAGATCAGAGCACTGCTGGACACCAGAGGTAATCTGGCTAAAGCACCAAGTGGCTAAAAGGAAAACAAACAAACAAAAAAAAGGTTAATTGTTGGAACTGTAAAATATACAAATAAATCAGGTGACTGATAAAATAAAAAATATTTTAATGTAATCTGGCATCCTTTAAATTTTATAAGGGTATGTCATGCTATGTTTCTCAGATCAAAAAAAAAAATGCATGAGAACAAATATTTATTTCTCTTAAATCAGTTAAGAGCAGGCACCTAAGTGGAATGTGGCTATAATTAGTGTGTGTGTGTATTTGTGTGTATATACATATATGGAACATTTATTAAATTATTAAATATTATTAATATTTTGAAAAGTGCTTATATTGCATTATAGAAAAATCTAAGAATTTTGTTATATAATCAGACAAATCACAATTATTCTCAAAAAAACTAGTTCAGCATTCTCATGTTATTCAGGGTACCCAATTAGTATAGCTGCACACTGAATATAATCTACCCTTTTTTAGGCCCTCATAAGACCATCTCTCAAATAACAGCACCAATCTATTGTCATCTGTAAAGGTTATATTGTTGTTCTGCTTGACGTGTGTATAGTGACAGCCAATATCGCATTTGCATCTTGGCTGCAGCTGACAGTGATGCTGTTGTTGTGACTTCATATCGACACCAGGCATATGCCATCTCGCTCATTATTTTGGCCAAACAGTGTAACAAAGGGAGATGTAGGAAGGTCTTTCCCCCTCCCTTAGGTCTTTGTGGAGTCATATGATTTAATGCACAGAAGTTGGGATTGAATTCTGTACAGCAGTATAATATTCACTCACTCAGTGCAGACATCATTTTTCCAATATGAGATCTATGAATTGTTGCTTTGGCTGATGTTGCTGTGTGCGAAGGAACAATGCAAGCCATCCATTAATGCAGATACCAGACAGAGGGGCATGAGGGAGTCGTGGTGGGATTAGGACAGGAAGCGGACAGAGGAGATGGATACGGCTGGAGGACACAGACTGATCCGTGTGAACCAGGCAGCGCACCGGGCTGATCCGGGAGCTGGAAGGGTTGTGAGCCGTGAGGCAGGGGCCCCCAGGGCTTGCCTGTGGCTGTCTCTGTGTCCGCCTAGCCCTTTCATTATGGGGCCTCTAGTAAACACGCCTGGGAGCAGTGGGGGCCACAGGCGAGGAGGAACGAGGAGGGAGGTGCAGTGGTGGTGGTGGGGGAGCAGCTGTGGTGTCATTTTCTGTACAAGCGGAGCCCTAGCGCAGAAGATGGACAAGGATGGACAAAAAGAAGGGAGAGGGAGGAAAAAACAAAAAAACAAAGGAGCAGAGGGTTGAGGAAAGGGGAGGGAGGGGGGGCCTAGAGTAAGAGGCTGATCAAGCGAGGCTATTTTGTGAGACCACGGAGACGTGGTGCTGGTATATGAAGTCTTGTTTTTATCTGTGGTGCTGTGCTCCAGTGGTAATAAAACTGACAGGATTCATTCACTGTGATATACTGACCTCTTAGAGCGGAGACAATAGAAAAGTAGCTGTTAAACTTACCTAAGGGACTCCAGCACATGGCAGGAGGGTTGGGGACGATTTGGGGGTGGGGGGGTGTTGTGAAAATAGAATATTTATTGAATAGGTTTTCCCGCTCCTCAGGGAGCCCAGGGATTACATGGTGACAAGTGATTGTAGCATTGAACCGTACCTTGGATTGCTATTACCTGCCATTCAGTATTACAGTCTGTAGTCTGCTGCACTAGAACCTTCAAACCTGTACACAGTATGGCAGGATTAACTTGTTTTATCAATGTGTTTCATGAGAGGCAAATTATGTTATTTTATTGATCTCTTACAGAGTAAAAAGACAACAGCCGACTTGTCTGCTTGAAACAAATTCTGCTATGTATCTAACTCTTTCATCCCCCTTGCTCAGAAGCTAATTATATTTCACCTGTAGTGTATCTATGTCTCTGTTCTAGAGAAGTTAATACAGGTACCGGTCATTACAGCGAGTGATGACATTTTCACACTACAGTGTGAAATAACTTGACCTTTAACTGAGCTATTAAAAAAGTCTATGACAGGTGAAAAAACAAGAGAGAGATTAATCAGGAGTCAAGCCAGTATCTATTTGTCTACATTGCACATCGTATAACCAGTATATTATATATATGTGTATATATATATATATATATATATATATATATATATATATATATAT
>JAPZDZ010000002.1:12782933-12796642 GCA_029783805.1 Acanthurus tennentii | reverse complement strand
CAGAGATGCTTCTTGCTGTGAATCATGCCCCCCATTTCAGATTGTTTGGAAGTGAAAGCCTCATAAAATGTGTTAGAAATAGCTAACACACACACTTTTTTGATGTGTTTGACAGTAATTGCCTCCATGTAGTGGAGCCCATGCCGGTGCCCGGCCATGATGTGGAAGCCTACTGTTTGTTGTGTGAATGCAAGTACGAGGAACGAAGTAGCAACACTATCAAGGTGCCACCAGCTTTCTTTGGATTTTACTCTTAATTTCTAGCAAATAATTAATTCATTCTCTATTTTAAGTTTGGTGTGTTCATATTTCTCAAATAAGTTATTTAAAACTTTGAAGAAGTATGTGCAGTTTTTCTGCCTAATCAGTGTGTAGTTGTGTCAGTGTTCACAAATAGCTGATATGGGTCTGCTTTAATGGACATGCATCAGTTAAAAAAAAAAATTAAAAAGAGTGAATTTTATCATCCTAAACTAAAATTATTTTACACCCAATAATATTTGTATCTCTAAATGATGTCCATTCTGTCTGTGCCAGGTAACCATCATCATTTACCTGTCTGTTGTGGGTGCACTGCTGCTCTACATGCTCTTTCTGCTGCTTGTTGATCCTCTTATCCGTAAACATGACCCGTACACCCAGCCACTGCACAATGAAGAGGACTCTGAGGTAACTGCTGAAACCCAAAGTACTAGCATTCATTTCATTTCACTTGTAAAGATCTTAATTTAATTTTATGTGTGTGTGTGCGTCTGTGTCAAGGAAATGCGTCCGCCGGTGGACAACGCCCAGGCCAGAGGAAACACAATGCTGGAGCGGGTTGAGGGAGCACAGCAGCGCTGGAAAAAGCAGGTCCAGGAACAGCGCAAGACTGTTTTTGACCGCCACAAGATGCTCAGTTAAATTCTACAGCTGACCTCAGACCAGGTTAAGACTAGGTTACTTTCCTTGGCTTAGTGCTATCACACTGTCACCAGCTGCACTATCACTATAACCTCTTTGTCATTGCTGTGCACTTCACCCCCTGAATAACTGCCCTTACTAAGATATTTCAACATAATGATCGAACAAACTGATGTTTTTATTTTATTTTTAATTCTTTAGACTTTGCTGCCATGTTTTCACACTCTAAACTGCTAGAAATGATCTTAATCATTTCAGCAAGTTGCAATGCAGCAGACTTTGAATGTCATGAAAACTTAAGAACTTTCTGTCAATGTAGTCAGACTGTGAATAGCTTTTTAGCTTCCTGCTATTTTTCATGTTAGCTACTTGCTAGTTTGGTAAAATATTAAGCAATTTTTTTCTTGTATTACCAATTAAAAAGTTACATTGAAACAGGTAACTATATGTATGTGAATGGTCAGTTTAAGTATTTGGTTTGATATTGTAGACTCCCTCTGCTTTTTCCAAACATTGCACATTTCCTAGTTTAGCCCTGATACATTTTTTTAAATAATTTTATCATTCAGTTTGTACCCTGTTGATGTGAATTGTAATTCGGACATTAAGTATTATTTGCACTAATAGAGAAATTAAAATATTGTCAATTTTTGAGGCAATGTGATTATAAACTTTTTACATCGCTTCCTTAAGATGGCCTCAGTATGTGCCTTTTTCAGTTTCTCTCCTTGTGTGGGTAAGTGTGTTATGGCAAATTTTGGTGTGAAACTTGGCTCTTAAATGTTAGCGATTCACAGCTAATAAAGCAAAACAGATAGTCACACTGAGGTCTACCAATAAATTTTGGCAGGTATAACATACATCCACTGAAAAGCACTTGTGAATTAAATTAAATCTCTAATCTTGATCTTGCCAGTGGATCTTAATTGGGACAGTTTGTTCAGTGAGGTAGGCAGAAGGCCACATTTTTGTCCTGTGTTTTGCAGTTTTATGAAACATGCTTCCCCATGCAAAGAGAAAAATGGAGAACAAGGCATTTAACAGAGCTTTAAAGCCACCTTGAGCTGAATCAAATCTCTGCCACTGGATAAGGTCCTAAATCAGTAAAGCTGCTGATGATGTGGTTAAGTGCGGCAGAATCTGGCTGCCTCATAGCTTTGAAGCGCCCTCACGGTCGAATTCCCCTTCACATCCAACTACTGAAGCTCCCTATGGGGGAATTTGTCAAATAACAAAGACGGGCACACTGACTCACAATACCTCATGTGCAAAATGCTGAAGTTTATTTGTAAAAATTTGTTTTCTCTCTGAAATGTTTTAATTTAAGAATAATTTGATATCACTGGTATCAGTATTTTGTATTTGTATTTATCTCCAGCCTGAATGGGGTTCTGCACGGCTCATGTCTATCCATTCCGCTTGATGTGAAATAAAAAAACGGAAACAAAAATACTCTGGTTAAGTGCGTGTTTTTTTTTCTTCACTACTTTAGGTAATTGAGGTACTTTGAGGTAATTGGGAGTATTCTTTTTGCTGCAGAAGTAACTGACTAATAAATGGCACTAGAGGGCAGTAGACTACACAATATGTGGTCATATTATGTGTAGCTTACATTCTTATGTACTGTACAGGAACACAGCAAGGTAATCCTCACATTTGGTCTTCAGGAATGTTGATGATTATGTTTTCAGTGTAAATAATCAAAAGCTGTCGTATCACACACACCTTGTTTCCTCCAAATTCATGTTCATGTAAATTGATTAAAATTATTAGATATCAAGTTTCATTTGATTTGTGCCATGATGGTAAGTGCATATTTTGTTTGTTTTTGTTTTGTACAGTATTTGTCAGCAGTTACTGCCTCTCCTAATAAGTCATCATTACATCAGTGTTTTACTGCACTGGAAGGAGTTACAAAATTTGGTAAATGCTTTAAGAAACACTTGCATCTGCTTACATCTACATTATTGTGTGTTCTAGACCACAGTGTTGCTAACCAGCCTTAAATCCTCGCATGAGGGCTTCGCATGAAGAAAAAATGCCTCACACGAAACACAATGTGTGTTAATCTGCTCTAGCTGAATTTTTTCCACCTGGATGATGTCACAATGGAGGCAGACACTTTTGTAATCTTTTTTCTCCTCTGTGCTCATTATTTTGCTCATTATTGTGTCACAGTTAAAGGTTCAGTACAAGTTTCCAGCAGCAGAAAAGACAAATCTGTTTTGAAAAGGGGGGAGCAGGTTCAGGTGACTAATGGTGTTATAGTGCCACTACAAGACCCCTCAAACTTTTTGTCTCTTTGTCTCTTCTCTTTGTGCTCTCATATGTAACTCCTGCCTTAACCCCCCCCACCCCACCCCACCTCCTTTTGATCCCATCTACTCCCATCTTCCACCCCCATACCCTCATAACCATCCCCAAGCATGGCCTGTCAGTGGCTCACAGTCTAAATTTAAACTGCAGCAGGGCCAACTGCTCCGCCAGCCTCTCTGGGCTCCTGTTATTTTTCCCTGCCGAGGGGGCTTTTTCTGTCAGAGGCCCCCAGCCAGTGGGAGAGGCCTGTGGCTCTGTGTGAGGGTCAGAGGAAGAGGAGAAGAGGGGAGAGAGGGTGGCGGAGGAGTGCAAACAGGATCGGCAGGTTTGAAACTCAGAGGGGGCCTTCGCAACGTGGAACTTACTGTGCCTCAGATTGGGATTATACAGTGAAAGGACGTATTTCTAAAGGACTGGGAGTTTGTC
The DNA here is from genome assembly GCA_029783805.1 of Acanthurus tennentii. Taxonomy (NCBI): domain Eukaryota; kingdom Metazoa; phylum Chordata; class Actinopteri; order Acanthuriformes; family Acanthuridae; genus Acanthurus; species Acanthurus tennentii. The sequence goes on along the minus strand of JAPZDZ010000002.1, from coordinate 12,792,997 downwards.
TCAGGTAAAGGTGCCAAGATGGCGGCCAACGCAGAGGCGGCCAAGCCGGTCATCATGAATGAGGAGGAGCTGAAAAGGAAGCAGAGGGAGAAGCTGAAGAAGCTACAGGCCACAGGGGGAAACCCTCGACCAGCGAGGTCCCTCTTCTTCTTCACCCTCAAAAATCCCTTCCGCAAGGCCTGCATCAACATTGTGGAATGGAAGTATCCTTTCTGTCTGACACAAACACACACCTGCCTACATTACACACAACTCACAGCCTCTTACGATTTTACTATGAAGTTGACACTGGCTTGAAAGGTTCCTTTAAAAAGAAGTATTAGCCCAATGAAAAGTGAAATACTAAAGGTGTTACACACCTACTAAGCATGTAGGCCTTTGGTTCAGAACAATGACAGCTGCAACAAATAAGTGTCTGCAGACCAGAGTATTATTGGCTATGTAGTTTGCCTGTGGTAAACACGCCCGAAGCCAAGTCTCCTCCAAATCGGTGGTTAGATGATCTCTGAACTGTTAAAACTTTGTAATGGATTTTGTAGCCTTGTGTCAAATTCAAGTTTGTTGCCTTGATATTCTCACCTGGAGAGTTTTCTAAAGCTTATCTGTTTGTGGAGACAAACAGAAAAAACATTTATTTAGGCTGCCTTTTCAGGCAGGGTCCTGATGGCTGACATTCTGCTTTTATTGTGGAAAAAGTGTCTCTGATATCCTGCCTCCCTATAAGACAACTGAATGACGATGTTATGGCCTCTATAGAGGGTTTACTGCTTTTAGCCTGATGTCCATTTCTGGACCTTGATAATACCCGTTGCATCCAAAATAGATCTATTTATCTCTTAAATCCAGTGTCACTAGCTGAATCTTAACAACAAGGTTAACAACAGTGTTTGACAGTGACTTTAAATTTATACTCAAATTTACAGTTCAAGGGGTGTTTATTATTAGTTAAATTATGGAGAAAGAGAGAGAACCTCTTAGATTCTACATTTTGTTCTTAAAAAAAATCATAGATGCTGACATCTTTCAGAAGAAATAGATATCTCAAAGTATAATCAAACAGCTTTTTTCCTCCTGACATATAGTGTGAGTTTAAATGGTTTGGTCATATTCTTGGGCTGTGCAGCTGTCCTGCGACATCACAGGGAGACATGATGCTGACTTGGCAGGGGAATTTTCTTAGAGAGCCCCCTATGGATGAGAATGAAGCAGCGCAGCAGACAAGATTACATTTACTGTGATCACTTTGCTGATCATTACAGGGGGCTGTTACAGTGATAATGACTCAGGCCGCATTTAGATGCAATGACCATTGTTAGCACTGTAGAGCTGTTTGATTGATTTATGTTGTTTTGTTACATGACGCCACAAAAAAACTCACACAGATACAGAAACTGAAAGCTTATCTGTGTGTTTAAATGTTTCATACATAGCACGTCATGTTTATTCACTAGGCATGTACCTTTCTCAAATATTATCTTAATGAATTATTTCAGATAAAATATATGCCTTTCTCAATGTTCTTTTTTGGGGGTTACAGGGATTTCTTGTGTTGTTGTTATGATCCTGAGTTTCCTTGTCCAGAACCTTTGAGATCATCATCTTACTCACCATCTTTGCAAACTGTATTGCTTTGGCTGTGTTCCTGCCCATGCCTGAAGAAGACAGTAATAACACCAACTCAAGTTTAGTGAGTATGAGTATGAAACCTTTTCTTTAATTCATGACTAATAATACAGTATTGGCATTTGTTAGCTATAATACATTGGATATAGATTACAAACCCTTGGTAATCTGTTTAAAAAGGGTCCAGTATTTGACAATGTCGGATAGATGACTGTGCACCTGTGGCCAATAAATTAATGTGACTGCATTGAGCAGAGACTTCAGAGACTTAAGTTAGAGACTTCACTTTCGTAGCCGCGAGTCCAGCTGGCCTGCTGGTCTCAGTGCCAAGCACCATGTAAATACTTCCAGACACAACTCAGTTCTTTATTTGGACTCCCATCTGTTTTTGCAGTTGAACATGCCATCAAACAATGTGCTGCTAGTTTATCCTCCAACTGTGAGTAGTTTATCCTTCACTGACCAGATACAGACGATTAAAGAAGACAGTAATACAAAACTATGAAGATGAATATATGCTCAGGTTGAAACAACTCTCAGAAAAAATAAATAAGCTTTTAACTGTTTTTTTTACATCAGTTTTCAGGTTTGCCCTTTTCCTTTTGGCTAAACAGAAAAGTAGGTTTTCTGATGAATGAAGCTTTAGCTGGATGCTCTTGTGGTTCCACTTGGAATAATCCACATAAAAAATCTACTAGGCTTCTCACACTCCACTCTTACTCTCACACACATCAAGTTGGTACAGAACAACTGCAAATTTCCAAAAGTTTTTAAAGGACTCACACAAGTTCTAACAAGAATCATTAGCAACAAAAGTCCAAATAATTTTGCTCCACTCTTCAATTGATATTTTGACTGTTAAAGATTGATTACTCCCAAAAACTTTTTTCACTCATGTATCAAAGAGTGAAGATGTGCAGTTATGAACAACAATCACAGTCAACTACTCCCAAATATTACAAGTGTAGTATAAATGAGATTTTATACATTTCAAATTATCCACACATATTTTGTATAAAGAATAAACAGTTAACGTGTTTACTGTAAATACAGGTGGATGTAGATTCATGTGTCTGTGGTGGCTGCTTGACCCTGGATGCTGCTGATGTGTTTCCAGGTGTTGTTTTATTTCAACCTTGTAGGTGTGTGTTTACATGGCTGTGAGGATGTGTGTGTGACTCAGAGATGATCATAGTGTGTTTGTGTTTGTGTTTGTGTGGTGTAGTGAGCAAATAATATGTTTACATTTGGCCCTTGTCTACAAATGTTGTATTGACACTGGTGTGAAGACACTGAGGCAGCTAATTATGAAGAGACTTGATTTGTGGATCGCCTGACATCCAGCTCCAGCCATAGTCAGCCATCTCCTGCTGTCCACCATACAGCCAATTAACTCCAGACATCAGTAGGTTAAGGCCATCAGTCTGATTCGAACCCTAGAGATTTTTTTTTTATCAAGTCATCAGGTATCTGATCCCGAAACTGACCCCATTTCTCTGATATCTTTTCTTTGGCCCACTTGCCAGCCTCATCCAAAATCCCTCTTACTTTTCACCGTGCCGTTCCTCAGAGGTGAGCAATGTAAGAGGAGCTGGTCGGCCCACCCCCCCACCCCCACATTGCAGTTAGAAGTAGGTCAGCGCAGACAGTGTCACCTCGCTGACGCAGGTGGACACAGGAGAGTCCACAAATGTTGCCTCACGTAACCACACACATACTCATGTTCTCAGAAAACTTGATGATTTGTTACGTTGACACACTGCAAATAGAGGCACAGCTCCACTTCTCAAGTATTTTTTTAAGTTTCAATATGCATTTTTGTGTATGAATGCAAAGTTGGCCTTGAAAGTTGTTACTGATTTGAGACTTTGAGACTGCTGCTGGTTGGTTCAGCCGTTATTAACCTGATTTGTTTATGAGAATCAAAGGGAAAAAGTCATCCAGTCATATATTGTTTATAGTGAACTATACCTCAAATGAACCCTCTTGATGACCTGAAGATGGGGCTTTATTTGCTGCTAACACTGTCATGTTGGTCTCATATTAGAGCTTCTTTTCCTGCAACATTCATATTTACAACAGCAATGAAAAGCTACTGAGTAATGATTACAACTTTAAGCTGCTTTTAAGAGGTGTTTTGAAGTGTTTTGGTAGTTTTCATCCTCTTGTCTCTGAAAATATCACCACTGATTATATAAACATAGATTCGGGGCCGACATGTAAGCTGATTATTGTATTCTACCATCTCCATGTTTATCTGTTAACCTCCTTTGAACTGTTTTACTTTTTCTGCAAAGAGACTGTCTGACAAAGCTCTTTCTTGTTAAAGTGGGACTCAACATATTCAATGAATCACAGTGTGACTCATGGGCCACTCATCTGTTTAAACCTTGAGAGGTGTTTAATCTGCAAAAGGTTACAAAAGCTAATGAGTTCATCTAAAACCAGCAACATCTATTGCTATTCCCCATAGCAGGTGCTTAAATGCCAAAGCTGTCATTTACTCTGATCGTTCCATGCTTTACCAGAGAATTTAACCCGCATGTTGTGGATCATTTTGCTTTATTGTTTGTGTGTTTGTTTTTCTCTCTGCAGGAGAGTTTGGAGTATATCTTCCTGATTATATTCACGTTAGAGTGCTTTCTGAAGATAGTGGCATATGGGCTCGTGTTCCATGAAGGCGCCTATTTACGGAACTGCTGGAACATATTGGACTTTGTCATCGTCTTCATGGGGTAAGATGAGCTCTGAGCTGCACGTGGATCTCTACCAGCAGAGGACCAAGCGTCTTTTTGACCGCTTCTATGAAACTGTCACTCCATTTTTTAATGGCTGAAAATTTGATATCTGACAGTCACATAAACTTGATTATTGTCCTACTAACTTCCAGTTTTGTAACACTTAGTGGTATTAGAGTAGTAGTAATGGTTGTATAATTTTTTCTCACAGTCTCTTCACCTTTGCCTTGGACACCATCAATAAGATAGCAGGTGTACCGATGGAGAAGGGTGGGGGGTTTGACATGAAGGCACTGAGAGCTTTCAGAGTGCTGCGGCCCCTTCGTCTTGTCTCTGGAGTCCCCAGTAAGATCCTTTACTGCGAACCAAACATACTGCAGAAAACTTCAGTGTCACTGTTTGTTTTTATTAATCTGAAGGTGCTGTATATGTTTAGAAAGCTTCCTGAAGACACCAGTGAGATTTTGTGCTTTTGTAATGTTTTGGTTTTACTGTTCACACTCAGGCCTGCAGGTGGTGATGAACTCCATCCTCAAAGCCATGCTGCCTCTGCTGCACATCGCCCTGCTGGTTTTCCTACTGGTCACCATCTATGCCATCATGGGACTGGAGCTCTTCAAGTGCAAAATGCATAAGACCTGCTATTATACTGAAACAAGTATGCTGACAGGGTTCACACTAACAATGTTGCACCTGAGCTTTTAGATATAATTTCATTTATAGTCACACCTCATATATTATCAGTTACAAATCCCTTAAGATAAATTTTAAAAATTATATATTATTATCATCTCTCTTTGCCCACAGACATCTACGCCACAGCAGAAGATGAGCTGCCTGCACCCTGTGCTCAAGCTGGAAACGGACGTCGCTGCATGATCAACGGCTCTGAGTGTCGGCCAGGCTGGGAAGGTCCAAACAATGGCATCACACACTTTGATAACATTGGCTTTGCTATGTTAACAGTTTACCAGTGTATCACCATGGAGGGATGGACCAAAGTGCTTTACTGGGTCAGTGACTGCTCTACATTTGTTTATATTTAAGAATTTATTGTGCTAAGCGCACAGGAAAGCTGAAGGAATAGACTGATGGTGGCTGACTCTGAGTTGTCTTTCAGGTTAACGATGCCATAGGAAATGAATGGCCCTGGCTCTACTTTGTTCCTCTCATCCTGCTGGGCTCCTTCTTTGTGCTCAATCTGGTTCTTGGTGTGCTCAGTGGGTAAGGCGACTAATATATTTTATTCTGCAACTTGCCTTAGCATGAACAAACTGAAAAATAATCAAAAATACTGTTCTGCTCCTTCCTCTCAGAGAGTTTACCAAGGAGCGAGAGAAAGCCAGGTCACGTGGAGAGTTCCAGAAGTTGCGGGAGCGTCAGCAGCTGGATGAGGACCTGCATGGCTACATGGAGTGGATCACTCATGCTGAAGTCCTGGATGCAGACCGAGAGGGCAAAGGTCAGCACAACTAACTGCCTCATTACCCATCTCATGGAGACATACTCTTAAATTAAGACTAATATTCTCTTTTCAGGACTCCTGCCTTTAACCAGTGGAGATTCAGACACAGACAGCCTGTATGACTTGGAAGGCAAGAGTCGAATCGTCTACTACTAGTGAGTCTGCTGTAAATGTTCAAATGTTTACATGTGTAAATGCTGTGACTCGGCACAGTAAGCCAGGGTTATTTTTGTGTTTAGCCGCCTGGCTCGTCGCTGGAACCGTTTCTTTAGGATGAAGTGTCTGGTGTACGTGAAAACCAAGGGCTTTTACTGGCTGGTGATGTTCCTCGTCTTCCTGAACACCCTGACCATTGCAACAGAGCACCACCACCAGCCTGACTCGCTCACCTCCTTACAAGGTCAGTAATCAACATATATGTTATCGAAAACATTTTTTTACACAAAAGCTTCATTCATTTTACGCCCAGCTTCATTCTTCCATCTCTCTCCTTTCTTATCTCAACAGATGTGGCCAGTCGTGTACTGCTGGTGCTGTTTGTCATAGAGATGTTTGTGAAGATGTATGCGCTGGGTCCCAGAGCATATTTCATGTCCCTGTTTAACCGCTTTGACTTCTTCGTGGTGCTGTGTGGTATCCTGGAGATGATCATGTTTTCTGCAGGAGCCGTGGCCCCCCTGGGTTTCTCTGTACTCAGGTGTATCCGACTGCTGAGGATCCTTAAAGTTACAAAGTAAGTCACGCCACCTCTCAAACTGCATTAAATTAGTTGCAGTGTGACATTAGTTATTTGACAGCCTTCTCCTTACAATCGATTTGCAGGTACTGGACCTCTTTGAGTAATCTTGTGGCCTCTCTCCTCAACTCCGTCCGCTCCATCGCCTCCCTGCTCCTTCTTCTCTTCCTCTTCATCGTTATTTTCTCACTCCTGGGCATGCAGGTGTTTGGGGGTAAATTCAACTTTGCTGACCACAGACCCAGACGCAGCAACTTTGATAACTTCCCTCAGGCCCTCATCAGTGTGTTTCAGGTGAGTCTGAAAGTGGATTTATGAATGAATCGCTTCAAGGCCTGAGCAAAATTTTGAATTTTGTTTAGCATTTCTTGCCATATTATGATGATATGAATGAAGCACATTTACAGAGCTTGCATTAATAAATCACTGTCATTTTTGACTGTCTCTCAGATCCTAACAGGAGAGGACTGGACCACCATCATGTACAATGGCATTATGGCCTATGGAGGGCCAGTTGTTCCCGGCATTCTGGTCGCCATCTACTTTATCGTCCTCTTCGTTTGTGGAAACTGTATCTTTCGCTCACTCATAATATCACCTAGGATTTAGCAAAAACCAGGAGTCCGCAGCCATGTTCGCTGCTGTGTGAAACTGTATTTTTGCACAGCTGTGCCCTCACTTAAATGTTAACGTTAGCATATATGAATGCAGCAGGTATAAGGTTTATCATGTTAACCATCTTAGTTAGCATGTTAGCATTCCTACATTTTCTTATTAGCACACTATCACATACAGCTGAGACTAATGGTAGTGTGATAAATTTTGCTTGTTTGAAAAAATATTGTCTTTCATGGGGAGATAAATTTCACAGCAGAAATCATATAGATTTGGAATAACCTCCTTTTTGAAAAAAAAAAGAGAAAATTGTTTTCCTGAAATAAGACCTCAGATATCCTCCTCAATGTGTTCTTGGCCATTGCTGTTGACAACCTGGCAGAAGCTGAGAGTCTGACTTCAGCTCAGAAAGAAAAAGCAGAGGAGAAGATGAGGAGAAAGCTATTACGGTAAAAAACAGAATATCAAAAGATTAAGTGATCTGCTCCGTCTTCTCAAAGCTAAACTCTGCTCCAATTCTTGTCCCTCTCACCCTCCAGGTCCAAAATGCCTGACAAGACTGATGAGGAGAGGGAGAGGATAGCCAAGAAACTGGCAGAGCAGAGAGCCAAGATGGAGGGCATGCCCACCACAGCCAAGGTCAGCACTGCTTCTGATGTCATATCCAATTTCAGCACTGAGCAATAATAAACAATGTAATACTCAGTGTATCCAGAAGCATGAGTGGCTAAAATACACAAACATTTTTTTCAGCTCAAAATTGACGAGTTTGAGTCCAACGTGAATGAAGTGAAGGATCCATTTCCTCCTGACGACTTCCCAGGTAACACCAAAGATGTCTAAACCTTCTTGCATTACTAAGTCTTAAACCTCCCATGTTTCTCAGTGATGCAGTTGTAGCAGAAGACGATCACTGGCTGTTTACCAGCTCTGCCCTGTTGGCTATGTTACAGTTTAAGTATAGTAGCCCCTCCTTATTATAAGACTCAGCCGGTTCCCTGAGCCAAGTTAACAGCAGAGTCTAAAGTTAGTCTGTATTCACACTACTCTGGTGACTACCATATAAAGTCTAAGATGTGATTCAATCTAGAGAAATTCCTTTCTTTAAAATATATTAGTTTTATTTGGTTTGCTGGATCTTTGCTTGTTTTTCTCCTCTGTAATGCTGTAACACGACAGTTACTATTAAGTAAATTTGTAAATGCACTGCAGAAAACCTCAGTCTGTTTTCATTCACATTATAGGTGATGATGAGGAGGAAGAACCTGAAATCCCCACAAGCCCTCGGCCCCGACCGATGGCCGACCTGCAGCTGAAGGAAGAAGCCGTCCCGCTGCCTGAAGCCAGCTCCTTTTTCATTTTTGGCCCTCAGAACAAGTAGGAACCAGATACAATAACCTGACACAAACAGACCTCAGAGTGGTTACAGTTTCATGCTCTGTGTCAGAGTAAGACAACACTAACTTGACTGAGCTCACTGATGACTCTCTTTGTATGTTCGTTGGCGTCCAGGTTCCGCAAGCTGTGCTACAAAATCATCAATGCCTCCTCCTTCACCAACTTAATCCTGCTCTTCATCCTGCTCTCCTCCATCTCCCTGGCAGCTGAGGACCCCATCGATCCAAAGTCCTATAGAAACCAGGTGACAATCAGACCCAACACTTCACATTGAGCATTAACTGTTTAAACAGGGCCAAATTTGGTAAAATCTCTTTGTGCTTTTCCTTCAGATCTTGGCCTATGCTGACATTGTCTTCACAACTGTGTTCACCATTGAGATTGTACTGAAGGTAATGTGCCGCACTTTCATGTTCTGCCTAACTCAGGATGTAATTATTATAGCAAGAATCATTGGACCATATGACATCTTTCCCTTAAAATCCCCTGGGAGATGAATGATTATTATCTAGTCCCAGAGTAATTTTGTACATAAACTAATTGATTGATCAACTAATTAAACAGCTCTGTTAAAAAACACTGAATCATTGCATCAAATCTGTTCCTCTCTCTATAAAAGCTTAGACACAAATCTGTTCAATATTGTGAGCAAGACTCTGATGTATCTGACTGACAGATGACAGTATACGGAGCGTTCATGCATAAAGGCTCCTTCTGCCGAAACTCCTTCAACATCCTGGATCTGATTGTGGTTGGAGTCTCTTTGCTTTCTATGGGAATGGAGTGAGTAAAACATTTTGGGTTTGCCATTTGAGAGGCAGATCACCCCTGTTGTTACTTTTGTCCTAAACTACAAATTTTAGTTAAGTCAGACACACACATCAAGGCTGCTTTTTGTCATGTGTTGTTTGCAGGTCCAGTGCCATCTCTGTTGTGAAGATTCTCAGGGTCCTGAGGGTGTTGAGGCCTCTCAGAGCCATCAACAGAGCCAAAGGCTTAAAGGTACAACACACGCATGATTACAGTAAACGTCCCAGAGGAAACATCTATGTTTCCAGAGATGGAGGCAGTAATCAGATCTTAACCTAAGTAAAAATAGCAATACAGTGATGTGAAAATACTCAGTTATACACTTTTAACACTTTTAGGTAAAACTATGAAAGCATTACCAGACAAATTTTACTAATAAATATAAAGTGAAACTATTTGTTCTACAAAAAAGGGCCCCTATGACTCACACTTCATGAGCAACATATTCAACGACTTTCTATGGGACTTTTCAGGCTGAACTTCCTCAAACTTTCTCAAACTAAACACAGGATGTGGGTCAAGGCTTGTCACTGTTACAATGCTAAGAATTTTAAGAATGAAAACTAGCAGAATGACAGACAAAAGTTAAAGAGAGAAAGAGTTAAATGTACAAGCACTCATGCATTGTTAGGCTGTATTCAAACAAAAACAACCTTTTTTCCTTTTATTTGAATGTCAC
>JAPZDZ010000002.1:12770411-12782833 GCA_029783805.1 Acanthurus tennentii | reverse complement strand
TGTTGAGGCCTCTCAGAGCCATCAACAGAGCCAAAGGCTTAAAGGTACAACACACGCATGATTACAGTAAACGTCCCTGAGGAAATATCTATGTTTCCAGAGATGGAGGCAGTAATCAGGTCTTAACCTAAGTAAAAATACCAATACAGTGATGTGAAAATACTCAGTTATACACTTTTAACACTTTTAAGTAAAACTATGAAAGCATTACCAGACAAATTTTCCTAATAAATATAAAGTGAAACTTTTTGTTCTACAAAAAAGGGCCCCTGTGACTCACACTTCATGAGCAACATATTCAAGGACTTTCTATGGGACTTTTCAGGCTGAACTTCCTCAAACTTTCTCAAACTAAACACAGGATGTGGGTTAAGGCTTGTCACTGTTACAATGCTAAGAATTTTAAGAATGAAAACTAGCAGAATGACAAACAAAAGTTAAAGAGAGAAAGAGTTAAATGTACAAGCAGTCATGCATTGTTAGGCTGTGTTCAGACAAAAACAGCCATTTTTCCTTTTATTTGAATGTCACAGTGCATGTAGATTGTGGTTGTGTGGAACACAAAGAAAATTGGAGAAAAGTCACCTGCAACTGCGTAAATGAAGGGTCAGGTCCTTCAAAGGGGCACAAGAAATCTAAGGAGTTTGATGCTGGATTTTTCAGTTTTCATTTTTCAGATTTTCTCTAACATAGTGGAGTAGAAAATAAAGTAGAGTTAAATGGGAAGGCTCAAGTACAGTACCGGTACTTTAATACAATACTTATATGTAGTTGTTGTACTGACAGTATTAAGTGGTGGTTGTTTGTCTTTCATGACAGCACGTGGTCCAGTGTGTGTTTGTGGCCATTAAAACCATCGGCAACATCGTCCTCGTCACAATGCTGCTGAATTTCATGTTTGCCTGCATAGGAGTGCAGCTCTTTAAGGTGAGTTTTTAAATGATTTTGACAAAATGTAGTACCAAAAGGTTTGATGACTCAGCTTCAGTATAGAGTCCTTTTTGCTTATGTATTAAATGCATCCCAAATCCCCCTGCAGGGAAAATTCTACAGCTGCACGGACCAGTCCAAGATGACTGAGGAAGAATGCCAGTAAGACAAACATCACTGACACATCACAGACTTTTAACTATCAAAACGTTACATCAGAATGACCGTTCTTTGTGTCTGCTCTCAGGGGATACTTCTGGAAACACATGGACAATTCCCTTCAAGACACAGTGTTGGCTAAGAGGGAATGGCTCAACAGCGACTTCAACTTTGACAATGTGCTCTATGGCATGCTGGCTCTCTTCACTGTTTCCACCTTTGAGGGCTGGCCAAAGTAAGCACAGCAAGTTTGATTTGATAAATTGGTTTCTTTTTTATCCGATCTGTTTGATTAAGTTAGAAGACAGAACATCTTATTACATGGATATTGAGTTGGAAAGTAATTCCATTACCTGGAGCCAGAGATGACAACAGAGGCAATTTTTCCTTTTTAAACTAGTGAATCATAGATTGCATCTCTGATCTGTGATCTTTGTCCTGCCAATTTCCCTTCGTCTCCCAACGTAACTCCATTTGTTCCCAGGCTGTTATACAGAGCTATTGATTCAGACGAAGAAGACATGGGCCCTGTCTTCAACAACCGAGTGGACGTGTCCATCTTCTTTATCATCTACATCATCCTCATCGCCTTCTTCATGATGAACATCTTTGTGGGCTTTGTCATCGTTACTTTCCAGGAACAAGGCGAGCAGGAGTATAAAGACTGTGAGCTGGACAAGAACCAGGTACAACGAGACCCTCAGAGATAAAGCTTAGGACAGTGAGAGTTTAAGTCAAAAATATGTTGCTCAAGGTTTGTATAACTCATTATTTTCTTTTCAACTCCCCTTCAGCGTCAGTGTGTGCAGTACGCCCTGAAGGCTCGACCCCTGAGGTGCTACATCCCTAAAAACCCCTACCAGTACAGAGTCTGGTACATTGTCACCTCCTGCTACTTCGAGTACCTCATGTTCTTCCTAATCATGCTCAACACTTTGTGTCTGGGAATGCAGGTACGCAAATCAAAGTCTTTTTCTAACCAAAAAACCCTATAGATAGTATTGAGGCTTATGACAGAAAATATTCACTGTCAAAATTTAGTGTCTTCAGAGAGAAGAGTTAAGTGTTTGTCACAGCATTTAATTAACGATCAGGCAGAAACTTTGAAACTTTATTTAAAGTAAAGGTCATTATTACTTCATGGCAAAGTCCCAGACTAATTAATTTTGGTGGGGATTAGGAAGGCAGTACTGTACGGTGCCCTACATAATTCTTTGTCAATTAATTTACAAAACCTTATTTTGCATTTCCCTTTATCTAACCACTGAAAAAGAGGACTGGACGATACAGTAACAGGCCTTTTCCACCTGGAACTGGTTCCATTCCAGTTTGTGCATCTAATTTATAACCATTTAAAGCATTTGATCAAAACTGTTATCAAGGATCTTTTATAAACACTAGAGGAGCAACTTGTTTTGCTCACCACTTACTAGCCTAAAAGAGCACTTACCAAAACACATGATCATGATGATGGGCCAAACCTACGACTTGTATAAGATCCAAGTTGTCATAAGCAGAACTCACCCTATTTTCCCGGTCAGCTTCTTACTGTTCTTACTGTTCGACTTCTCAGTTATTTGAGGTGGGTGTGTCTCGTTGGGAAACTGTGATGTCATACATTTTTGTGCACCAATCAGGATTTAGCAACATTTGAGATGAGTTGTTTAGTCACTGTCAATTGAATCCTAATAAATATGCACCTACACAGTCTGGATGAAGACTAGCTGAGATTAGCTGAGTTTAAGAAAATGGTGTTAATTGAAACTCTTATGATGTTTGCTTGATCAGATTTGAGTGTTTTGGTCCTTAAAACTATAATATTGCTGTAAAGTTAGCATTTCTCTAAAGTTATACATAACTACCTTCACTACAACTTCATTTTGTATTAACAAATGAATGTTTTGTAACATTTTGAAATGAAATTGTCCCTTTCTTCTTACTATGAACAGCACTGCAATCAGTCAGACCATGTGACGAAGCTGTCAGACACTCTGAACTTGATCTTCACCGTGCTCTTCACTGTGGAGATGATTCTCAAGCTCATGGCCTTCAAGGCGAGGGTAAAGACTCTAATGTTTGATGTTCAGATGGTTATCACCCAGTCTAGTGTCCTACTGTTGCAGCACTGCTTTACCTTTGTGTGCAGGGCTACTTTGGAGACCCCTGGAACGTCTTTGACTTCATCATTGTAATTGGTAGTGTCGTTGATGTCATCCTGAGTGAAGTCGATGTGAGTACATAAAAGATGTTTCATCCATTGAATTCTACAGATACCACATTGTCATTGCTGGTGTTGTATTATATTATATATATATATATATCGTATATATGGTGTTGACAATCTCAGTATGATTTGAACTGTGCGTGATTTGAACTGAATGTATTTATTCAATGCTCTGACCCAGAAGCATACAATCGTGGCCCAAAAGCTGATTGATGCTAGCAGAGCTAGCTCACAGGAAATGGTCAGTACTGCTGTTGGCCATCCACTCCCACCATCCTCAGTGCCTCGTGCAGCCTCAGGAGCATTGCTGTCGTCATCACCAAATCACCAAACTATTCATGAATTTCACTATCGTCCATATCAATATTTAAATTTTCTGTGTGTTGTTCAATCACTTTAGAAAGAAAGAGCACAAAATCACTGCCGAATTCTAGAATTTTTTTTTATGCGGTAATTCATCACCAACTCGGTGTTTTTTCTTGCCAGTCACTTTTTTAATTTCTTACCATTGTTGCTCTGCACTGTCCTCACCTTTTTCATCCACAAACACAAGCTTGTATCAAATTCAATATTTTTCTCCTTTTGCTTCCTCTTCCTCTTAATCCCTCTCGATCCCTCCGTCCTCCATGCACTTCACCTCACTCATCTGTCTATCCTCCACAGACTGCCCTGGCCTCCAGTGGAGGACTGTACTGTCTCCATGGCTGTGGTGTAAATATCTGATCTGCACTGCACTGCTGCATGAGCCTTGCCGTGTGAGCACTCCACTATGTTCTCTACTAAAACTGTAGCACTACTGTACTGAACCGTGTGTGGCTCAAACTGCTGGAGAAACAACCACGTTTCTGCAGTCTGTCTAATCTTACAGAGCAAGTGTAAGATAAGACAATGTGTTCCCGTAAGACCTAAATAGTTTAAACACGCAGGGAAACAACTCAACACTGAATTATCATCGTATTAGCAACTATTCATTGTGGCTGGAAATGGTTAATATATTGTCAATAAAGTGTGGTTGATAATGTTTATTTCGCATGAGTTACATTGCTTTTAGTTGTCAGCAACTAAGGCCCGGAGGCTTTGTAACTCATCAAAGGTGGAAAAATTGTTCCTAATATTAACCTTATTTTGTGATTGTGAATCATTCTTTAATAATGTTTAACGGTTGTTCGATGCTATGTCTGCTATGTGGCCCTCATTAATGATACAGTAACTGTTATCGAATAAATGTCCTGTAACTACATATGTGTTCTCTCCATCTTGTGCAGGAGACAAATCCAATGCAAGTAATTGCGGTGAGCCAAAATGTTACTTTGTGTTATTTTGTATGTTTTATTGTGTAATTTTTTCCTATTTTCTTCTACTCAAATCCTTTGTTGTTATTTTTTATCTGTAGGCGTCTGAAAATGCGACAGTTTCCATCACATTCTTCCGACTCTTCCGTGTCATGCGTCTGGTCAAGTTGCTGAACCGTTCGGAGGGAATCCGTAACTTACTGTGGACCTTCATCAAGTCCTTCCAAGTCTGTCACACATAGTCGCTTTTGCTTCTTTATCATCACTTTTTAACATACTTTCAGTGAGCTGATTGTACTTCTCTGTTTGTGTTGACAGGCTCTTCCTCACGTTGCTCTGCTCATCGTGATGCTCTTCTTTATCTACGCTGTCATCGGGATGCAGGTACAGTTCTAAATATTTATTGTCTGGATGACAACATTTGAGGCTGAAACCTCACTGGATTGTTTAAAGTGTTTCTAAGTAAATTCCACTAAGACGAGTGTTTGGATTTGCCACTGGTTCACTGATACTGACTGTGATTGTAACGACCCTTCAGATCTTTGGAAAGGTAGCATTAGTGGATGGCACCCAAATCAACCGTAACAACAACTTCCAGACATTCCCTCAGGCTGTTCTGATGTTATTTCGGTGAGTCTCTGAGCTACGATCATTGGTTAAAAGGTCACTAATTGAAGAAGCTGAGCCAAGATCCTAATTTATGCTTCCAGTTGTGCAACTGGAGAGGCTTGGCAGGAGGTCATGATGGCTTCCATGTATGGGAAGAAGTGTGACCCCAAGTCTGACTACCAGCCAGGAGAGGAGTTCACCTGTGGGTCCAACTTCGCTGTCTTCTACTTTCTCAGCTTCTACTGTCTCTGTGCCTTCCTGGTGAGCAGCAGCGGCAGAAACCCAACATTTATCTTCTAGCATCTGTTGTTATATTTTAGCAATGTTCTTGTGATGAACATGCTTAAACTGTCTAAGTACGGTTCTCTCTTTCCTGCTTACTTCAGATCCTCAACCTGTTTGTAGCTGTCATCATGGACAACTTTGACTATCTGACCCGTGACTGGTCTCTTCTCGGTCCACACCATCTGGATGAGTTTAAGAAGATCTGGGCTGAATATGACCCTGAAGCCACGTAAGCCAATATGAAACTTTACTACCAGTACTGTATTTATGCTCAGAACAGACAGGAAATAGGTCAGTTTTGAGTGACTTTCCATTCAAACAAGTAAAAAATTCTTTCCTGATCGAACAGGGGGAGGATTAAACATCTGGATGTGGTGACGCTGTTGCGACGCATCCAGCCTCCATTGGGCTTCGGCAAGTTCTGTCCTCATCGTGCTGCGTGCAAGGTACAAAAATAGGGTCAAAGGTCACTTCCAGCGTGAATGTGTAACTCATCAGCTTCACAACTATTTTGGGATTACTTTTGTTTAACAAAAAAAAAAAAACTTTAATAGTTGGATTGTATTGATTGCTCCTGTTAATCTCTGGTTCCTGAACTTCCTGCCTGCAGCGCTTGGTCGGCATGAACATGCCTCTCAACAGTGATGGCACTGTCACCTTCAATGCCACCCTGTTTGCTCTGGTCAGGACTGCCCTCAAGATCAAAACAGAAGGTACAGAGCATCAAAATATCTGTTATGGATAACACTCTAGATAGAATGCATTTATTGGCTTCCAATTAATGAACATATTAATTCCGTTAAAATCTTTATGGGTTTTTCCGAACAGGTAACTTTGAGAAAGCCAATGAGGAGCTGAGAGCCATTATAAAGCAAATCTGGAAACGCACCAGCATGAAACTGTTGGACCAGGTCATCCCACCTATAGGAGGTGAGTTTATCAGTGTAAAAAAAAAGTTGTTTCTGTTTCACACACACACACAAGAATCCAGTATTTCTCACACTGACAGCACTGTGACTTGTATGGTTACAGATGATGAGGTGACCGTGGGGAAATTCTACTCCACCTTCCTGCTCCAGGACCATTTCCGTAAGTTCCTGAAGCGCCAGGAGGAGTATTATGGCTACCGGCCAACAAAGAAGAGCGCCTCAGGCCCTGAGATCCAGGTCAGTTTTTAGTATGGGATCAAAATCACAACATTGTTCTAACGTTAAAAACATCAGACAGGAATTTACTGCATGAGAACTAAATATTGTCCTAGATTGAAAAACCTGAGACAGATGTGGCTTATGATATAAAAAAAGTATTTTGTATCAGCAATTCCAAATGTACCACCCCTCATTTTCTCCAAGTTTCACCCTGCATATATTTATATGACCTCTTGCTTTTCTTCCATTAGTACTCAGCCTCTTCCTTTCACTGAGAACACACTGTTATGTTTCTTTTCTCTGATTTTTCCACATTTTTTGTGTTTTTTCCAGGCTGGCCTGAGGAGCATTGAAGAAGAGGTGGCTCCAGAGATGCACAGGGCCATTTCAGGAGACCTGCAGAATGAGGAGGAGATGGACAGAGCTATGGAGGAGGCTGGAGAGGAACGCATATTCCAGGTATGGAACACAGTCTGCTACTTCAAAGACAAAACATAGTGTATACATGCACACAGTCATTGTAAGGAGATCGATTGTTAGCTCTTGTTTTGGAGTCAGCC
The DNA here is from genome assembly GCA_029783805.1 of Acanthurus tennentii. Taxonomy (NCBI): domain Eukaryota; kingdom Metazoa; phylum Chordata; class Actinopteri; order Acanthuriformes; family Acanthuridae; genus Acanthurus; species Acanthurus tennentii. The sequence continues at coordinate 12,775,626 of JAPZDZ010000002.1, read as the reverse complement.
AGTTTGACTGACCGTGTACAGTAATTCTTCCTGCTCGTGTGCTTGTCTTACTCTTTATTTAAAGCGTTCACACGGTCTGTTTGGTAACCGCGTGGACACATTCTCCTCCGAGCCCACCAACGCACAGTCCCAACAGATGACAAACCAGCGGCCACTCCAGTTCTCAGACAGCCAGCCAGAGTCTCCTCCAAACTCCTCCGGTTTGGTGGCAACTACCGAATTTTTCCCCACAGCCCCACCGAGAAGCAACACCAACAACAACGCCTTCGCTGAGTGAGTACTTGAGACAGAGATGCAAGTATTCAATCATGAAGCTGGATGTCTGATGAGTGAATTTTTTTAAATGTCTTTCAGATTTTCATTTGAGAGAGAGGGCAGCCCCGAAGAGTTTTATAATCCCAGTGAGGATGCAGAGCCAGGTTTGTCAATCAATTACACTCTTTTGACTTATATGGGTTAGTGTAGCTCAAACATGGGTGGACTAATAATTTCAGATTAGCGAGAATATTTTTTGGGAAAAAAATCTGGCAGATAAATAGTAACCAAAATTATGTTTTTCTTTGTTCTTCATAGTTCTCCATTTCATTTTCCTATTTCAACCTATTTTAGATAATTCGCGCTCCTGGAACTTCACAGTGAGAACAGACAAAACACAGGTATGTTGACTCATTCCATGTAAATGATAATAAACATCTGGTATGGACAGTGTACCGACGCATATTTTGTCTCTGCAGTTTCCTTTTGACCCTGAGTATGATGAGAGTCAGAGTCAGAGCTCCAGCACTGCAGGTGACCAGTTCGTCCAGGAGGTAAGTGAAGAAGGATCTCTGATTGTCCACCTCTTTAATCACAAATGTAACAGAGCCATGGATTGAATCACATGTATTCGTCCTGAAAAATTAAAAACAGTAAACCGTGTTTTTGAAATGTTTGAAAAGTGCTTTACTTTCAAGGGCAGTGACATTAGATTTAGCAGTTGTAAACTTCAGTGGATCAACGCACTGACTGTCTGATTGCTCCGTTTTTGTTTAAGATGTTACATCTAAGGGAGTTTTATACGAGCATATGAGAGAAAATAAACAAAATTTTTATATTAGTTGATAAATTGTCACTTTAACATCAATTTCTTTTTTTAGATTGTCAGGCATGAAATACCTGCATAATATCAGTATAACCTAATAAAACAGGATCTGTGGCTTTAAGGTTGTTACATTACAGACAATAGTATGCAATGAGAAAATGTTACTGTATGTAATCAGGAAAATTATTCTCTTTTTCCAGGCTCTAGTAAAAGGCGGCATGGTCTCCCTGGCTCAAGACCCGACCTTTGTCTCTGTGGCAAAGAAGGAGATGGCTGATGCCATGCACACAACTGTAGACGGTATGGAGAGAGTGGCTCAGGATATCCTCAGCGAACGCTCCAGCAGCTCCGCCTCAGGAAGAAAGAGACGTCCCATCCCCGTCCCTCCTTCTTCTGCTGTCACAGCGAAGAAAACTGGCGAGCCAGATCCTGCTGTGAGGAGAAAGAGACGTCCAGTCCCCGTGATTCCCTCTGCACAGGAGCCGGCTAAGGCCAACTCTAAAGTTTAGAGGTTGAGTTTTTTATGGTTATCTGGATTTTTTACTCTTGCAGGTGGCTTCACCCCACCTCACTTCACTTTATGAAGCTTGTTGCCCCCTGTGACAATCTGTAACTACTAGCCTGGCTCAAGGCCTAAAGGCAGGTTGGCTCAGGTTTTACGATACTGTCGAGTGTGGTTGAAACTTAACCAACTAGAATCAATTTATCTGATGATGAAACATCTTAATTTTTCAGATTTATTGAAACTAATAAAAACGCGAACTTATCTCAGAGCGAACGGATTGACGCACTTCTTTCTTTGTAGCGTTTGTTGAGGTTATCCATTCCATATGACTTATGGGACAACCATGTTGATGAGCCGAGTGCCTTACTGAGGCCTCACTTGAGGGCAATAGAATGACTGAAATGACTCACTGAAAACAGAGAGCAGGCAGCTGTCTTTTTTGTGCTGCAGTTCAGTGACGACAGTGGGAAAGGATTCCACTTCGGAGAGACATCAAGTGAGTTTCTGAACATCCAGACCCTGAGAAGCTCAACTGAGAATTCAGTTCACATTCTTTAAAGGGCTCTGGGTAACTATGACAAAGCTAACATTTGATTTACTTTGTTGTCAAAGCAGCGTCCTTTAATCAGGACATGCTGTCTTTTATTACTGAGTTTTCTCCTGCTCACCACTGTTTTTGTGTGCAGCAGGTTTGTAAGATGACACCTTTTTATTATTTTGGACAAAGACGTATGTTTAACCTTTGAAGAAATAATTCAAAGATTCAGTTGTATTTGAACATTTGTTTAATTTAATGCAATGCTGTAGTCAAGCAGTGCATGTGATCTTTCCCTAAGTCACTTTTAGGCACTCTACTGCTGCAGTTTTTTGTGTTTTTTCTTTAACATTAATATGTTTCACTTTTTAGGTTACGGACACTTAGTTTAACCCGTAGTTTATCTATCTTCAGCATACCTGGAGTATGGTGGATTTAGGGTCAAAGGTCACCTGGGTTTATCTCAAAATTTTATTCATAATTTATTGCACTTGTTTCATGTTTTGTGCCCAAATCAAAACAGACAGAAGACTTTTTTTTTTTACATTATCGTCTGATCAATCAGTTTTACTGTCAAATACATTGTGCTACAAGGTTTGGGAGATTCATTGGGGGAATTTTATAGCTCAGTCCTCTGGATCTGATGTCACTATAGAGTTTTCACCTTGGCAAAAGAAATAAATCATCCAAACATTTATTTCTGTGCTAGTTTTCTTTCTGTAAAAAAAAATCAAGGGTGGCCATCTGACGACACAGGCTGGGATTTTGGAGATATTTGGAGGAGAAGAAAAAAAACTATGACAACAGGTGAGTTTGCTCCAGGAAACAATCAAACAACATGTCAAAGAAACTGGCTGAAATGCTTGATCAGGTATCAGTACATGAGTCTCTGTAGTGAACCAATACCACAATTAATTAGAAACAGGACCCTGCTATGGCATATCACTGTCTTGCACACCTTTATGCAACTTAACAGATTGTTTTACTGCACAAGTAACAAATATTCAGGCACCGCAATCAGTATTAGGAAGAAAAAATGTTATCAGAATATCTCTATTTGATACATTTCCCAAAGCTTAAAAGACTGAAAAGTGTGTCATTTCATATAACAAATGTGACAGGGATCAATCAACTGCCCTTCATTTCACACAAGTCAACTAATTATATTTAAACCCAGAAACTGGAACTCCAGTTGTGAAAAAAATGACTCCAAAGGCAATTTAAAACAAATATAGGGGCTTGCCAGTCTGGTCTTGGGATTGGACTTGAGACTTGAGTGCAATGACTGGAGACTTTCTTATGACTTGCAAAACAATGACTTGGTCCCTCCTCTGCTGGGTGTAAGTAGGTCCATGCTTTGGTTCCCCCCTCACACACACACACACACACACACACACACACACTCAGAGGTTAGGGTTACAGAAGTTAAACTAAGAGCCTCTATAAATAGTCTTGCCTAGCAAAGCACAGAGTACACTTATGGTATGTAAACCAATGCAGCCATATACATGCTGCATTTTAGGCTTTAAATAAGGAAAGAATGTTCTTTAAAACTGATGCATAGAGTTGTCAAAAGCAGTGTAGAAATCAGAAAACAGTAAGAAATTCATGTTTGCGTTACACGGTAAAAGTAATAGCTAGAATACCCTTCTTGCAGCTGTCAGCCTCCATTAAGTTTTAGTTTAAGTGGGCAATTTTTTTGCCAATTTTAAGAAATTTCTTTAAGGCATTCTTGAGATATTCAAATATCATTTATTGAAGCAAAGAAATCAATAAAACAGACCTGACAGAGTAGTCTAACACTGGGTTTTCCATTCACCTAAAGCTGATTGAGAATATCATTCAGGGACTATAAAGAGGCCGTTGATATTCATACAGCCTCACAACCTCAGAACATTCATTTTCTGATGACAGTTTTGACAAAGCCTCATGATCTTATTAAAGCACTGCCAGTAGCGGCAAACTAGGGGTTTTATTTTCACACATGGGAATGTATCAACCATACTGTCATAACAGTGTCCTGATTAAACCTTAAAAAAGATAGCACATGAAAATTGCAAATACATCTTTTAGTACACACAACAGAGGACAGGCAAAGGCTTTAAAGCACACCATTGGAAAGAGGGCCATGAACAGTATAAAAGCTCTGAGAACAAATACTTCGGGTAAATTTGACACACTTTACCTTGTGATACAAATTCTACAGTCTGTTAAAAAGGGACTGACTCCCTCTCATTGTTACATGATTATAATTCATTTTTAAAATGATTATTACAATCACTTTAGCGCGGCCGAATTGAGAAAAGGACTGGCTTATATAAATGTACATACATCCTGGTTGTCGCTGTCTAGAAAAAAACGACACCCCACAACTAAAAAAAACAACTTAACTAATCCACTACTCTAGCATATCCAAAAAATACATAAACATTAAAAAAAATAAACAATAGGAAATAACATGTGGGAACTAATGGATACATGATCTGTGACTATTGAATACATTAGCAATCCAAAAAAAGTAGCAGATGAATGTCCAACTTGCCACAATGCCAGTGTTGGGAGTTCTTGTCCTATTCGTTGGGATTTGGGTTTGCATCAGGATACTGAGAGAGGTCAAAGGTGAGCACTTTGCTGATGACACAGTCTCCTTGCTGTGAGTGGAAGAGAGCAAAAATTAGTCATAATATTGAGCACACTTGTCAAACCTTCACAGCTATATTTTATATAGATTTTTGTTCACTGGATTTTGCTGAGACAACAGTAAGAAACACACCTCTGGATAAACACCGATGAGTGAGTCCGCCTTGGTGTAGAATTCCTCCTTCAGAGAAATGACGATGGCCTGGAAGTTCTGCACTGACTGGTCTTTGATGTAATTGGCAACCTTGATGTTAGAGAGAAAAAACTATGAGCTGTAGTTTATAATTATTATAAAGTGCACCATCAAGAAAAAGAACAGTGTTTACATCCCAAGCGTCATTGATTAAAAGCTCAGGTCACTGAATGGAGCATCGTTTGTAAACAGACCTTGCCAATGTTAGTGTTGTCCAGCGCAGCATCGATCTCATCCAGGACAAAGAAGGGGGCGGGTTTG
>JAPZDZ010000002.1:12739662-12759361 GCA_029783805.1 Acanthurus tennentii | reverse complement strand
AACATACTGTGTTTCAGTATGGAACTGGAAACCCAAGCCACAGCGCACTTTGGCATTAAGCTTCTTAAAACTCTACTGTAGTGAAGAGGGAGTTATCCAAGAGAAAAAAAGGATGCTGGTACATGTCCTAAAACCAACATATGAGTCAGTAACCCTTTGTGCTCTGTATGGATCCATCTTCATTTATTTATTACCCCCAAAATTTATTTAGGTTTTTCCTTTAAATTGTCATCTATAACAATGTCTACCTATAATTCTCTTTTAATGGGTTGAATATGTCTAATGATTGCGATCAAAAGCATGTTATTTCTTAAATTACTTTGAAAAATACATTATTGAGGCTTTGAGTGTCAAATTATCAAGTACATCAAAGAACATTTTAAAACAAAAAGCAAAAAGTCTACAATTAATGTTTATTTATTTTTTTCTGCTTTCTTATTGTATGAATCACCTTGAAACCTCTCTGGTTACCCTGCAGACTCAATCAGGTCATAGCCCCTGGTTTGTGAACCGCCCTTTCACAGGATCAAATTTTTGACATTCAGTATTCGGCATGTCAGCTCCACCTTGGCTTAGCATTTAGACTTTTATTTCTTGCCATCTTTAGAGACATTGTGATGCTGAGAAAATTCAAAATGCTGCTTGGGACCTTCAGTCGCTGAAGCTGTCAAGAAAAGCAGAGGAGGAGGAGAGGAGAGCAGTAGAGCTGAGGAAGGAGAAGAGGATTCAGATGGACCATCACAACATGCAGCTGGCCAGAGAGCAGCAGGCATAGTGAGCACTGCACACACACACACACACACACACACACACATACATCAATAATCAACAGATGTATTTTGGGTGAAGGTGATGAAGTCCTCTAATGAAGGCTTTAGATTTTACACTGCATTTTTTGGAAACAGTTACTCATTGTGTGTTTCTTCTTGTCTCTGTCCGCCCCAGTCAGGAGTTCCTGAACAAGAGGCTTTACACCAACAAACCCACCAAAGACTACTTTAATCAATTCAACACCAGCTCCCGCTGACCACCACACATCTCACACAGGCCTGTCCTTCTGTGACAATGTGCTAATAAAATCTATTGACTGTTATCCTCACCCTCAGTGTGAATTGAATCTTGAGTGATCAATATCTGCTGCTTGTTTCCAAGTGACACATATGCATTGATTTTATTGGCTGATACCAGGGACAAAAAAGGGACCCTTTTTTGATACAGATTGTTCCACGTATTTTATTTTTCAGTCATATTTCCAGTTACAGTGGTAGATTTATAATGCAGTTACAGTTATATTGGCCCCATGTGTGGCACAAGCCTACCCAACTCCTGCCATTCACCCATGATACATATAGATACCAGCAGTCCCATTGTGCTAATTGTGCACCCCACACACCACAGAGAGGCACATCTACACTCTGGCAGTAACAATCACTCCATATCCCTCCTTCTTCCCGTCTTCCCTTCCCTTTTTTCCCTCACCCTTCTTCTCCCACTCAGGCATTTTTGTTTAAAATCTGTTTGTCTGAGTTCTGAAGAAGCTTCTCTAAAATAACCAATTCACTTTTTTTTCAATAGCTTTTTATCTTTTGACTATAAAAAACGAGAGGGGGGGGAACAGCAGTGGAAAAGCAAAGGCCAGCATCCTCAGCTTTCCCCTCGACACATGAAAAGCAAAGAGTGAGTGGCAGTCGAGTGAGTATCTGTGTGTGTACACTCATTCCTCATTCAAAGCTAACATTTGCCCCGAACATTGACAAACACAGATGTTTAGCAGCAGATAGTCAAGTTAGAATATTGGCGTATTTTGTGGTCATTCACCGCTCCTGTATGAAAATAGATTATTTTAAAAGCTTTATTTGTCCTGAGTGTGTCTGTTTCACCAACAACAGGGAGCTCACACACAGCTCCCTCAGTGCTACCAGCCTTTTTAGACATTCCCGCGTACTGTACTTTACCTCAGGGACTGTCAGGTGATGTTTGGCCAGTGTCAAGCTTTTATTTGAATACAAAGAACTGAGGCAGCATCGTTGCATATAGGTACTCCCTGTGGTATGCACAAACCGGGTTGCTGCATTCTTGCCTCTCTCATAACTGCATCAGACAAAAACTCCACAGATATTCACTGCACTGCAATGCATTGCTGGATGGCTATGGGCATGAACGCAATCTCAGCTTTCATTGTAATGTAACTACTACTATCACTAAATGACACTAATGTACAATTTTTGGATTTTCAATTTTTTTTTTTTTTGAATGTTTGCAAACATCTACAGAACAAGGTGGATTTTTTCCCTTTTTTATTTTTTTCCTGAACTATGAACTATTTTTTGCTAAAACAGCCAAATCTCACTGCAATCATTAGTCAAAAAAAACAAACAAAAAGTTTGAATTCATAGCAATAGTACAAAGAAGAAAAATGACAACTTGCAACATTTTTAAATTAAGTGGTTTCAAACCTGCACATTTTTCACATTTTTTATATCAAACATGGTTAGGTTCATCAAAACAATCTGTAAGGGTTGTATTTACATTCTGTGGGGGAAAAACTGTCCTTCCAGATCTTCTCATAACCACTGTTATCTCTCCGGTACCTTGTAGCTCAGATTTTTTTAAAATTGATAGCATGTAAATACAATATCTGCCCAGCTTTAAAAAGAATACATTCTCTGTGTTTGATGTACATGCCAACTGCTTGTCTTTATTATACATTAACTGGCAATCATCACACCTGTCTGCATTATGAAGGTCTGAAAATAAAACTTGAGAGTTTGTCCTCAAGACTCCGCTCTCTGAACTGTAACTATACATAAATACTGCTCCTCCAATGGTTTGCGTAGTATGAGATGGACAGGTATGAAAAGATTGTTAATTAGAGACAACAATGTTTTTAATACAGTGTAGAAAGAGACAGAGACAGATACAGAAAGCTACACGTATGTCTCGACACAAAAAATTACAATATCATTTCCAATCATGACATTACACTTCTGGTGGAAAGGCGAGAGAGTAATGACATCAATCTGGTGCTCTATGCAGACCCAGCAGGCACAGGAACTTAGAAGGAGCATGTACATATCTATAATACTGTATTATGGCTAAATAGATAGATGTAGATGCAGCTATATACACCAGATGCTACTCAGCATTTTCACAGCAAGTTCCCCTTATGCATCCAATGTTATTTATAGTAAGAAACTTGGCTTCACTCAGTTTTAACTAAAACAACCTGATCAATGGCATATATCAGTGAAAAGAAGTCATGAGTATTTTAATAAGTGGTGTAGAAAACAATATGAAAAAGAGATGATATGAATAAAAGATAACAAAAAGATGCTTTGTATTCAAACACATTTATAAAAAAATAAAAAAATATCACTGGCAAGTACAATCCAAGACATCAAAAGGGGGTTAGACGTAGAAAATCATGTGCGAAATAATATAAGGCATGATAAATATTTAAGATTCAAGACTTTTTACAGCAGCACTTGCTGCTTCCTGTTTCCCCACACTAGGCTCTGCAATCGTCCTCCTCTTTTTAATGCACTACTCTGCATTTCTAAAGGACTGTATCTACAATCCCTCTGATATGGCTAGCTGTACAACATTCTGCCTGTATCTTTCTATAGAGTTGTCTGCGGAGAGAGAAACAAAAGGGAGGGGAATGAATATGTTAGTCATTTAGATATGTTGTAAACCACACAGATAAGGGAGGATGGGGGGGGGGTCAAAGGACATCTTCAGGTCAGTCAGACTTGTATCACTTTGTCCACTACTTTGGACACTCCTTTGGTCAAAATAGTCCAGTCGATCAGATGACTGCCAGGTGCATCTGAATAGTCGATACATTGATTGTTTATTAGTCGTTAATCTACAGATCAGCAAGTCAGCAGGGAACAGGAGCATATGGGCACGTATGTGTTGACATGTTTTGGTCTGATGGTCCCCGGTGGATGTGTGTGTGTGTGGGGTGGGGGTGTTAATCGAGGATGGTGACTGCGTTAGGCATGCCATTGGTTGCTGTGGAGATGGTGGTGGGGTTGACAGGGGAGTTGTCTGGCAAGCCATGGAGTGCCTCCGGCCCCTCGCTGGGCCGACTGAACTGGCTGGCCAGAGACTCGTCCAGGTTGAGCTCCGTGGTTATGGCACTGCTGCCGTTGAAGTCCAGGTTGTCCTCGCTGCACAGCTTGCTCTCCTCACCCAGGGACGGCTGGCTGGCGGTGCGCTTCTCCTCAAGGTCACTACAGTACGAGATAGCACGGGGTCAGAAACAAGAAATATTATCAGAAGACCTAACTATGTGGTCGTATACTAGACCTGAAATTATTGTTATGTGTATTTATGAAATATAAAAATCTAAATGAAAAATTGATGTTTTCCTTGGTTTTACTTTATAGTAAACTGATATATATTAGGTTTTCAACTGACATCAACTAAGGTTCTAGGATTCAGTGATGACAATTTTTTAATATATCAAATTATAATTAGAGAAAATAATTGGCAGAACAATCCATTTTAAATAATCACAAGCTGCATCCCTATGTAATACAGTACATTATGATTACATCATATGTTATACATCACATATATTATACCGAACAGGAAAAAGGGACGTACACAAAAGATTGGCAGGGGATAATAAATAAGTGGGTTAAGGACAGCGAATCATATCTCAGCATACCTTTCTAGAGATCTGTGTACCAGGGGCAGGCATTGGGGAGAAGAGAAACAATGAAAGGAACACAAAGGGTTAGGAAAACCAAACAGTGCAGAGGGAGTCAGGACTGTGTTAGAAGTCAGAATTAAAATAAATTCCAAAATATAATAAAACACTCAAAGAGACAATGTGCATTCAGATGACAAACCTGTACTCTCCGAAAGTCTCATCCTTCATAGGCCGTGATTCAGAGTCCATCGGACCCTCTTCTTTATCTTTCACTGAGAAGGAGATTATTGGATGTCATTATCAGGAAGATCTTAACCTTGTTTCTCTCTAAGCTACTGTCTCAGACATCGATAATGACATTCTGTCACACAGCAAGATAACACAGAGTGGGAACAAAAAAGATGTCTGTGTATGTGGAGCAGAAAGATTAGGACTGATTAAAGACAGAATCTGTTTTTGATGTTGACATAATGTCTCATCTGACTTCCATAGAAACAGCTACTACTATGAATAAAACTGTTCAAAACAATTTCACTGATGAATTGCTTAGAATGGTGGAATTCAACTTTTAGCAAAGACGATTAAGGTTACTTTAAAAAGGAGCCAGAGACTTGCCTCCTCCTCATGTGGAAAGGGATGAAAGGCTGGTGCTTTTGTCTGACCAGCACACAGTGGCCTGCAGGATGCAGGTTCTCTTGTGGTATGTGATTATTATTTCACAATGCTTTTCACGGCAGAGCCTGTTCTCCACCAACATAGTAAGAAAGAGCCGGCTTCGGAGGTAGGTTTTACTGTGTGTCAGATGTGATAGCAGCAAGGGCCAATTGAAAACTGGACATTTATTTTGATTTGAAGCCACTGTATGGACCACAGAAGGAGCTGTTTGTGGAGAATTTCAAACCTGATGCAACCATATTTCACTTATTTCCAGTAATAATAATCTTATTTGCTTAAGTGCATTCCTGTAACTGCTTGGCTGCTTTTTCTACTGCAGTGTTATTTTCATTATCAGATTTATGGCTCCAGACTGCCGAGTGTTACCCACAAAGCTTCTGTTGAGGGTGACTCAGCAGTTGTCTAACACTGTAGTGTTCTTGCCCACAGGCTAAGAAGGACAACAGATTATACTACACTCTTTAAGAAAAAAACAAACAAAAAATGCTGTTCAAGGCCTCAACCCTTTTGATTTTACCAACACATCAGCGTCTACACTGATGAATGCTTAAGACTGCACTTGCCTGAATACTTCCCCCCTTTACTCCTCTTGATGAAGCAGAGGATGAGCAGTATCAGCAGCAGCAGCACGATGGCGCTCACCACACCGATGAACCAGCCCTGTGTTGCAAAGCTTGGCTGCACCTCCGTCACTCCTTCAGCAGAAAAAGAAGAGGGAGTATGTTTTTTTTTTGTTATGTTGAAAAAGGATGATAGAACAAGAGGAGTGAAAATGATTAAAGAGGTGAGAGAAACTATATGAAGGAGGAAGAAAAATCTAGAGCAAAAAAGACGGAGGATTGTGCAGTCTGACAGGGTGGCTTTCGGGGACTAAAGACTACAGCACAATGCGCCAAACAAACACAAGTAATGGATCATTTCATATGGCTAACCAAGCTCTCTTTTTCACATAAGTCTTTGAAAGCACTTCACAGGCAGTGGAGAGAACTGCAAGGCACTCTCACTAGGATCAGACTTTATATTTAGATGTGGGAAGCCCAGAGGAGAGAGCAGAGAAGATGAAAGGAAAGCGCGATGAATGAAGGGAGAAGGCTCGTACTTCTTCCTTCTGTCTTGATGTCAGTCTCCCAGAAGGTGGTGTTGCTGTAGGTGAAGCGTAGATGATAATTTGAGCCTGGAGTCAGGCCCTGGAGCTGGTAGAAAGACTGAGAGGAATCCACCTTTTCTGTCTTCTTCCATTCACTTCCATCTGCACAGACACAACATGATCCATGATAACATGGGATTTGGCTAAAAGATTCAAAGCAGTGATGTTATTCACGATGCATTTGTCAGTGTGGATACTATACCATTTTTGTTGAGGTAGTGAATCTGGAAGCTAACGCTCCTGTGTCTCTTCTTAGCCACCCAGCTGAGGTTAACTGAGTTTTCTCCTGTTGACAGGCTGAAGTTGGCAGGAGGCGCTGCAAGACATCAGACAGAGCGATGAAATTCTTGATCTAGTACCACCTGGTGCTCCACATGGCAGATCTGTGATGGGGAAGAAATGGGCTTTGTACCTCCATCCAGCGTGGTGGCACCTTTCCTCATGATGGGCTGTCCATCCCCCGCAGCAGTGCGCCCCCTCAGGTAGAAGCTGTAGTGGCTGTGGCGATCCAGGCCCTTCAGGGTGAGGTGGGACACTGTGGAGTCGTCTATTGTCTCCACCTGCATGGGGCTGTCATCACTCTCCACAACTGGCCACGGCACAGCCCCAAAAAAAAAACATTCAATCACTACCTGTCTTCAACAAATCAATATGGGCAACACGTTACTCTGGGTGACATGTGACTGACTGATGAGCATCATTAGGAGGCTTTGCTTTTGACCCTTTTTCTTGTGGTATTGATTTAACCAGAAATATATCATGTGGTATCTTTTGTATTAACGATTTTTTTTCCTGATGTTGTCGATGCTGCTTGGAAACACTTCTTAAACAAAAAAATGTTTGTGCCTCACGTTGGTCATTTTGTGGGATGAGGGTGTAAACAATCCTTACTCTGTTGGTACTGCAGTAGATATCCGATGAGGACACCGTTGGGCTGATCAGGAGGCGTCCAGTGGAGGGTCATTTCTGTCTCCGATGGGCTGTCCAGCGTCAGGGACATGGGAGGACCAGGAACTAGCAGCAACACAAACAGGATTAATCGAAATGCACTTTACAAAAAAGGCATTTTTGTACTACTTTGTTCATTTGTCCTCTATATTTCCTCAACACCTGTCCGGTCAAAGATATCTGTCCCTGTATCTTTACTGTTATCCACACAGTCATTCTGTGGATATCAGTGTCATCATGTCCTCTGCTGTAACCCACTCCACTCCACGCCCTCCCCTCCTCCCGATCATTCTCTTTCTCACCTCCCTCATTGGTCTCGAAGGACAGCGTCTCACATGGGGGTCCCTCTGCCTTGCTGTTGAATACGACCACGGTCAGGATGTAGTGGGAGTACGGTCGGAGATCACTGATCACCTTCTTCTCCTCGTTGGCACCAGTCTCCAGCACCACAGTGCTCTCTGGCTCCCTGACCCCTCCGCCTCGGTGGTGGTGGCCCCTGGAACCGGTTCTGGTCAAGAAGATCTGAAATCCCCAAAGAATTATTTAAAATTTCAGACTTTCAACACACTTTTTACAGTTAATTCTATCTATATCATGACTATAGTGGGTAAAGTTATGTTACATAAGTTCTGACAGCATTGAAGCTGAGTTTTCTAAAAGTATTTTGAAAAGGATCTAGAGTATGGCTCGGGTGTTGAATGGAACAGGCATCAAAGACCAGAAGAAAAGAAAGAGAAGCAGTGCAACCGGAGTGTGATACATTTTGAAGGTGAAATTATCTGAAATAAAAAAAGCCTCTATTCTTCACAACCTTGAAACTAAAGAGAACTCTGAAGCCCTTGCCAGGCTTAGATCTGGCTGCCTCCGCTGAAAACCCAAAATGTATGTATTATTCATGAGAACAGGGGCTGAATATGTTAGGCCAAACAACAGAGGAGAACTGAATCCGTACCCTGTATCCCAGCAGGTGTCCTCGGACCGTCTCTTTGTCTATTGGAGCCCAGGTCACTCTGATGGTCGTGCTGTTCAGTGGATCAATACCCACACCTATTGGAGCCTCTAATGGAACTGAGTAACAATGACATATGAGAGGATGGTGTGTTAGATTCAATTTGAAGTCTAAATATTTCCTTTAAGAGAAAAGGGAATAGCTGGAAAATTGCTCAGCAGCCATTTTTCACATCTTACCATCCTCTCCTGAGTAGCCAATAACGGGGTCCGGCCCAGGTCCGTCTCCTTTCTCATTGACAGCCTGAACTTTGATCTCAAAGGCGGAAAAGCTGCCGATGTCACCGACAGTGAAAGGTGGTGCAAGTGTGTAGTTTGTGTGCCAGTCGGGTCCGCTGCCCACCACTCGCCTCCACAGCACCCGGTACTTGAAGTCAGGTCCATTGAAGTTACGTTTGTCCATTTCCTGCAGTAACAGGAACAGCAAGTAAGTAAGGCACAACTCCTTTTTTAAAAAAATAATTTGATGCTGTGGCAGATAGATAATTGCACATTTAGGCAACAGACATACCTCCCAGGCGATGACCAGATAGTCTGGGTCTGTGGGCTCACTCCTCACATCTTCAGGGTTACTGTCTGGAGCTGTGATTGAAAAAAAAAATTTTTTGTGTGTGGTGATGTTTGGGCTTCATTCTAAGAGTGAAAACTTGTGGTTACAAAACACTGGCTCCAACCTTCAGCGGGTGTGTTGTGGATTTCAGAGGGCTTGCTCGGGTCGCTCTTGCCCACATCATTGATGGCAATGACCCTGAAACGGTAGGACATGTAGGGCCACAGGGGGAGGCTGGCACGCTCTTCGTCTCCTCCTACTCTTTTCAGCTCTTCCCAACCCCTCTCCTTTAAAGCCTGGTCCTCAAACTCAACCACATACTCTGCAGGGAGAAAAAGACAGAGTTGAGACGAGATGGGCAAAGACAAGGGATAAACAATTAGGAAGCGATAGAGAAATAAATAAACACTTAATGACACTTTGAGTTTTGCAAAAGTCTGATGCTGAAGATCAAATAACAGTCCTGTCCAAGTAATGAAAACACAGCAGCCTTTCATTTTGCCAGAGGGAGATTAATGATGAAGTTTTGTTGCTCTGAGTGCTGGAGTTAGACAGGATAGAAAGTTTTATGTCTTATATTTGTGTATGTGTGTGTTGTCAGTGACTCATGGGTGTTGCCTGGCCTTGGTATTCAAGGCTATAGCCCCAAAGACTTTTTTTTTTATTTATGACCAAATATTTCTTCACTTTGTCACTAAACTTTATCACCTTAGTTCATTTTCAGTAGGACAGAATGTGCTCAGCGCTTCTGCCAGAGGCAAATTAATTTTGGAACAATAAAGTTTATCTAATGTTATTTTATCTTAATGGAGACAAAACCAATCAATCATAGAAGTTTTACAGGAAATTAAGTAAAAAGACTCAAGTCTTGTTGGCTGACAGGTGTCTGTCGGTTCATCAGTCGGTGGAGTTTTTTTTCCACATTAAACTGTTATCATAAATTCATATTTCTCTTTTTCACATTGCTAAGTTCTCACATGACCGGACCTGCAATATGAGCAAAGCACAAGTTTCATACAGCTAATGTACTTTTTTATCAAACTGTTGTACAAGTTAAAAAAATCTGGGGAAATTTTAAATTTTCTCTAAATGCAAATATATTATCACTTTCTGTAAGAAAGTTTTAGCCTTGGGACGAATGTGACAGATGTGTGCTGATGTGTGTGAGTGTGTATGCGTATGTTTGTTTGTGTGTACTAAACCTAGCACAGGGCTCTTGTGGTCGTCTCCAGGAGTCCAGCTGAGGGTGACAGTGCGACGTTTAGCATCAGAGATCTGCAGGAGGTAAGGAGGGTCTGGGCGATCTGCAGGGAACAATGATAGCATCATTACCACAATTATCTGCAACTCTTCTGTACACTACAAGTTTAAACTGAACGGTATCTTATTTATTTTTTTATTATCACAAAATAACCTAACAATTCTGGATATATTCTTAAAGCCTGTTTAATCAGTCTAAGACATTTGCTGGGTTTAAAACATACAGGTAATGATCATTGATCTTACCACATAAAGTGAGGGTGCTGCTGGCTTCAGCCATGTCCAGCTTGGTGATGACCTGACAGGTGTACACACCCTCATCAGCTGGTTCCACATTTGCTATTATCAGGTCTCCCTCTTCAAATGTGTATCTGTGGAAATATGGTCACCACTCTCATCTGCATCTTACACCTTCTTTTAATTGTGATCATCTCCCTGTCTTTGTCACCACAGTACTCAATTTTTTGCTTGTTTATGCAACAGATGGACATTTATATGGAAAAAGGAACATGGTTCATGTTGTCCTTATTATTGTCAGTATTAAAATGTAGAGAATATAGTCTTACTTTTCATCACTGTGCGATTCAAAGAGCTTCTGGTCGTTTTTTCTCCATTGAATGAGTGGAGATCCGAGTTTGGCATCAACATGGTAAAGACACGTAAATGTTGCTGTGTTTCCAGCCTGCACCTTCAGAGCCTGCGAAGCTGACAGGATCACTGTCCTGTCTGATGGAGAAAGCACAGAGAAAAGCAATGCTGAGACAAGCTGCATGAGGTGCAAATAACTTCAGCTGCTAAGGGACACAGTGTTTTCACTCACTGAGCACTTCCAGCTCAGCACTGACAGACAAGTTGCTGTTCTGCACAGAGCAGATGTAGGAGCCCTCGTCATCATGGGTGACGTTAAAGATCTCAAGTCCCCCGTTGGTGAGCAGGTTAACTCTGGGATCCGCCAGAAGGGAAGAGGAGCTGCCACTCTCCCTGGAAAAAAAAAAAAACACATTCAAAAATACACATAAACAACTTGGCAGGCAACAATAAAAACAAACCATTTCAGCGATATAGGGTGCTGTTGATTTCACCAGTTCAATTGTTGCTTTTCCTTTGTAACAACAAAGCCTGGTCGGATAGCTGCCGCCCTGAGAACATTTACAGTCACAGCCCAGATGTAACAACATTTGGCTGTTAATTTATGCATATTAGAAGCTACCTACGCAAAAAACATCACCCCTGTGAAATTTGTTAACATGAATATCTGCCAGACAACACAATACAAAATAATCAGTGCAGAACACAAAGGAATAGAAGAAGGTTGTTTTGTGCCTCACCATATGACTTTAGGTTTAGGGGAGCCAAAGGTTTCACACTCCAGTAAAGCCTTCTGGCCTTCTGCAAATGTGTATGCACTCCCATCCTCAGTGAGGATCTGAGGAGGCAGCTCTGGAATGATACACACAAAGAGAAATGAGATGAACGCAGACATACACACACAAAAGTCTCTTAAATGTGTGACAAGTACAAAGCAAACATTCACCGATGACATAAACATTGGTGTTGGTGAGGATTGTTCCATGCTTGTTGTTGGCTTGGCACTGGTAGATGGCAGTGTCCCCAAAGTTGACATCCTTCAGGATTAGAGATCCACTCGCTGTCAGGGAACGTCTGGGGTCCTTGTCGATTTCTGTCGGGGAAAAAAAAACACACAGTCAACACGTGCAGTGTTTGAGGTTGTGTGTCGAGGTTTTACAGTCGGTTCTGTGCAGCGACCTGACAGGGGGATGCCGTTAATGGTCCAACTGATTTTAGGAGTAGGGATACCGTCAGCCTGGCAGTCAAGTTTGACAGTCTCTCCCGGGGCGTATAACTGACTGACTGGCTCATTGGTCCAGTAGGGAGCAGCTACAAGAGACAAAATATATTAATTACATAAAGCACAAGCAAAAAACTGCATTCCTAAGTTCTAAAGCACTAAACGTTTACACAAGACAGCACTGAACCACCTGCTCTGTGATAAAAATGGCACTTCATCAAATTATAGTCAAGACCCTTTTTCTCATAAGAAGGGAATTAAAAAGTTTATGAAAACTGTAACTTGTCTTCATGTCATTGTTAAAAGGAAATTGCTCAATTGACGTTACATGGTTATGTCAGGAGTCGAGGAAGACCTTCTTTATAAAAGCTTAAAAAAGGCTTTAAATATACAATTGGTAATTTGTCAGGAATCTAACAAAAGGTAAATGATGGGAAGAGCAGGAATTGGACTTTTTCTTGGGACTTAAGTCACATATATCTGACTGCAATATGGCTTTTGACTAATGTTTTTTTAATTTGACTCTTGTAAATGTCCTAACTTGATTTGATTTGATTTGATGTATCTGAATCTTCGTCTAAAATTTCTTTTGCAATCTAAGATATTAATTTATTCACATAATGTACAAAACACAGTTTTTAACCAAACAACAAAACAAATACTAAAACATAAGGTATATGTTTGACATCAGACATGGCAAATAAGAAGCTGCAGTGTATCATTTTAATCACTTTCTTTACCATTAAATGTTTAGTCCACACAGAAACACTCTGACATTCTAAGAACCCGAATTCTGATTTCACAGTTTAACAGACTGAAGAACAGTCTGTTCACTCTGAATCCTCTTTGCAAAGCTAATATTCTCTAAATAAAATATGACAGGGGTCAGATGTTATATTAGTTGCCCAAGACAACATTTTTTTTTAGTGCATGCAGCTCAAAAATGTGACATAAGCATTTGATTCACCATCTTTGAGCATCCCGTAAGCTGAACACGAAGCTTCTCAAATCACTTGAGTACCTTTTACAACCTCTGTACATGCTCAAATTTTCCTAACTGTGCATTTCAGCTGACATATATACATTCATATATATATATATGAATAAGTATATGATGTACCTTCCACAGTCACAGTGTAAATGTGAGTGACCTTCCCTTGGGAGTTCTCAGCTATACACTGATACTCGCCCCCGTCGCTCTCAGAGATGTTAGTGAAGCGCAGGCGGCGGTTAAACATGTCTTTGGTGGTGCGAGATTCCGACAGCTCGCCGTCCTTCCTCAGCCATGACACTTTGGGAGTTGGACTGAAGAGGAAGAGAGAGAGGAAAGGAAGAGGTTACACAAGAGGAAGGATGTGAATGGGAGGATGCAATCAAAGAAGGGACAGATGGAAATGAGAGGAGGAATAGAAGTGAGTCATGTTTGAAAGCAGTCATACATATGAAAAAGGAATACAGAGAGAGAACGAGACATGCAGGTTGAAATGGGAAGAAATGCATGAACATGAGGAGGCAGCAAGAGGCCAGAGACAGAAAAAGGTAGATATTGTGATGAAGAGAGAGTAGGAAGAGGAGGAGTGGAAAGAGATGGATGAGAGACAGGTTTGAATGATTGGAAGGAGGAGTTCAAGTTTTCTGATTGATGGGAGTAGTAACACACACAAATATACAGAGAAACACTCACAGGCCTTGGGGGATGCACTCAAGCTCAATGGTCTGGCCCCTGAGGGCGTAGTAAGTGCTGTGGCTTCCAGTAGGTCTCATCATGTGGGGCCTCCTGCTCCGCGCTATGGAGTTGGCTGGAGTAAGAGAGGAGGAAACACAAAGAAGACAAAGGGAGATTCATACATATGTATGGATAATTTTTTAAATTGCTGTGCTGCTGACGCAGCAGCCACTTCAGGGACTTGGACACACAAGCACACAAGCACACACACACACACAGATGCAAGGTGTGGAGTCGTGTAGAGAAGACTTTACCTTTCTAATAGTGTATCATCATACAGATTTTCCTGACACACACACACACACATACAGAGAGGTCTCATGTTAACATGTGCTCATCTTTCTGACCTCTAGTTGGGCCACAGATGCTGGCAGCCACATCTCAGTGTGAGCTGCATCTCATTACCGCTGGACTGAGGAGGTGACGGGCCTCCTGCTGGCTCCCGGATCATCCACAGGATACAGCACTGCTTCAGTCAGCACAACATGCCACCACATGGGGTTGAATTGACTTTGGTCTAACTATGTGGCCTCAGCGGTTCCCAACAGATTGTCAATTTGTCCAAAAAAGTGATATATTTAACCATGAAAGTGTGGCTTTGATGACAGCATTGTTGGTCTTTGCTGCAGACCAAATTTTCTTGACAATCTTTAGAAACATCAGTTCCAAAGGACGCATTGTTTCATAACCATGAAACAATGTAACAATAAATCCTGATGACTTACTTTAGTGCAACAATTAGCTAAACATTGTAATTTCGAGAGGAGTGTTATACATCCAATGTATATGATGATTAATCTGTTTATAATCAAATACCTAGCATCCCTGTCGAGATCAGCCAAACTTTGTGTTCAGTGCAAATCTTTAAATGTTTGCAGCAAAATATTAAACCTCACAGAGCTCCAAGTGCTCCCATTAGTTTTTCATGAAAATGATTTGATGTTGATGAAATTTGTGTAAAAACTGTTGACAGCTTTTGCTTTTGAGTGCGTCTTGAGAGAGATGATGTTACAGATTTTTTTCCTTTTTAATTTTTGGTAATTTGTCAGTAAAATGGCAGAAAAAAATCTTACAGAGTGGAGAACCAACATCTTCCCAATACAAAAGAAAGAAAGAAAATGTTTTTTATTTTATTTTGGTGAGTCTACATAATTGACAAAAACATAAAGAGAAGTGGGGTTTTCTTATATGACAGCTGCATAAAATGCATTGTGATCTGTGCTTCCTGTCGAAATTACTGCTTGGAATAAACTCTGGACACCTGTAGAGTTTTGTTTATGTTTCCTGCTTAAAAATCTGAAAAAAAGCAGGCTATATATTTTAGGAACTCTATTGCAGTCGGATCAGTTTCAAGTTGATCCAGAATGAAACTCACAGGGGTTGACGGTAAGTGTGATGGGTTCCTTTGCCAGAATTGTGCGTGTTGCCAGGTACTGGACGTTACATGTGTAGTCATCCCTGCTGTCCTCAGGTGTCAAATGGGCGAAATAAAGGTTGCCATCCTTCCCCACCACCACCCGGTCACTCAGCAGGATATGGTGAAGCCCTGTAAAAAGAGAGAGAGAGAGAGGAAATGATGACAGAGAGACGGCAACAGAAAAATGAGAAACACGACAGAGAGAGAAAAAGGAGCTCACAGCAGAATAAAATGGTAAGATGAAATATAAAATAGGGCCATGAGATACAATAGGATGAGAGAAACTTTAGAGAATAATAGCAAGAACAGACTGCTCAGTCTACAAAGAGTACTAAAGACATTTGAAAAAAAAACATTCAGTGATAGGATAAAAGTAAAAAAGGATATTCTGGACATTAAGAAATAAATGAGAGATTAATATTTCAGATAAAATTAACTATCTCCTTCAAAGATGTGAGTAAAGTAGGCAACAAAAGGATCCGTAGATGGGGCACATTTACTCAGGAAACAGGAAGGACGTAATGGGAGGAGAGATGGAAAGGTAATGTACTCACTCCAGTCCATCCAGTGAATGATGGGCTCCATAGAGCTCTGTGGGGGGTTACACTTCAGAACAATACTGTTTCCTTCATCAGCCCTTTCAATGACCTTCTTTTCCTTCTGCTGTGATGGGAGAGCTACAGGGAGGAGAGAGAGGAAAAACACACACCTGTTAGTCTGTGCAGGTACACACACGAAAAACATGCAAACAACAACCTGTGCACACATTCACTGCGTCATGTCAAGATTTTTTCTCAGGTACGTCAACTTAAATACACAATGCAGTGAATGGAGATTGACGAATATTGAATATTATTCACCAAAATCTATTTGAGGAAGTTTAAAGATTTAAAAAAAAAAAAAAAAAAATGTTCAGAGTAGATGCCAGGTTGTCTTTTGTTTTTCAGAAGAGGAATGACGTGAATTGTGACTCATATGCTCCCCCCACCAAACACACACACACACACACACACACACACACACACACACACAAAACCACCCCCCCTCAGCTCATTGTTGATAACCCCACAGGAGCTACTGAAGAGTGCTTCACATGATATCAACTCAAGAGCGTTTCTGGGGAAACCGTTGTCAGGGAAACTGTGGAGGAAGGAGGTCGCCCAGGAGAAAGCCAGTCACACAGGTGGATGGATACACAGAGGTGCTCTTTACTTTTGCCCAGGGGCCCCCGTGCGTGCGTGTGTGTGTGTGCGTGTGTGTGCATATGTGTGTAGGCTACTTGAGTATATGCTGATTAACACGTTATTGCATGTAATTATATTCTTGGTGGCCGTACTGGGAGCTCTTGCTATGAGCATCCATCTGCTAACAGATGAGCTCTCTATAAAGCAGGGCAAGGAAAAGGTTTATACGCTTTGTAAATCACTCTGTTATTGCTGATAAAACCAACAACAGCACAGCTCGCCTCTAATCTGGACCTTGAAGGCATTATCAGGAGCGCTAGCACTGAAACTGACATCCATAAAAGACATGCAGCTCCTTTGATGTGATGCAGCTGGTTTGAAAACATATCAGAGGATGTTTGATTAGTCTGATGCTATTTCAAATCCTGTGATCAAATGATTTTACTTCAACAAATACTCCCTGAGCATGACAGAAACTGAAATTAAACCCTTAAATTTTAATGATTCTTTCTCAATAACTCGTCAGTGGTTGCTTTAGGATTATCGGTGAGCGTGTTCTTACCATCAATTTTGAGGTAGGCTGCATTAGACATGGCCGTCCCCAGCTCGTTGGATGCATAGCAGACGTATTTGCCTTGGTACTGCCTTAGGGTGTCCATTGTATTACTGAGAGTGTAAAATGCGTATCCAGATCGCATAAAAACCTTCAGCTCTGGGTCCTTGGCTGGGTCAAACTCTTCTCCATCCTTTGTCCATCGAAAACTTTAGGAAAAAGCAGAAAATCAGTTACACCGATGGCGGAGGGTTCACCCAAATATCAAAGTCAAAAAAATTCTTCTCCTGCCTTTGAAAAAAGCATTTTTTAACATGCATAAGTCCTTACATGTCAGTGCTTTTGAGGACACAAATGAATTACTGCAAAATTTACACTAGATGCCCCAGTGGGACTGATTCGCTTGTGCTGTGTAATTGCGATATTCATCTTTTCCTTGGCAATTGGAGCAGTTTTACACTTCAGAGCAGCTAAGACACTCTGAAAAGATTGCTCGAGGGCTTAATGACATTTTTTTCCATGTTGAAATGAGGCCTCTGACTGTGAGAATCTGTGCTCTCATGTAATACTAATATGTAGATGTCAGCTGAACAAGGAGAGGGAAGGTCACTGTTCTCAACTGCCTAAAAAGATAACCGGTGGCTGGGCACCTCCATGACCAATATAGCATCTCCAGATTTTATGTGTTTGTTTGAATGTGTGTGTGTGTGTGTGTGTGTGTGTGTGTGTTCTGACTAACACAGGTGGAGGGTTGCCGCTGGCCTCGCAGCTCATGACGAGGTCTTCGACACTAAAGACGGTGACAGACTCCGGCTGTGTGGTGATCACCGGAGGCCTTTTCACTGCAAGCACCAAAAAACAGAGTTACTGCTGCCTCAATGCAAATTAAAACAGCTGGTGTGCACCTACATGGGCTAAAAAGATAGAGACACATGCCCTGAATAGTTCTGCAGTCTTCACATGACCTGCTTTTATTCTGCATGCTGCTGTAAGAATAGCTATAACACACACACATAAATCAACCCTCCTGTAGCGCACACCTCTGTAACTGTTGACAGGCTTGGCAAAAAGCATAGAATAACCAGAGATACTTCTCATTTTCATAGTTTAACAGCTGCCGATAAGTATATTCAGTCAATATCACTTAAAAAGACTCCCCAGAGAAAGAGATGAAATGCAGGCTGAGGAAAAATAGTGAGAGCAAGAGCTGAGGAAGATAAAATGGCTTGAGATGAGAGTAAATTGATATAGCATAATGTGGAAGAGAGAATTCATGTAAAAGAGATATACGGCACAGTGCTCCTGGTGAGGCTGAGAGCAGGGGAGAGCGAGAGGGAGCAAGTCTGCAGGGAAATGAAGCAGGGATCTCGAAGGGAAAAAAAGTAATGACCACCAGAAGAGGTTTCTTTTTCTCTGTCGCCACTGTCCATAGCAGCCATAAAGCAAAACCTCAATAACAGGCTCATAAAAACCAACATGCCGGGATTCGATGTGACTACTGTATTGAACCGGCGTGTTTGATTCCTCCACATGCTTTATGGCCCATGTCATGTTTTTATGTTCTGCTTCTCAATACTTAAAGACAGAAATTTAAATCTTTTATTTCCCCACAGAGCTTCAGTAACTACACACACAAGCTGTCTGCAGGAGAATACAGGTCACAGCTTGATACTTGTTGGTAGATTTGTTACTTTGACTTGCAGAGCCAGAGCCGAAGATAAATTAATATTATGTAGGTAAATGGGTAAAGGAGGACATGGATGGGATGTGTGTGTGTGTGTGTGTGTGTATGGGGAGGAGGGCTGCAGTAGATGAGAGGAAGGCAATGGAGATGGAGAGCCAAGCGGACAGGAGAGATGGATGGAAGCAAAGCAAAGAGAGAGCACATGCGGAGCAAAAGAGAACACAGAGCAAAGGGAGGCAGAGATGGAGGGGAAAAACAAACAAGGGGGAGATTCACGGAGATTCAAACAGAGATGGATAGAGAGAGTGAGGGAATTTAATGAAAGAATTCCCACTGATGGAGGAAATAAGCCCTTTTTTTCCACAGCTGATCAAATTGAAGTTGGGGCTGCGGGCGCTGCTCCATTATTGGCAGAGGAGGAGGAGAGGAGCTGATGCTTAGCGCTTTAACTCCTCTTTATTTCCCTGCGTCTTTGATCTGACAGCCCTGTTGCCTCCTTACAGACAGCAGCTCCTCACACTTCCTCCTCCGTGCTCCTTCAGGGATCTCACCTATTGGGAGCCAATGAGGCTGAACACACACCCACATAAAGAGCAAAATGCACACAGAAATGTGCACAATAAAGCACACATACACACACACACATATCCTCATACAAACACACATGCACGATAACGGATGCACAAACATGGATGCACACAAACACACACAAGCATAATGCTGCAAGTGCTCACTAATGTCAGATTCATTAGAGTGCATAGCAGTGCAACGGGACTTTAACTGTGTGCTGGATATAAAATAACCTCTCTGGCACAATGAAAGTGTTTACAATAAGCTTTGCCAGCACCTGCATTAAGACAGATAGACGTCAATATAGTTAAAAGCACTTACGATCACTTATGTGGTCTGTTTGTCCACAGGGGTGGCGAGAGGAAAGATGAAGAGGGAAAAGATTTTAGTTGAAAAAAAAAAGAAGGAGGAAGAATTAAGTACACAAATAGACAAACAGGAAGGCAGATAGATAGATAGATAGATAGATAGATAGATAGATAGATAGATAGATAGATAGATAGA
>JAPZDZ010000002.1:12727985-12739562 GCA_029783805.1 Acanthurus tennentii | reverse complement strand
ATAGACAAACAGGAAGGCAGATAGATAGATAGATAGATAGATAGATAGATAGATAGATAGATAGATAGATAGATAGAGAGAGAGAGAGATTGAGCAACAATTATGATACATGGACGATAAAGCAGTGTAATTTCTCCTGTAATGGACCGTGGCTTTTTAACCTGGGCCTCCTTGACACGGATCCTAACGCATCTCCTTTATTGATCGCTGCCTCAGTGACTCTCATTGACATGTCAGAGAATCATTATTTGAAAGGCAGAGGACACCTTGACCTTTCACGTCTTTGACCTGCTCCTCCTTCCTCCTCCTCATCATCCTCCCTTCTTCATCCTCTTTGGCCCTCTCACCCCAGTGTCACCTCTTAGGGGGATTGGAAAGGGAGATTTACTGCATCTCATCAGCGTTTAAGGGTAATGTATGTGAGCGAGCGCATGTGTGTTCACGCGTGTGCGATTGCTTGTTTGTACACACACTTTTGAAAGCTGCGTGGGTGGTGAAGGACTGTGACTCATTGCAAGGAGTCTTAGATAAAGAGTGAAAGCAGTGGAAACAATATTCTCTCTCCCTCCGTTGGAGCTCTGTGGGCAGGCCGGCAGCGGCAGAGGAGATGAAGATCAATTTCCCTGCAGGGCCATGAGCTCAGCTGTATTTCTAATGCCCACATATTACATCAAGGAGGAGGAAGAAATGAGAGTGAGTGAGGTAAAACCCTGCTGTATTTTGTTTTTGTGTGTGTTTGTACCTCAATTGTTGATTAAATTACTCCTCAATCAGATTCTGGTTTGCACTAAGGAAACCAGATCAATGGTGGGACTAATCAATGCAGTATGAGGGGATGAATTACCAAGTAATTAGACACACCACAAACACAGATGAGTGCCAACCAAAGAGGCCTCAGACAGTGTAGTATTTCAAGCACAGTAGCACAATTCAACCCTGAATATTAAGGTTGCTGAAACAGAAACACGTGTTTACTTTGTTCATTCGCACTAATTAATCAGGATGAAAGATCATTATTAGCGCGCTTTGATGAATCAACAATGTAATTAACACAACAAATAGATGTTTGAAGCTCATGGAAGCTATCAGCTACCATGCTTATGAGTGGTGCGATACTCACAGTTGGTGGGTATGTGTATGGCTGCATGGCTGTGCTGGGCGGCGAGGGAGAGGAGGAGGAGAAGGAGGAGGAGGGGAGGAAGGGGGCGTGAGGAGCACTGCCCCCTATTGCCAACCTGCTGTCGCTGCGTGTGAGGCATTGCTCACTGTCCCATCAAAGTCCCACCTGCTCACACGCACGTATAGTAAAACGCGGACAGAGGACCACTTCACACACACACACACACTTGTGCAGAGTAACAAAGCAGGTGTGAGGTTAAGGTGTTTCTTCTCCAGGAGGCCTCGGCTTTGTCCTTCACGTCGTTGGTCTTTCTTGGTCTTCTATTTTTTTCTCCTTTTTTAATGCTCACTTCTCACTTAAGTCAGGCCCGAGCCCTCCTGCTGGTCTCCTCTCTGAAAGATAAAAGAAGGATGGGGGTGGGGGTGGGGGCAGGAGGGACAGTGGGAGAAAGAAGAGGGAGGGGCGGAGACGGGGGCCATGTGTCAGAATGGGAGAAAAATTACCCTGCACCATGTGGTCAGACCTATACACAGACCAAGAGTTTGATGCTTACACGCCAGTCAAGATGCAACAATTAGATCCCAACAAAAAAAAACACCTACAAAACCCGTCAGTGAGCCTGTTCCTGTGAAAAAAAATTTAAAAAAATCTCCATTTGGTTAATTACACAACCAGTGGCCCATATGGAAAGGCCAGTCAGCAGGACAGATGGACAGAATACCACAACAAGACGCAAAGCCTCCCAGCTGGGCTGTGGACGGACAAATGTAGATTGATGAAGTGTCGAGTCACATAACACGCAAGACAGACAAACAAATAGTTGATAATTAGGTTGACTTCACGGGGCTGGGTTGCAGAAAACTGAACAGTTCCTAGTGTATTTGGGTGATAGTGCTGTGATAAGTGCGCGATAAAGATGCTATCAGTCATGGCGAGCGAGGCAAGCCGCCCCTGCTAGGAGTCTATCCGTTCTCCATCTGTACCCTTGGATCCGGTCCTCGCCACAACATGCAGGCTGTCCTCCCCCACGGCACCACGTGGCGCAGCCCGCTGACTGTTTACACTACTCAGTATCACACACAAAGAACTGTTAGAGCACACCATGATGAAGATGTACATATGAGACAAAAGAAAATGATGATCATAGAGAAAGGGTGCTTATTTGGCAGCTCTGCAGCAGTGGCAGCCTGACTGAAAGAGTCTTGGCTCGGCACAGAGCTGCTGGTTGGCAGTGCCACAGCGGAGTGATGGGTGACCTTGGAGAGCGGGGGAAGGTCAGACAGGAGTGGTGATGAAGATGATGGAAAGGAGTCGAGGGTGAAAAGAGGATGGAGAGGCGTGATTGTCATTCATTTTCCAGCGGGAGACAGCTGGCAGGTTAATTACTGTGGATTTTTCCACGCTGCTCTGTGAACAATGTACTGAACAACATCTTAGAAACAGAAACAGGAATATGGGATTTGTCTGCATCAATTTCGCCAATTTAAGTAAATTAAAGACCAAACAAGAGATGAGCCCTTAAGGCTGTTTATACTAACAGCATTTGAATTAAATGAGCCATTTCACTAAGTTGCTTGTCTTGTCAGAAGAACGGCACAACAAGCACAGTGAGAGGGAGAGGAAGGAGGGATGGTGTGGATGGAGGACTTTAGGGGAAGATGAAGAGGTAGAGCGTATGTGAGGAGTCAAGTGGAGAAGGAGAGGCGGAGGTGAGGGAGGAGAGAGGCAGAGTGAAGGAGGGAGGGTGAAAGGTGATGGGAGGAGTGGAGGGATGGGGAAGGAGGGGAGGGGGGGAGGCACGACAAAGGGTGACAGCTGTGACGCTAATCCTTTCCATCCTCTTGCAAACATACACACACACACACACACACACACACACACGTGCAGGATCTTCCAATCAGTGCGGATCATTCGTTGACTTTCTACTCGTTCTCCTTATTCTCTTTTTTGTCCTTCTATCAGCGGCTTTAGTTGGTTGTTGTTCTCTGGAGACAGGGGGCCAATTACAGTGATCCATTCTTAAACCAGCCCCTCCAAAATGCCATTAGAGGCGGATGAATGAAGCAGGGCTGGTCAGGGCATTAGTACTGGTGCTAATGTGATCTAAGGTGGGAGCTTGCCCATCAGTGCCCCCTCCGAGGAGACGGAGAAGGAGAGCAGAGTGGAGCAAAGCAGGATGCTGATTAACAATGTGGCGCGCCGTAGCTTGTCATGCCGCCAATCACAATTCATCAAGGGAGTGTGTTGCATTTGCGCCAGCCAACACACACACACACACACACACATATTGAGCGACACACACATGGGGAGTAAGAGACATACAAAGAAGCTTGTAAATGCATGGATAGACTGACAGAAAGGAGGGCAGACAGACAGACAGACACACACACACACCTCGAGTGGTATGACAGAAGAGATCAGACAGATAAAAGGGTATGGTCCAGTGAGCTCCAGTCAGGAGGTCGACCTTGCCAAAGAATATTCCAGTCATGTTGAGTAGGAGCAGTAAAGGGGAACACTATAATGGGTTGGGAGGGTGTGTACAGGAGGGATCGTCTGAGACGGACAGAAAGAGAGAGGGAGAGTGGAAGGTTGCCATGTAACAAGGCTAACCCAGCCACCGCTAACATGCTGATAGCACAGACTGATGTGGCCCTACATACTAATACACACACACACACACACACACACACACGCATAAACGGACACACTTCCAAGCTGTGTGCATGGCATGGAGCCTTGTGGCGCTCCATTATCACAGGGGTGAGAGACACTGACATCGAAGCAGATGCCTGATTTCACTTCTTCGGTGTGTCTGCTGTGCAGCTGTCAGAGATCCAATCCCAGCCCTGTTACCTGCTTCATTGGACAGGGTGAAAGGTCACTCCCGGGATGGTTGTATGCAGCTGGGCTGAGATGACCCATCACGGCAATTCTGAGTGCTTTTAAAAACTATTATTGCCATTGGGATGTCAACGGGCACCATCAAAAGTCGTTCAATCATGGGGAGATTATAGAGTGAGCAGTGCGGTGTTGAGATTTGAGGGCGTGGTCCTTTCTTTACTCCGCAAGAAAGGCCGACTGCAGGAAATTAGCCGCCTACAGGCCACGTATCAAACAAGCCCAAATCGAACAAGTCAATTTTGCACCTCCTTTAATTATTCATGAATTCCTGCTTAGAGGCGTTTTGCTTACAAAAACATGAATAACCCAAACATTTTCGATTATGATGTTAGTGTTGCTATCATTAGCAGACTTTAATTGCTGCACATCATTGTGATGTTTGAACCCCCCCCCCCGTTATCCATTTGACAGAAAATTGCACCCTTTCGTGCTCTGCGAAATGTAGCAATTAGGACTAAGTAGTCGCATTGGGTGTTGCCAAGGACTTTTAAGTGCTGAATAGGCTCTCTTTTCTGTAGAGGAGGGGTACAACACTTGCGAGATCAAACCTCCAGAATTAAATCATGTTGCGAGTTTATACATATTTTCATCGTGCCAAACACCCACACATACATGAGAGACTTCACTGTTTGCCTCATATCCTCACGTATCCCTGTGAGGAGCTGCTATGTTGATGAATGTTGCCTGGTATATTTTCTCTCAACACAGTAAGTCATGCAAATATCACTTCTGAAAGCTTCTTCATACTTTGATGGGATGTGCCGCTCTGCTGGATTAGTGTATTAGCGCGTGTGTGTGTGAGTGTGTGTGTGAGTGTGTGTGAGTGTGTGTGCATGTTCAAACATGTGTGCAGGTCTGTGTCCTGTCATGCCTTGCTTTTAAATATTAACTACCTCCAGCTGTGAAGATGTGTAGGGGGGAGAGGATGCGGGACGGAAGGAGGTGGGGGGAGAAAAATAAATGAATACATGCCCCCCTTTACCCTCCTGCTCTACCCCCAGGGTTCGTCTGTCTGCTGAAACATCAGGCTGCAAAGAGACGGACAGAGGGACAGGAGGAAGATGGGGAGCCGTTACACAGAGAGAGTGCTCACTAATACAAATGGTGGCGGGCATTACAGAAGAGGGGCAGTAGGAGATTATGAGGGTCAACAGATAGTAAAATGAGGAGGGGGGTCTGAAAGACAAGGTGAAGCTAGTGGGGGGTAGATGAACAGGCCCCCTACAGAGTGAATTATTCATAGAAATCCCCTTCCTGTCGGCACAATTTGCCCTAAATTCACCCAAATTCATAATTCATCCCTCGCACCCCTCGCCAGTCATTTGGTTTGGTCCCAGACGGATGCCGTCCATCTATACCTGGTGTCTTTGGTGTGGCCGTCTGACTCTCTCCTTCCAACCCTCCCCTTCCCCTCTCTCTGGCAGAGTCATACTTAATGCATGAGCCTGTTGCAGTGAGACCAGTCTCACAGCCACTTTGTCGCTACAGCAGAAAAATACCACAAATCATGTGAAATAATACCGGCTACCTGTTTCCGCTCTGCTCCACAATTCACATTGCAAGTTAGACATGTCTTTCATCATTCACCCTGGTGAAGATTGTGTTTCCTACAAGCCGTCTAACGTCTTCTCAAAGTGTTTCTACTTAGGAGCCAAGCCTTATAATAAGACCTATCCAAGAACGATGAGTGCCCATTTTCCTGTCACCTTTTTATCAGTCTTCCCTCTCTCCTCTTTTTGCCCCCCTGGTAGCTGACACTAAAAGCTTTCTTCAATTCCCCTCCGATCACTTTTCACAGTACATTTCCCAGTCACTCCTTCTCTCCTCTTCCTCTCTGCTTTCTATATTCAACACCTTCTGTCTCCATCAATTTAATAAACTGCTTGCAGTAGCACTCTGGCTTGGACAAAAGGCAACGCAGCTGATTAATTCAATATTTGCAACTTTAATGGAAAAGGGGCTGTTCAGCACAGTGGGAATCCAATATCTCCCACATGCCGGTACGCTTTGCTTAAAAGGCCAAATAGCGTTCGTTTCAGGACCGATGATCCATGGTCAGCTCCAGACGGAAATTTACCAGCCGAAAAAAGCTGCACAGCTTATCTTGGATCAGTGTACGGAGACAGCACATTTATCAATACCGCAATTAGCATAAGCTTGGCCGTAACGTACTCTTGCTACTCCCCCAGTGGCAAACGCAGCATTATAATGCACGCCATGTTTTTCCTCATTTTCCAAACGCTTGCACCTCTTCCGAAAAGAAACACCCTCCCCTTACCCCCACTTGTTCTGTAAAGGGTTAAGGGTTAATGCTGGAGTGACACAATGCTTGAGAAAATAAAGGTTGTCAGAGGAGCCGTGAGGGCAACCGCCCACTCTCTCTCTCTCTCTCTCTCTCCTTCTCTCTCTCTCTGTCTCTCTATCCTGGTTGCCATGACAACAGGGTCTCCACACAGCATCCCCCTTGTACATACAAATTCAGTTATTCACACACATGGACACTAACGGGTCTGCGGCATCACTTACGTATGCGCAAGCACGTAAACACAATTGCTCAGTGTGCACAGTCCATCCTACAAACACACACACACACACACACACACACACACACACTTACATACACACTCATGTGTAGGTACAAAACAGTAAATGTCTTCACATTCATATTATGTACACATATTTAAATAGACAAACCACGCAGACACAGACAGAGGCAGAAAGTTACTATTACTAGTTTTATAAGATAAAATCACTCACAGAAAGTTAAAATACATAAGAGAAGTACAAGATTCCCAGAGTTCTCTACGAATCTCTGCTCTGCCTCTCTTTCTTCTTTGTAAACCAATAAAACAGGCGTACAGTCATCCCACCTACTGCCAAAGCAGCTACCTCTGGTGTGATTTATTTATTGTTTTTCCCCTTAAGACACAATGGAAATGGCAGAATAAAAGAAGTGGTAAATAATTCAATGAGAAGGGAGTGGACTCATTAAGACATCCATAAGGGCCGGAGCAGGAGAAGAGAAATGGAAAGATGGAAGGAAGGACGTAGGTAGAAACATTGACAAAGAGAAAGAAGGGCAACACCGGCGGGAGATCAAAGGGGGGGTTGACACCAGAGTCTACAACAAAAGTCTGAAAAATTAATAGGAGGTGAAAACAAAGAGAGAAGTAAAAATAAAAAGAACAAAAAAAACATGGGTGGAGTAAAAAAGTAAAGTGTAAACGACGGATCTGAAAAGAGAAAGATTTGGTTATGGGATCCCTGACCAGTAAAAGCTCTGTAACGATCAAAAACATGGGTGTTACCCTAATCTAATCATGTATCAGATTCCCTGCATGTGTGTGTGTGTGTGTGTGTGTTTGTGCGCACATATGCACATGTGTGTGGCTGTGTGTATCAGTAAAGATCAGACTGTGTGTCAGCAGGTCAGCTAATCTCTCTTGTCAGCTAATGGAGCCAGTCTTGCAGATGGAGTGCTGCCTCTGGCTCTCACTGTCTGCTTCCAGCATGTTTGCTGCTGCTCACTTTAGCTCACAACTGATAAGATAATTTGCTTATGGCTTGCCTGTCAGTCAGTTGGTCACAGGAAATGGAGATGTTTGGTATTGAAAAAGAATACGGGAGGGAGCAGAGCGGCAGGTTTGTTTGTTGAGGAGATAAAATCGTGAATGTTGACTTTGATATGGACTTTTAAAAGGTACACCACATGGGCTGAGCTGCAATATTCAATCGTTTATTGTTCTTTTCAGTTCACCTCTAATATAAAAGCAGATTAGATATGGAAGAAAAGGCTGTTCTGTTTCATTTGAAAAATAAACAGACATAAAAAAAAACTTGGTGTACACTAAATAAAAACACATGTATTGTGAATGTTCACTCACTCGTTTAAACAGTCATTACACAGCTGCATTCTTGCCTGTGGGCCTTATTTGCTTCATTAGCAGCAGCATCAGTCCTATCCTGTGCCTGCAGCGCAGAGCGCAGTAATTATGGACACACCCTCCGTGTCATGCAGAAGATATAAGATGTGATGCATACAAACACCCAGTGCGCACCACTCATCCTCACAGGTACATTGTTATGCACTCCGTGTGCTGCAGGAACATGCAATGATGAACATATGCAGCTCATCCAGACACTTTCTTACAGCAGAATGGTTTAGTGTCCATACAGTAGATAGTTAATGGCGTAAGCTAGAGTAAATAGGGGCAATCACGACATTATGAAATTACATGGAAGAGCTATTAGGTGTGACCTTCTCTCTTTCCCCTATCTGCTTTCTTTATGCCTCTGGCTCCATCCTACAGCCACTATTTCTTTCTCTCTTTATCTCTCACAGTCAGCCTCTCCCCTTTTCTCCTCCTCCTTTGGAGCTAATAGCGTTGCATGCGTTTTTTTCTAACTTTAAAGAGCATTTTTGACCTTCATCGCCACTTTTCCTTCTGTTTTTTATTTACCTTTGTGACGACACGAGCTCTTTGGGGGAGCGAATTGCACTGCAGATCATTTCATATACGTATTTGTATGCAGCCATTCATCCCTTAGAGAGACAAATTAGAGGGAGATCAGACGAGTGAAAAGGAGATTTTATGTATGCGTGCTGGTAAAGCCCTCAGGGATCAAACTGGAGCTGGGCAGACCAGTAAAAAGAAGCTGACATCAGTATAGTATCTGACAGTGTTAGCCCCAAAACCAAATGCAGCAGCTTAACACTCTTAGAGATGATAAAATCAGCTATAACAACACAAACAGTATGCAACAGCACCAGAGGAAAAATAAGCTACTAAAGCAGGCACCCGAATAAGCAAGCCATGGCACATTCAGCATGTAAAGTCAAATATATTAAGCACTGACATAACTTTGTGGCATTTTTTTTTAAACAGCTTACGTTGTTATTTAGGTCAGCTATGCATGAATGCAATGTGAAGCAGCAGAGTGAAAGCTATATGAGCTTCAAAAGAAGGCTGTAATGCAAAGGTTAGCTGATAATTCCCAGATGTGAATGGGAGCATATAGGCGCATTTGTGTGTGTGTCTGGGTTGCGTCAACTGAAGTGTGTAGGTGGGGCATGTTTGTGTTGACTGCTGCAGGTTGTGATGTCTGGAGACAGAGAAAAGGAGGAGGAGGAGGAGGAGGAGGAGGCGGAGGAGGAGGAGGAGGAGGAGGAGGAGGAGGGAGTGGTCCCTCGGGTCAGGTGATAAGTGGCCCATATAGCGCTGGAGGACTCAGCTGCCAGAAGCTCGTGTGACATGCAAGGACACGAGGCCACCTCCACAGGGAAAAACCAGCACGCCACACCCTGAGAAGAGGGGCGGGGTGTGTGTATGTGACCTTCGACCGCCATCACAACAGGTTTGACGTTTGAGACACTTGGAGAGAAAATAGCTCTTTCTAAAGGTACAAAAACATCAAATTTGCCTAACGTGGAATCGTAATAAAGCTTTGTTTTAAAGACATCCCTGTGTGTTTTCCCAGGTTCAAAACCACATGTGCAATGTTTTCTTTAAAATTTCAAAAAAGTAACTTTTGGCCTTAAGCTTCCCTGCAGACAACTTATTGCTAAGATTTAGATGTTGCCAGAAACATCTGACAAGGTCTCTTTAGGTTGGATGTAATCCTGTCTTTTCCTCCTCTTCAGGGAAATGAGCTGCTGGCGGGGCAAGGTCACACATAGTGCTTTGCTAACACATTTGCATGGAAGGGCCCCAGTGGTTCAACGACTGTGGGAAAGTGGCCAATCTTTTTTTTTCTAGACTGATGCTGGGCGTGTTTAGACAAGAGTCATACATTAAACTGAATTAAAGGAAATACAGAGAGTCCATGAATAAAAACATAAAGTCTGATTTGTCTTAATACAGACGCCAAAGGCTATTCTGTTCGTCTGCATGAGACGCCACAGGGTGTAACAGTATTTGACAACCTGGGAATGAGAACTGCACACAAAGCACTGCCGCAGCTGTTTCCATCATCAAACGATGCAAAAGAGAAAACGTGTACAATTGCGAATTTTTAGCAATAAAAGCAAACAATTAACAGATCAAGCATAACCAGCCAGATGTCACAAGTCTGTTGCAAAGGTGGAGGAGCAGAAGTTGAAGTAAAACAGCTCACAGAAGCAGGTGATTCGCATCTTCAACATGATTAACCAGGTCAGATGACTGCTTCCTTGCAATCCCATTAACTTTGTTAAAAGTTGCAGGAGCAGCACTTCTCCTTAAGTGCTTCTCATCTAATCAAATACAAGGTCTTCTGGGGATGAGGAAGAGATGTAACACACCTAAACAGCTAGTAAATGTCTATCGAGTGGAAACAGAGTGGAAAGAGGAAGTATGATGGTGTGTCTGTTGTAAAGAAACAAGAGGAGTGAAGAAAAACAACAGATATCTAAACACATCTCAACATTGTAGTCTTCTAAGTGGAGACTTTTAAAAAATGATCACATTCCAGTAAACTTTGGAACACTTTATCAGCCCTCACTGCACCTTCAAGCACTGTGTTTTCTATTAGGACACAACTGAAACCGCTTTTTATACAAGTGATAATAATCCAACTGAGCCATTTTGTAAAATTGGTTGTTGTAAAAAAAACCACTCAAGTCAATCCAGCAGATTTATCTGTGTGAATTCAGAATATTTTCAGTCAGACCTACAGGACTTTTTTTTTCATTTTTATCCTGGTAAATTTGGTATTCTCTACAAACACTCTCTCTACAGTTCCCAATGATTAACCTTCATTCAGTTCATATGAACATATGCTGTTCTAAACACTCTCATCCAGTGATGCAAGATGATGATAAGTCTTACATTTCTCTCAGCAATACTGCAGTTTGGAGACAGAGAGGTGCTTTTTTCCTCAGAAGTTTTATTCTATTAGTTTTATTTAAGTTTTATTTTATTATTGTACATTTGTTTTGTTTTTTTTAATTAATTCAAAATACAAATGCAAATTATTAATGCACAACTGAAGATAAAACTTGTCTCTAAATCAGTTTGTTTTCTCTCTCATCTCTCACATAGTTGCTCACACATGTGCACACAAACACACATACAAACACGAACTCACCTTGGTCGGTTTTTGGAAGATCGCATAAACTTACATTCATTTTGTGCAGACTCATGCTTGACATTAACCTTAACCAA
This sequence comes from Acanthurus tennentii, assembly GCA_029783805.1. Lineage (NCBI taxonomy): Eukaryota > Metazoa > Chordata > Actinopteri > Acanthuriformes > Acanthuridae > Acanthurus > Acanthurus tennentii. The sequence continues at coordinate 12,728,396 of JAPZDZ010000002.1, read as the reverse complement.
CGGCCCGAAAAATCAGTTATGTACAAAGTGGGGACAGTTAACGGGTCTTGAGTCTGAAATGTGTTCCTGAAAGTAAACTAAGTCACACACACAAACACACACACACACACACACACACACACACACAACAGCAGACTGTGGTTTAGGTAATTGACTGGCAAGACGAGTCAGTTTAAGGGGATTTGCCTGCCATTCAAATGAGGCTAAGTGACGCTAAAGGGTGGAGGAGAGATGGGAATCAGGGTTTGCATTGAAACAAAGCTGCTGAGCTTCAAACATGGTATCAGCTTTGTTAAACACACCACCTGTGTGAGTGTGTGCGTTTGTGGTGAGTGAGTATATGTCAAGTCAGTATTGTTACGCATGACTCATTTTGTTTGTCGTACTATGCATCCGGGTGTGTGTGTGTGT
>JAPZDZ010000002.1:12700908-12726152 GCA_029783805.1 Acanthurus tennentii | reverse complement strand
CAGGGATGCAGGGGAAGCCATGGTGACCTTTCCCTTCGGCTAAATAACCAGCTGATGAGCTTTTCATGGAGAGTTAGGCCAACAAGGTCTGACAGTCCACATCTAGCTGTAGACAAACACAAAACAAAGAAGCTCACGGCTAGCTGTTGATACTCTCCTTTATTCTCTCTCAGCTAAAAATATAACATAATGCACAGACTTGCGCCTCCTCAAGGAGAAAAATAGACCAGTGAAAATATTCCTGTGCACTTAATCCCCTGCTTTCGCTGCAGATATCTGAATCATCGCCATCTCATAATAGCAAGGCCTAAAACATGATGATTGTGCAAGTTCATATATAGGACACCCACACAGCACGTCAGCAACTCCTGCCAGCCTGCACCAGCCAAACAAACACCGCTTTTGCATGACAAGATTTCACAGACACCTCAGAGATGTTTTCCTTTATTCAAACTGAAAGGAGAAACCAGCTTTCCTGACACTTGTGGAGGCGGACGGGCCCCCACAGCAGGCCGAGGGGCCGAAAACACAGGGAACAGGGTGTACGACGGTCGCCCGCTTGGTAACAGCCCTGTCACTAGCATTTACTGTTGAATTGTTTGTCCCTATCTAAAACCACAGGCTGGTCAAAACAATGATGTTACCACATAGTCATAAATAAGAGGCAGACTGTCTGAGCCACTGGATGGATGGGTGATGAATGGAGAAATGGAAAGGCAGATGGAACTGGAGGAGTGAAAAACAAGAGTTATGAGGACATATGAAGAAGGATGATGTATGAGAATTGAGAATGAAGTCATCCCTGCTGATTTAATCCTGTCGGTTGAGTCTGTAGGCACTTAAACTGTTCATGTTTGGGGTTGTGTTCCTCTTATTTAATTAGTGTCACCGAGTCGGTCTGTACACAGCCTGAGAGGATGCAGGTGAGCTGTATTTGTGTGTGTGTGTGTGTGTGCTTGGCAGGTGTGCATCTGCTTCTGCACACACTGACATTTTAATCGCAACAGGATCTCTGTCCTTTACCTTCCCGTCTCTCTGCTTCCCGCATCTCCCCTCCCTTTATCTTCCCACATTGTCCTCCCATCTTAACCTCCACACCCTCACTCTTTCTGCCCGTCGCTCCGAGCAGGATCACACTTTAATAGCACGATCAACATTATTAAAGGCTACTGATAATAAACATCATCTCTTTCCCTTACAATATTCCACTTTCTCTCCTGCTTCCCCTGCCCCTCCCAAGCTGTGTGAGGCCTGGAGGATGGGGTCCTTGCTTATAATATCATGTTAAGCTTGTTAACAATGTGCTGTCTATTCTCTACAATTTCTGTCTCTCTCTCTCTCTCTCCACGAGGTTTGTTTTCTGCTCTTTGTCTTTTCTCTCGTCGTCTCCCTCCTTCCCCCCGATCCCGATGTGACATCTGTACCCCTGAATAAATCCATTTTTCCTCCTTGTTGCTCCTGTGTTTTCTCTAGAGGATTGGGTCTTTTATCTTTTCCCCATATTAACAAGAAGCCTCACCCCATGTCTCCTTATCGCTTCCTTCGACATCACTCAATCCTCCTCTCAGCAGAGATTTCAACAAATGATTACAAAAATCGCTGCACAAAATTGCACCCAACAAGTTGGGCCACAAAAACACAATTACCTAATTCTTCTGTTTGTGCAACAGAGCATGAGGGCTGATGTAAACAGGCAGTTTTATAGCTAAATATAGCCTCATTATTGCAGCCTGGGATCCGTGTAGCACCATGCCCACTTACCTCTGATCAATTCAGAGAGCAAACTCAAAAAAGCTCCAACACCAACCTGATTTAAAAACACAAGGTCTGCATTCAGAGGAGGCTAATAAGAACAGATTCACAGACATCCAGCGCTTCAGGTAGAGAGAGAAAGAGAGTGTAGCAGGATAGCATGGCCTAATTTATCCTGTCTATGAGCACATAAGGAGGGATGATGTGAGAGATGTAGGTCATAAATGGTAAAGAAAACAGCAGAATAGGTTACGTAAACCCTTATTTTGTTGTGTAGTGTCTCACTGACATGCAAATTACTTGCTGCTTGGCAAAATAAACCTAATGAGATGGGAGAGAGTCCCAAAATACAGAAGTGAGAAGGCACATTAGACAAGTTACCAAGCTTAAGAAGTTTGTTGTTTGTGCAACCCAATAATGAAAAATCAGTGTGATAAAGGGTCCAGGCAATGAAATAAGAAAAAACAGGTCAAACAAAAAAACCTACATATAACGCTGTTATTTATGATCATAATAGTGTTAATTAAAAGCTATAGCCTATAATATTCTACATTTCATTTCTTAAATACTCTTGGGTTAAACAAAAAAGCACATTTTTTTTCCTAGTTAATTTTTCATCACAATCTCAGACATTCTACAGATAGTCAGAGCCGGCATGAGTTCAGAAATTATCATCCTCAGGGTCATGCACAAAATTGCCCATTTTTCGAGCAGAGAAATGCGAGGCTTTCTTCCTTTGAATTTGAAAAAAGCAAACGTCCTAGTGACCTAGCACTTTTTTGTTTAAGTTTTCTTGTACTGGAATCCGTCTTTATTAGACAGGACCGCTGGAGATATAACAGGAAATGTGGGAGTGAGAGAGGGTGAATGACATGCAGCAAAGGGCTGCTGGGGGAATTGCACTCTGGGCCACTGCAGTGAGGACAGGGCTTTTGTGCATGGAGCTTCAGAGCACCGTGAACTGAAGACACATACATAACCACAAACTCTGCCCTGTCTCTCCCTGCTTTCCTGTCATCTCAAAACAGGCCAAAATGCCAAGCGAAAAAAAGAGCATTTCAGATGTACACAGTTTCCCTGCATGTCTATTTTATACCTCATATTGATACAAAAATGAAGTGTCCTTACATATATACTCTGAAAGACGAGGCTGCCCACTCAGAGGGGAGAGAAGCGAGCAAACACACCTGTTGTTACTCATGAAAACAAACCCAAAGAGCATTCTCCTCTAAATCCTATCCGTCTCCACTTTTGTCTTTGACATTTCTTTACTCCTTGACATTTTCTTTTTCTTTCTCAGAGCTCGACTCTGTCTCCTGCTGCTCACAATCAATTTCCCCTCTCTGTAGCTCTTTTTTTTTTTCAGAGCGCTCCCTCTTTGTCTCCACGCCTCTTGTCTGACATTAAACTGTTTTAACATCGCATGCCCCTCATCTGCTCTTTTTCAGCCAACGCCTGCATGTGTGTGGTTGGTGTAGTGTGTAATAGGATGGCACAGTAGGTGAGATTAAATTAGGGCAGTGTATGGGGATTACAACCCACTCAAAACCTGATCCCCTCCTACTCTCTGTAATCCAACCCTAATGAATATATCATGGCTGACACAGCAGATAAAGCGCCTGAGAGAAACTACAGTCACAACACCATCGGAACATGCAGGGGAGACAAACCGAGACAGCCTGTTTACTTGAATCACCTGCAGCACTTGAGCATGTTGTGTCTGATCAAGTGTGTATAGATGCTCGTCTTTCATGCCCCATCTATCCCAGTTACGGTTAATTCAAATGAAGTGTAGGTATAGAGAGTGGAAGAGCCAAGTGAAACAAAATCAATACACTTCAACATAAACAGTCCAAATAAATCAGCTTTCAGATGGCTTCGGACCACTATCAAACCGCACCGTGCTTCACATGTGAGGAAGTGATGATGTGTGCCACTCAGTCAACTTTAAGCAGTCACATTGGATTCAGCACACTCCAACACCTCAAAAAAAAAAACACACCATGTTTGCCTTCTGTCTCTTGGCAGCCACATACCAAACACTGCTTCCCATGTTATCGGTGTAATTTATGAACTTAATTAGTACACAACTGGAGCACACAGTTCCCGGACTTGGTTTCCAGAGTTCCAGGGAACAGCATCTGTTTTAAGATGACTGAATATGCTCTGGCATAAGCCTCGATGTTGCAATCCAGCAAAGGCTTTTATAGAGCCATGGAAACATGTCAGCTACTCCACGGTGATAATGCATCTGTGTCAGAATGTGAATGTATTTTAGGAGAACTTACCAAACTTTGTTAAATATTACCACTGCAACAGATGTACCTGTAAATATGCACAGTGGCAAACACAGCTATTCCACTGACAGTCAGTGAGCTCTCTAAACAATTTATGCTAAGCCTGAGCATTAACAAAAGAAAAAAAATGGGCTATGGTAAAGTAATGCAGAGGACATTAAGAAGGATTGTGGGAAAAGACACAAAGCACAGGTGAAGAATGAATTCCAACTGTACTGAAAAAGCTGTCAAAAGCGTACCAGAAATGTACGACTTAACTTCAAGCAAAGCAGCACTGCCAAAGTTGCCAGCAGTACTGAGATATAACATGCCCTCAAGTTTCATTAAAAATGCAGTCAGCCTCTCAGCAGCAAATCAATAAATTAGTAAACCAATGCTGTTATGCCCGCTTCATAAACAGTGGAATGCAATCAAAGCCGGGAAAACAGAGTGGATATAATTCCCCAAAGTATCCCAATGCAGCCACAGTTGTTTTGTCAGAGATATTGTCCTTAAGATAAAAATCTATCAGCTCCAATTAAAAATTTACTAATTAGTTTGTAACATTATTTTTTATATTGGAAATACCAAAAGCACCTGAAGGCAGCATTACAGAGTAAATATGGTGCTGTTGACCATTAGTTTAGCTAATATACTTTAAAATCACATCTGTAGTTCTACAATCTGTAGTTATTTTTCTCACAGGAAAAGATGATTTTAAAAAAATAGCTTAAAATTTGACTTTAAGGCAGTTTTTCATTTGAAAGATCAAATTAATTTACAAAACAAGCTATACAGTTACTATTATTAATATATTTTTTTGTGCCAAGCCAACTGCTGAAAGAGTCCTCCGGTTCATGGCCGGTTCATTACAGCATGATATAACTAAGTGTTAAATAGGAGCATATTATTTTTTTGTATAATGCTCAATGAACAGTTGATAATCAGTATAATTTGGTCATGTTTACCAGTTTTAGATATCTTGGTAAAGGAGAATTATTGTTGGCTGGCTAGTAGGCTAACTGTTGACCTCATAAACTATAAATTATGGGTTACATGTGGAGACTGTTACTAGCACAAATAAAATATTTATTTTTAAGTAAATAAAAAGAAGAAAAAGAAGAATGTATGTGCATCTTGTTTAGTTTGTGGATAAATTGGTTTCTAATTTGTTGGAACTCTACGTCGTTAATTATTTTCAATATCTGGAAAAAGATTAACAGATAAGCCTTTTAGGCTTCTGTCTTTGACTTAAAAGAGCTTTTTGATTAAAAGGGAAATAAAAGCATTAATTACTTTTTGTGTGGCAGGAAAGGATGCCATTTACATTACCTAATTTTTAAGCTATTTTCACTCATAAGCCAATAAACTTTGATTTCCTGATTCTGAGCAATGTTGCCCATCAAACACTTGACATTATCTTTTACAAATGAGAGGCAATAACTCCACAGTGGTATTTTATGTGGGCCTACAGTCAATTCATGGGGGACAGCTAATGTTCAAAATAAGTAGGGAAAGCACATAAATGCACAAAGAGACATCTTTGACAATCAACAGAACCCTCCATAGTCCAACTGGGAAACATACTGGACAGAGGCTCAGTTTATTCCAATTATAGTCCCTAATGTGGACAATAAGGCTTCTTTGATGGAGCTGACTCTGATGCAGACGAAGTGACACTAAGGGGAATTCTCTGTTTAGCTGAGACAAAGACATAATTTAGTCAGAGACCAAAAAGAAAAAAGATGAGGACAGCATTAAGAAGACACAGAGGAGGTCACACATGGAGCTTTATATCTAAACCTAATTTGTATTCAATCTTATGCTTTAAGGCTTTGCTGCTTTCCAGTCTACTATTTCACTCTAAACAATGTGCACTGAAGAAATTTAAATTCAGAATTAGAAAATGTTTGGCACCATATTCATAACTTTAAGGGATAAATAGATTATGTTTTTCTTTATTCCTCCATTTCAATTTTTTTCTACAACATCTGGTGCCTCCAGTTTATTGGTTTGGCAGTAAGTAATTTCTCTCCTGATTTGAAGTAATATCCACCATGGGATTCCAGTTTTGTCATTGTAAGTGCCAATATCATTTTTCCCACCCAAGGGAATTCTCCACAATTGCTTCTTTCTCATACCATCACTTGGTAAAGCTGGTATAAGGTAATTCACTCTGCTTGATTAAATTCATTTCCATACATTATGCTTCTATTTGTTCCTGAATCTCCATCACGGGTTCACTTGTATAAAAGGGTTGGATTTATGAGTCTTTGTCTATCTTTACAGGAAGGCTAATAGGAGTCTTAGTCATTATTTTGATTAAGACCACAATGTAGGGTTCTCTGTCCACCACTGCATGAATACTAATATGACAAGTAAAACCAAAGAACTGCATTGCAAGGAGTAGAGACACAGAGGCAGTAAAGGTAAAATGGAGGTTGAAAGGTTTGCTCTAGCTGTCCAAGAAGAGAGAACATGAATCTTAAGTGAAGACTGGAACAAGGTGGTTCAGAGAAATTGTCATGACAATCCCCCTCCACTTCGTCTCATCTCCCGTAACAGCCTTTATCTTTCCACATCTCTGTACCTTCCTGCTGCCTTTTAAATCAATTCCTTCCAGCTTTAGGTTTTTCCTCCCCTGCCTGCCTCATTTCACCTCTGCAAATTTCATTCTCCTCTTTTGCTGGCCTCCTTCCCTCCTCCTCAATTCTCTATAATGATTTACCCGTGCCTGGTCTGTCAATCCATCTGACCCTTAGCTCCTTAAATCACCACAATGTATTCTCTACCAAACCCTGACAGCATGTCTACACGATCCCCCACTTGACACCCAGTGGGCTGACTCCCATCTGCACAGTCTAAATCAAACAGCCTCAAAGCATGCAGCAACCAGGAGGGGTGGGTGATTGGGTGGGGGGGACTAACTCTCCTCCTTGACAAAATCCTGAAGGTGCAAATACAAGTGTGTACACACACACACACACACACACGTGCAGGCCATCGAATAGCTGCTTACACACAGTGGAGGATAACTCAAGAGAGTTCACTTTCAAGCCTTTGAATCTGTGCTTGTGAGTTTGTAACTTTACAAATATTATTCTCAAAGGAGGATAAAAGAAAACTAGAGATGAAACAGTTATTGTTGACACTTCAGTCTCAGAGATAGTTCTCTCTTTTAACCCTTTTTTTCTGTACTCTGTTGCTGCTTTAATGGCTAAATCCCCAGAACGTGGCAAGTGCAGTCTTTGATCAGTCGCAGACGCTTAAGTAATCAGGCCAGGGAGGCAACATTAGAGAATCTTTAATTTGGCGCACTGCAACAGGATCTCTGCAGTGTGCATTTGCAGTGTGTTTGTTTGCGTGTGCTGCAGAAGTTGTGCCTGCGCAGATGTAAATTATGCCCTTGTGTTTTGCAAATCTGTGTTTGGTGAACAAGTTGACCAGTAAAGGTGCCCCGAGGCTGTAACAGGTTGCTGAGGAGCGAAGGGCCAGTGCAGCGCTGCTCTTCTGGAGTTGCTTCTCACTGGCAGATTGAGAGCAGATCACTTCACTCCACCTACACAACACAAGCTCTCCACTTCAGCTGCAGGACTAAAGGCATTTGAAAAAAGGCCAGTTTCAGGCATAATCATCCCATGAAAATCAGCTAAAGAGTAAATAACTGGAGTGTACATTGCAGAGTTTTTTCCTCTCATAATCTTCCTCTCTCATAATCAAAGTTATTATCTGTGAATAGAACGTCTAGAGATCCTCCTCTTAACCGTTTGCCTCTCGTTTCTTTGCTTCTTTCTTTTGACACAGCCCATCCTCCCTCGTGACCTTGCCCTTTTCTATATCCTAGTTGATTCCCTTCTCTCTCTCCCTCTCCCTCTCTCTCTCTCTCTTTCTTTCTCTCTGCTTTTCATTAACTATAACAGAGAAAATGCAGGATGCAAAGTGTTTTTCCCATTCAAAAAGAAGTCCGCCTTCCTCACCTTCTCCTTTATCTTTTTTTATGTTGCTTACCCCATCCTCCGTCCTGCCTTTTCTCTCTTTTTAGTGCCGATCCCAGTCTCTCTGTCCCATTCTCCTCACATAAATCCCTGTTTCCATCCATCTCTTTGATGGAACAGCTCAATTAACCAGCCCGCGTCAGAGGGGGAGATTACATTCTGCACCATACTGTAGCGAGGGTAATCATATACTCCGAGTCTAGCCAGCTAGCGTGATCACAGTATTCCTTCTACACTAGCAGCTCCAAACATTTCCTAGAGATCCAGCTGCCATCACCATGCAAACCTCACTGAATTAAATAGTATGATAATGTGACCAGCAGTGGGTCTCTGGAGCATTGCTGCCACGGAGAGGATGTACACACATGCACATATATACTCATTCATTTCTGCACGCCCTTTTCAGCAGCAGCTGTATCTCGATCTATTGTGTGAGAGTGTGCAGTGCAGTGTGTTTATGGATGTTGTACAGATGGTAACAAGTCATTGTCAGGCGTAGTGTCTTCCCTCACCTCCAGTCCCTTGACTGGGTTCATCTGGGACAAGCTGCAGGCTACCAAGGCATGGAGGGAGGAAGGGCAGGTTTCTCTCACCGACTACACACACACATGCACTGGCATGATATGAGTAGATGCTCAAAGATATCTACATTTATCCACACACACATATATTTATATTTGTGCATCCGGTCATGTGTTTGTGAATCTAAGTGTTGAGGACAGGAGCGCATGATATGGGAGGATATACAAAACACACACACACACAAAAAAAAAACCAGACATGCACAAGCCACCAACAGACGAATCAAGCCTTTGGCTCTGAGCATCTGCTTCTGGCAATACAGTTTTCTACATCATTAACACAACTGGTGGAACATTGTCTGTTTTCTTCCGCTGGGTGGAACAGATGTTTAACGGGGCACAGAGGGTGACAGCAGGCAGCTGTATGGCATTCAGCCAGGTGAGGGCCTCCTTTTCATGGGCACACCTCCACAGTCTGCTGCGAGCGCTGCCCCACCCTTATTTGCACTTCCCCTGATATCTCCTCCTGTACATATATCTCTCACACTCTCTGTCTCCTGTTGATATCTAAACATCTCTTTTTCTGTTCCTCCTCAAGTTCTCTTTGGATCCCTTCTATTTTCTCCCTCCAAGGTCTGTAGTTTCAGGTTACCCAGCTCCGTCTCTGCCCTGGCAAAACAGACCCACTGCAGCTGCAGGAGATAAGACTGGTAGACTAGAAAATTGTTGTAGTCTGCTCCGCTGTGCTGACCATCATACAGAGTAGTTTTATCCTACAACTACATATGCACTATATGAATGAAAACTGTAGCTGCACATTGTAATCATGGGCAGTACTTAACATTAAGCTACTCAGCTATTAGCTGGGGGAGGGGAAGACGGAGAGAAAACGAATATTCATATTAAAGTAGCGAGGCAGAAGGGAAGGCAAAGCACTGGATTTGCCTGATAAATTTCCCACAGTTGGTAGAAAAATGTGTAATGCAATATGAATTGCAAAAGAGCAAATTCAAAGTATATTTGCATGATATTTTTTTCACATTTTGTACAAAAGTGTTAAGTTCACCTTTGCTATGAATGTATACTAATGCAACAGATTCGAAGTGCAGTTCAATACACTTTGCAGTTATAAAACAAAATAAAAATCACATTCATCTTTAGACAATTAGGCCAAATACAAATTACATCTTCTGTGAACACAAATCCCTTCTTTAGGCATATCAGATAACAACACAATTAAAATTTTTTAGAGAGGAAATCTTGTAATCTGACTGATAAAACGAGGCAGTACAATGAAAATGACAATGCTGTATTTTCAATATTAATGACGGAGGAGACCCTGTTGCATGCAGTGCACTGAATGTTTAATAAGCAAAACAAATACAAAAAAAAAGAAAAAGAAAAAACATTTAATCTAAAAGTGATCTGCACCAACAGGTTATCCATGAGATTTGCCTTTAATACTGCACATTTCCTTTAACAGTTCAGAGCAACACAGTGCTACATCATGGTGTAATTACTCATAACCTCCATCACCAACGAAATCATAACGTGCTTTGACATTTGACTAATAATTAATTTTTCAAACTAATTAGCTTGTAAAAGATGTCATTTCATACTTTTCGTAAACATCAGCACACTGGATGTGGACAGGATAAATTCCCAAAGAGCAGACATTTAAATAAGGAGGTGTTAAAGTGATATGCATGAATCGGACTGTCGTCTTTTACTGCCAGTGGAGGATGAGGCAAAGGTGCGATTCCACAACAAGCCACCTCCACCTAACAGCCTAATTAATCCGCTCACCAGCTCTCTCCTTCTCTCATTCTGTTTGATGACAAACTATCCATTTCACCACAAAAACATCCACGTACCTTCACACTGATGCTCCTGTCCTCTTGCAAGTCCTTGTGTCCCTTTCCCCCTCTCTTCTTTATCTACTTGTGTCTTTTCGTCCTGTTCTCTATGAAATTTATTGTGCCCCTCTCCTCTCTGCTGATGCTGCAGTGATAGAAAAAACACACCCTCCTCCGGCCGCTCTCTCTCCCTCCCTCCCTGACTCTCATTGGCTGCCTGTTAGAGGTGACATCACCCTTCTTCTCTGCCTGCCTGCCTCCCTCCTCCTCTGTTCCCTCCCTCGCTCTCTCTTCACCTCAGTCTCTGTGGATTCTGACCATTCCTTTATTGGACATACCCCCCCTTCTTTGCCCTCCTGTCCTCTATCTATTGCCTATGCTCTCCTCTTCCTTCCTGTTCATAGTCTGGATAAGTAGCTGCTCTTATTGCTGCTTTTATATTCATCTATGCAGTGCCAAGCATAATCATGCATTTTGTGCATTAACATATAGCACATAGCCCATGGCCCTTAAGCACTTCTTATCCCTTCTCCTCCTGCACCAATCCAGGAGTTAATAGACTACAAAGGTAAAATAATGACTGTATGAGACTTTGTGTTAGAAATTTTCACGCTCCGCTGGGCTTAACTTTCATAAGCTCGTTTAATTCATTCTGCTGCTAAGACGTCGACTGGGCTTCAGTTCATTATAGTGTAATCAAAGGCATGACTGGGAAGAATGTTACGTAACGCTGGCGAATAAAAATGTGTCAGGAATTACTGCTGTCTCCTATCTGAGTCTTGGGGGGGGGTGCGGAGATGCAGTGATATTAGGGTGATAAGGGGCTGAGTAATAAGGGGTTGTCTGGCTGTGCTTGCTATTGTTGTGACAGGATAAATGTATTCAGGCGACTGTGACACATGATGACATACATCTGCAGATGTTTGTTGTTGTTGTTTGTTTTTTTTTACGTGCTTTTATCTCTTTGAAACTGATTACAGTGATTTAATGTGTCAGTCAGTTGGCTTTATTTCCCCTCCAGCTCATCCAAAAAGCATCAATATAAAACTCAATCTTCTTTCACTTGCTTTAAAGGCTCTGCATGGATTGGCACCGGTTCATATTTCAAACCTGCTAAGTCCCTATTCTACTTCCGAAACCCCTTAGATCCTTTAAACAATTACTCCGTGCTTCCAGTTAAAATCTGAAACTCGCTGAGCTTTTCCCACTGCTGCCTACAGAATGTTGAACAGTTTATCCCTCGCCATTAGGAGAACTTTTACATTTTCAAAAATTTATCAAGATGACTCTTTCATACTTTTATCTTCACTTTATTGCTGTGCATTTGAAAGGGACTCTGCGCAAAGACATACAAATGAAAAGCAGAACTTTTAGGATTTGTACTAGATTTAACAGCTAAGTGCTTTCCATCTGCTCTCCCTGAACAAGAAGAAGCAAACACAACAAATTACAAAAACTAAATGTAGTGCTCACTACGCCCTTTGGTATTGTTATTAACTGCACTGGCAGCTTGGCTCCCTGGAAGGCAATCTCTGCCTGTTGTTTTGAGCAGATATTATTTTCCTCTCAGGATGAATTAACTAATGAACCCTGCTGACTTTGATGATCCTCTAACTTCACTGGCGCCACCATGAGTTTTACATTGTGAGGTTTTAATGAAATGTCTCTAAAACTCGTGGATGGATTGATATGAAATCCGTTACAGCCATTCATGTTGCCTTTAGGATAAATTAATGAATCTAGTGCTTTCACAAGGTCAAAATTTGTTTGGCTGATGTTTTTTTTTTTTTTTTACTTAACACCTGCAAAACGAATGAAATCCATCCAGCTCAGCTTTAGGACTATTTCGTGTTAAGGTGCTACTTAGCATATGTTTGCATTTTAACATGCTTAGCTAAACGAGTAACATGATGAGCATTACATCTGCTTAACATCAGCATGTTAGCATATTGGCATGTTGCCGTTAGCATCTAGCTATAATCACCTCTGTGCCTTAGTTTAGCCCAATGCAGTTGCTAGCTATAGATTCTTAGCCTTGGTAAAACAAACTTGGCACAATATTTGTTGCATTTCAGTGGATGCCTTGGAGGAGATAAGCCCTTAAAGATCTGAAACTTAAATTAAATGATACTCAATCTGTTGTAGACTGGGTGATGCTGATCCCACATGAGAATTTCAAACACTGATAATCTGATAATCTGCTCCTGAAAAGCAAAGGAGCAAGGAATTTACATGTTTGGGTGAGAAATGCACAGACATGAGGTATAAAACAGTCATTCCAAATTTTTTCCTAAAAACAAAAGTAAAGTTCTTAGAGCCTTTCAGGTATTTGGGACAGCAGCACATCCAGTCAGACAACTCTGGTCACACTGAGCTGCTGTAGTTTTTCTTTGTGCCTCTCCAACCAGAGGGTGCCAGCATTCCCATCTGCCATCGATGCCCGAGGATATGCCAGGCAGGCAGACAAAGGCTGCAGCAGGAGCAGGCAGCATGGGAATGATGATTGATTAGGCCAGTTTATATAGACGGGGACCTCTGCCATTATCCTCAAGAGAGGTTGATGGCTGAAGGCTGAGAATTCAGGGTGAAAACTGTGGCTGAATGGAGGCTACAGGCAGAGGCAAATTTGAATGGGAAATTGGATAGCAACATGGGATGGACTTGACATTGTTAAATTAATCTAGAGTCACACACGGTCTTTTTTTTTTCCTTCAGAGAAGTAATCAGTACAATTTCTGTGACATTTTTTAGAGTCAGGACAGACAAGAAAGAAAAGTAGGTAATGATTTTTAAATCTCAGGAAGGTTGGAGTACTAGTTTCTCAAGAAAAAGATCCAAAAGATGTCACCAGGAGCAGACAAAGGTTTTCAGCCACAGAAGAAAAAGGAGTAAGTGGCAGGTTTATTGGTCTTCTTGTAAAGTAAAGACCATTATCGCTTGTTTCTGTCTTTTTGCTGCTGTAACACCCAAACTTCTGCTCTGTTTCTCTGTCTTATCAACAGCAAGTTTTTAGGACTGAACAATCTATGTGATTCCCGAACCACTGTTGAGTCATTTCACTTCCATAGCCTCTGTTTGGGTCGAGCTAATAAAACAGAAAACAACGCTGTGATATTTAGAAGGCAGTTGCAAGTGGATAATGGAGGAAAATTAGTGTTGAGCTTGTCGGAAGTCTCAGTCAGACTGATCAATACAGACGATGTCTCCAAGCCTGACTGTTTTAGCTCCACATAACTTGAGCTTTATGCTAAAAAGACCCAGGCTGGAGAGTAAATCCACCTCTCTGACCTCTGTAGCATAAGTTTATCTGTGAGGAGACATTTACCTCAGCTGTCACTCCCTCATACAGCACCTACTGGCCGAGCCCTCACTCAAAACCATTCATCTGTGAGAGACTTCTTACTTGCCCTTGCAAAAGCCCTCTGCTTATTTTCCTTCCTCCCGACTTGACTGTAAGTGAGTCAGCTGGCAGACTGGCGGGAGAGATGGAATGATATATGAGGAGGAAGGGAGGGAGAGGGAGAGAGAGAAAGAGGGGAAGGCTATGAATGAACGACTTAAAGTCTGTAGTTGCAGGAAAAACAGATGCAGTCAGCAAAACAGAGAGAGAGAGACAATTCCATCAGCTTAAAAAGTGAGGGGATGGAGGCAATATAGTAAATGGCTGCAGCATGGGTGTGGGGGTTCAGGGAGAGAGGGAAAGAAGTATTGAGATGGAGAGCTCGCCAGATTAAAGCAGAAAGGGTGAGGAGAACACTGTGCCATACAGTACATGGAGGTGGGGTTGACACATCAAAATAAGCTACATTTTTGTCGTGTCAAGTCTCATTGGTTATGTATAAGTAAGCTAAAAGCCCTTCAGTCCTGGAATATCAGACTGCATAGACACAGGAGGATCAGTTTAAAAATGGGAAAGGAAAGATGTCAAAGCAGGACAACTGAAGATTAGATACAGCAGCAGTGGAGGAGAAACAACTGACTGCAACAGAGGCTGTCTGAGAGAAGAAAAAAAGACTAGAATTTTAATTGTTTAATCTTCAGAAATGTGCACAGGAACAACGGAGAACAGAAGAAATGAATTTGGGAGCTGAATGGACACAGATGGCCCAAGGAAAAAAATAATTCATTTCCTGGTTTCTAAGAAATCTCTGATGAGTATTCAAGTCTTGGCCAGTAACATTTGGCAAAAACATGGGGTTCATTGCATGAACTATTCCAGAGAAAATGGACAGAGAAGGAATACCAGTAAATCGACAAGGTTTGGAACAACTTATTTTATGTTGTAATTCTGAAAGCTATTGCATAGTGGATAAGAAGTGTGCTAAGGATTGACCCCTGTGGGATTCCAGAAAAGATTGTTAACTTTTTTGTGTAAAATTTTTAATTGATACAAAGATAACTTTTTTTTTGAGGTAGGGGGTTTATTTTATGGTTTGTGGTGTCAAGGGCAGCCATGAGGTCCAGTAATAAAAAAGGGTTATTCACTAACTAACTAAAAAAGAACAATTTACATTGGCCTTTATTTGCTCATCATAGATTCATCAAGTTTGTAATTTTGGGGTAGCGGAGTGGTGGCCACGCACTTGAGAGGCATGCACTTTATTACATGAGGTAGAGTAACAGATACTTCAGTTATTGATGCATAAGGTCTATTTGTATTATAACCATAATTTGGAACAACATGAAGTCTTCAAAATAAAGCACAAGAGGACTGAAATCTGTCTCTTATATTTCATATGAAAAAATTAATCAAAAATCCAACCAAATCTATAACATTAAAGTTTTCAAGACTCCATTTTTTTATATATGATAACAATGCGTAATACAAGATGGTTTTCACACGTTTATATGATTTTGATTTTTTTATGTGCAAAAATTAAAACTCCTCAGCTTAAGAAAGTAAGTTATTCATCAAAACAAGTATTTGTTCTTCTCATACTTTCTTTTTTAACATTCAACAGTTTTACTGTTTCTTAATGTCTGCTTCCTCATCATTTATTAAAGCACATTACCTGTATTTAAAGAGGCACAGTATTCTTTATAACAAAGTTAAAAGGTTTATGTTTAAGTCATCTTACCTTCTCCTGAGTTTTGTAAAAAATAAAGTGTACAAAAGACAGGGGCATAGACAGAGGCACTTGTTGGTTGTTTTAAGACCCCTGAAATCAACATTCCCCTGGTAGTAAAAGTATATTTGCAGCCACGATAATTTTCAGGAGCTACACCAACTATTCTACTTAGAAAGATGCTGTCATTACATAAGTGGCCTAAGATTCAGTGTAAGACCAGTGTGTGTGTGCTGGCAAGGCCATTGTGGCTTTATTAAGGAAAACAGTCCAAAAATGATCAAAGGCAAACAAGTTAGGAAAAGCCACTTTAATATGACAGCTGATCTGTGTGTGAAAAGAAACATTCAGTCAGTTGATTTTTGTTTAACAACCAAAATGAATCAGAATTTGATAGGAGATAAATTGGTATTAAGTAAGAAAAAATTAACAGTTCTGAAGGGTTTGGATTACCTGTTTTTTCTTTTTTATATCATAGATCCTTTTCACAGTGTGTGGTGATGAGTATGAGTTTATTGCAGTTTATTGTCTGTTATTTGGACATGACTTCTGAGTTTGTCAGGCTGGCAGGTGAAAGCGGCTCAGCAATCATATTTGTACAAACAGTTTGACATGTCACAGGCTCATCCATCACCCTGAGTTAAACTGACCTTTAATTAATATGCAAGGTTTTTTTTGTTTCTTGTAGTTTCTATCTTACTAAAAGGATTTGTTTGAGTCTTTGCTGAGGAGTCTGGTACATTTAACACCTGCCGGGAACTGGAATCAAAGCATCATAATATGAAATGAGCCAGAAGTCAGCATCACAGAAAACATTTTGACATTCCACCTGTTCTTCCTCCTACAGTAAGTCAAAACGGCTACTTTGAAAAAGCCCCATTGGCTGTGAGAAACTGTGATGGACATTTTCCATAATTTCCAATTGTAAAAAATTAAATAGAGGATCAAAATAACAGAAATAAAACAAATCAATGTTGAAAATAATTATGTATCAAAGCTCTAGCCTGGATTCCTTTATAACACAGGGCTAAAAAAGGAAAGTATGCGAAAGTGAGAACGTGTTGAGAGTGTTGAGGAGGTGCTTGGAGCCACAGGGAGTGACAGGAAAAGATAAAAAAAGATAGCAGCGAGCCAACAGTCAAAGAGGTAAAAAAAAAAAAAAGAGAGAGAAAAAAGAGCACTGAAGCGACAATTTTGGAGAGAAAGTGAGAGAGGTGACAGGCAACAGGCAAAGATAGAAAAAGAGTGAGAAGCAGGCAGATGGGGCCAAATTCCACAACTCTCTTCTCCTACAGCAGCCTGTCCACTGACTGCACAGTTCCTGGTTTGCTGATGTGGCTGGCGTTTGGAGATCCATTGATCTGGTTAAAGTCATTAGGTGGCCAGAAGGTCAGCCAGCCGTCTCTGACCTGGCGTTAATCACTCACTAATTGAAGGGAAATGACTCTGATTTAGTTTCCTGCCATGCTTAGAGAGGCCCAGCAGCCAGAAATGACCAGCACTTCACTCACCAGAACACATCTCATCAAGTATGTTAACTGCATGTAAATAGCTCTAAGCCGGCCTCAGACAAATGTGCAGTGGTACACCAAAGGTTAGAGCGCCATCAAAAATAAGCTGTTGTTGTGGTTGTTGTTGCTTTTGCTGCTGCTGCTGCTGCTGCTGTAAGATCAAAATAAGAGGGAGTCAGTCAGAGGGGAAATGGCAATTTGCAGCTTGTGCACACTCAAATTTTCATTGATATTCAAATAGAGGTTTTGCATGGAATTTGATACTGCACAAACAGTGTGCCACATTGTTAAAGCAAAGGGATAATATTTACTTTACTTTCTTTCACTTTCATTACAATTCCCTTCCAAAATTAGATATGACCCTTCACTGTGCTTTGCCTTGTGTTAAAATGCACAATGTAGGAATGACATCATCGCATGATTTGCACTTTTTTTAAACACAGTATAATGAGGTAGCCATGAAAATGTCACTTAGAGGTGATTGAGAGATTTTTGCACTGTGTGTTGTATCTACAGATGAATAAGCTGTTTATCTTGCACAGTGCCATCGCATCAAACCGCAGTTATTGCCTCCTGCTATATTACATCTCTCTCGGTGGCTCAACAATATTACTTCCCCGAATGATAACCTTCAGTAGTTGACCACATTACATTGTTTGTAATATGACAAGGCTGAATTTCATGCAGTGTCTTGTCTCCTGTAAAATGCCAAAAGGTACCCACTGCTGTGCCACCAAGGGGGGGTGAGAGAGAAGCTTGAAGGGGTGGGGGTTGCAGATTCAATGTGGTTAATAGATAGCGACCACAGATACTAGGAAGCTCTGAGGTAATAAAGACTATGACCTTTACAGTAGATGGATTGTCACTCCTAGTTTGGGTCTGGACTCTGCAGTCGAGGCGCATGTGTCTATGACCAAAGGCCGGCCTACGTGCATCCACCTGAGCCCAACTTTTTCCACAGCTGACTTCTCCCTGAAGGACAAAACATGTACGGTGCACAAATATATCACAGCTGGAAAGACAATGTGAAGCCAAAAGATTTGTCACTACATTGGAATCGGCTCCTTTGAGGATACGCAGAAAGTCATTTCTGCTGCTCTCCTCCCTGGACCTCGTCCTCACAGGCAGAGCAGAGATAGCAGCCTAATCAGGAGGTGATGACAAATCCGACAGTTTCACAACAGCACATAACACCCTCCCCAACCCGTTACATTGCTGTCAAAACGGAGGGCTGCTCCTGTCCACCTTGATATGTCAAGCTTCTCTCTCATCTATACATTTAAAGGACAGGTTTCACAACCATTTCTGCAAGAAATTCTGAGTGGAGAAAGTGAGAGGGAAAGTGAGAAGGTGTAAAAAGCACAAAAAACATGCCACAAGATGAGTCAGATCAACAAGTTTCCACTGGGATACTCTATATTTGGAACATCTATCATGAATAAACCAATATGAATTAATGTGGTGAAACAATGACAAGCTGTCAGAGGTGTTCTCACAACCTGTAAATAGCAGAACTGCTAATTAGCTCCTGCTGCCAATGAAGCCAGTATGTATCAAGCCTAACCTCTGTCTGTCTGGTGCTTTGGAGCATCAAGAGATTGGAAAGGTCCAGAGGTTGATGAGGAATCCTGCAAAGAAAGAGTTAAGCACTATCATCAATTTTCTCCGGCATAAACATTTCTAGCTAATTAGAAACATTAAACCAAGCACTCTAATGAACTGATTTTGTCCCCTGGTCCATTTGGGCTCTTTGCAAAAGAAGTCTTTCATCATTTTGCTCTGCAAGGGCTATAATATTGTGATTTATTCCAAAGACACTGAGGACAGCAGAAGCAAAATATATTAGGCTGAGAGCTTTCTGGCTCATACACAAAGTAGTCATAATTAACGAACATTGGCCATCACTTCCTCCTCAGCTCCGCAGTTTGTAGTGACGAGGGATCACTGTTCCAGTACACTTTGTTTACTTTAATTTTTTAATTCCATTGTAGTACTTAGTACTTGTGGAGCATCAGTGACTCAAAATAAACAAATAATTTTCAGTCTTGCAACACTTAACCCAAAATTATTTCTAGACCACAAAATGGAAAACATCTGTGACATTGTTTCACTCCAAGACACTGACATGGTGAATGCATGAAAAGGGAACATCCTGTTTACTCATTGCAGTCTAATGATCCCTGTTTAGCGAAAGCGCTAGCACAGTGCATTGCAACATCTCATTTTTGGCAGAATCACGGATATCTCCATCTCAGACTCACAGTTACAGGGAAGATATTTAGCCAAAGTTGCCACATATGGGATGTATTTGAATTTTTGACATGAAATCTAAAATCCAATCAGTTCTCCAGAGAAGTTTGTACATTTGTGAGGAACTTGCGGGATCATTTCTCAGGAAAAATTCCCTCCATAATTTTTTTGTGCCTCTTTAAATGCAAATGAAAGCCTCCACACAGCAACAGATGCTTACAGAATATGTAAATCAAACTGCATCTGTTCTTCACACATATGAGGGCAAGGGGGGTCGAAAAACCTGCCTGGCCAATGAACTGTGAAACCAGGGCTTATTGTGGGGTCTAGAATTCCTGCATGACAGAGCTGTAATTTCATTTACCATGCCTCAGCAGACACCAAATCAGACATGGACGCTCCCTTTTCTTCAACCAGTGTGTATGATTTCAGCGGGCTTGGGGGAGGGTCAAAAAGCAACACTGACAGTAGTGGTGGTGGGGATTTGATTTACACTGTTGTACTGGGTCCTCATGTGGAACAAATTCTGCACGCAAGAGCAGGTAAAAGAAGATGGATACACGGGAGGATTTAGAAAATAGAGGGAATTACAGGTGCAAAGCGCAGACATGCATGGTTTTTTAGTGGAGGAGCAAAGGGCCAAACAGGGACGGAGACCCAGAGGCAGAACAAACAGAAGAATCCTTTGATTGGGTATTGTGGCTACACAGACCACGTAAGCAATTATCTCTGGTAACATGATATAATTTTAATAATTTTCTGGATGAAAACAGTGAGGGTATCACCACATGGGCAAATTATGTTCAGCTGCTAGCATTGACTCATTCCCAATAAACTTTGGAATCAAAACTAATGCCGCAAAGCAACAAACACACTTAAATAGTTTGTTGTGCTGGGTAGTGATTATCTTCACTTCCATGAAAAAACATAAACATGGACCCTGCTTGTTCATTTCCGGTGGTATTCTATTGTAAGTGGACATTACTTTACCTTAAAACACCAGTTATCATCTGGTAAAAGACCATGTAAATCTAAAATTCTTGGTATTTGAGTATATTTGTTTCTTTCTTTAAAAGCAAACAAAAAAACATGATAACATTGCTATTCCAGGTTTAGTTTGATGTTCAAATGCATAGTAGGGTCCAGTTTTGGTTAATATGTGAATCTGGTTGTACTAGCACCCCCTAAATCCAATCCCAGCATTCATACAATGCATTTTGTATGCTAGAGAAGAGCTTGATAGCTCTGTAGGAGTTACTGGTTTAAACATTATAGCTTAATTAACTTATTTCCAAAGCTTATAGTTGCTTGCTGCCCTCCCCGGAGTAAAAGGTAAAATGCAACATGGTTTATAGTTTTGATTCAACACTTTGTCAAAATTCTGTTTAATGCTCTACACTCAGAATTGTAAAAAAAAATTAACAAAATACACAAATTACATCATATCAGACTAGCTGTTAAATGACTAGTTAGCTAACCTTCCTAGCGTCACTTAGGTTTGCATATTAGTTGTGACATCTTTCAAAACTGCATGACTAAAAACTCAAATACATATTTATTGATGTATGCATGTATAAATAATAAATTTGTACCTTAATTTGCAGTATAATGGAAATTGGCATTACGTTTAGCAGACTGGCTCAACCAAATCTTTGGCAGTAACTATTGGCAGCTGTCAGTTAAATTGATATCTTTTGATAAGACATGATACATATGTTTTCTAGCAAACAGCTTACACATTACTCGAGTATTTACTCGCATTTTAATGGTGCAACCTAATTTGGCAACACACTACCTTAAACTAGCTAGCAAGAACTTGGACAGCAGTCCGTTGTTTACCACAAACTTGATGGATTTACAAATAGCTGTTGCAACCCAGTGCAGGATTTCTTGGTCTTGGACTTCCCAGTCTGGAAACAGAGACAAGTCACTGCTTCATATTCAGTCTATATCTGGTAAAAACCTAAGTTTGCATAGCATAAAAAGTACAGGGGGAAAAAAATATTTAGCTCGGTTTAAATAAGAATCCCAGAGAGCATGTGTGAACAATTAGCTCACCTAAATGTAATGCTGCCTCTCTAAATGTTCTCAGTTTTGACCTGTGCACTTCCTGTAGACACGCTAAAAATGTCTTCTGAGGAAAGGGGACATTCCCATCCACGAGCTGAAGATGAAATCTGTGACAGCAACCTCTGTGAAGGGACTCTTCATGGCCAGCACCATGATAAAAAAATAATTCTTATCAATACTGTGTCATTTCCAGTTAGTTAGTAATAATAAGGCAGCAAAGAGGTGACACTGGGCTGTTGCATAAATAAGAGTACAGACAGTTGTTTGGCACTCAAGGGCATAGAAGGCTAATGTCAGTGTGGGAAATGACAGCACTGCAGCAACAAGCTCCTGTTATGCTCAAAAGTGAAATGAAATATGGTCTAGGATGGCTTCAGTCATTACACATGATGTTACTGTGCTTAAATGATTTTGTCATGAGGGACGGTTTTACTGATTTATCACGGAGATCGTTCACAGTGTTAACTGTGGGATTGATTACACTTGTCACGGATTGATTCGGTGCAGATAACCGGAATACTGCCAAAACATTTTCCATCAAGAGTTGTCCAATAACTCAAAAGTATTTTAGTGTGAATAAAGTAACTGACATTCAATTTTGATGAGATGAACTGACGGTCAGTAATGGTAGAACACTGTTAAAAGAGACAATGGACGCAATTTTATGCATTTATTCATGTAGTTATTCCACTCTGATTCAAAGGCTCAAGACTGGGTCAGCGATTTTAATAGCCAAAATACTCTAGAATTTATGGTTAATGTTTTTTATCTCCTTCAGGTTCTCTTCATTTTTTGTACCATCCTTCCTTAAAAATGCCACAAAACGTTTGAAAAGTGCATTTTTGTGAATAACTCCAAAACTTCTCAAGTTGTTCATATACCCCCGATAAAAATGTCCCCTGTCGTCAAGGCTTGTGAGGTCACAAATTTGCAACAAGAAACCACCAACATTTTTTCCCCAAAGGTTTTATAACCATCCTGTTCAAACAACATTCTCTTTTTTCTTTTTACACAGCCAGAGAACAAAAAAAGATTAAACATAATAAACTCCCAAACCTTTTGTACAGAGAAATCAAACTAAATGAAGAAAACGTCTCTTATATTAGTCCATGTTTTATCCTCTGAATCCACTCTTGCATTTGCCATTAAATTGGGAAGGGAGACACAATTGTGTCAACATGAGGCTCTCTGTGTTGTACGCAATGTCAATCAGTCCATTTTACCTGCTGGTTTTATCTGTTTTATATGGAATAGAAACCAACAAGTCTAGGCCATTCAACAAGTAATCCAGTAATGTCTATGATAGTGTGTGCGTTCAAAGGTTATCAGTGTGAATGTGTCAGGAGTAGGCAAATCTAAATCAAGTATTTGTATGCATGTTTGTGTGTTAAGAGTCTCATAGTTTAAGCCAGCCCGAATCCCTCGGAGCATTCCTGAATGGCCAACAGCAGCATATGTCTCAGCTTTTCATAGCTCTCGTAAGCTGGGAGGTCCAGCTGGTTAAAGCTGTGGGTTAAAGAAAGAGACACAACATTGAATTAAAGTTTGATTCCCACGATTTTGATCCATCTTTAGCTATTGCTTAGTTATTTGTGCCTTGAAAACATGTTTGATCGTTACCAGGTGTGAGCAGATGGCAGGCGGTCAGTGGAGCGATCGTCACGGTGGATCTGGAACTTCTGGATGCCGTTCATGCCCTCCAGAGCAGCAAAACCCTGGAGGGGAACCTTAGATGTGCCAGTGACAAACTGTAGGAACTTGGCCCGGTCTGCCTGGTCAAAGGACCGCAAGGCTCTCCAGAACCACTGAATCTAAAGATTAAAAAAAATAATAATAAAAAAACAAACAAACAAAAAATATGAGTGATAAATTTTAGTTAATATAGTTTTGTATAGTTTGAACTGTTTTGTTCTTTTAGAGAAAAAAATAAAGCCAGAAACTAAATATATGGGCATTTGATTAAGGTAAAGAAACCTGAAAAACTCAAAACAGACTATAGAGTTCTCTCACACTCATGTATGAGCTGATGGTCATTTCAGTAATAATGTTAGACATATTTTCCTTTATCCTTACCTGGATGGAGCTGGACTGATATTTGTGATATTCAGTGTTGGCCTTTAGGTCATCGATGTCAATGGTAGGCAGGCCAGAGATGAGCAGCTCCAGCTCCTGCTCTGTGAAGATGGAGATCAGCCTCTTTGGGATGATCTCATAGAATCCCTCAAGGAAGGCTGCCAGCTGCTTGCGGATTGCACCTTGAAAATAGGTAGAAGTATTCACATCAGGATCTTTCTGTAGCAGTGAGAATATTTTTCATTTGGATGCTAATAATGTTATTCTATTAATTAAGTGAGTTGCATTTTTTTTTTTTTAATTGAGCAGTTGAAAATTTGAAGCTTTACTGAATAATTTATTTGAGCAGCAGCTGGAGGTTCTGCTTATGATTAATCAGCCAGAAAGAAACAACTTTTACTCCCTGCTGCATATTGATCAGTTCTCAATTTGGCAGTGCTGCCACCTAGTGCTTTCTTTGTGCATCATTAAGAATCATATTTTTCATAAAAACATACAGCCTCAATATCTGCGATAAGATAATTAAAAACACAAAGTAAACTATTTTGCAATAACTTATAGCTTTTGTTAGTAATACTGTGTACTATTACAGCCTTACGGCAACCACAAACTCACCGGTCATCTTCATCTGGCACACCAGGTGCACATACTCCTTCTTGTTTTCCTCTGTGACCAGGATATTGGCTCCATTTGGCTTGAGGTCTCTCACTTCACACACCCCAAACTCTTGGACCTACACAGACAAGTGCACATGAAGTCTTTCTTTGTCACTTACCCTACAGAGACTGAGCTTTCTATTTTGCTGAAAGTCACAGATGGTCTTCATGTCCAATATTATGAGGCCATCAGATTCCAAATTACACTTTTACAGTACTTAATTTATCAGAGCACATGAAGCATTTGGGATTCAAACCCTTGAGGTCCAACCCCAATTTAACACTTAAAGAGAGGTTACAGCAGGAGAATCAATTTTCCACTTGAAGCTAATTGAAAAATTTCAAGAACAGACACAAACCTCTGTGCTGAATGTCAGCTCATAACCCAGCGTGGACACATCATTCTCCAACAAGTACACCAAGCCCTGGAAGAACGGGTAGTCCTCGCTCTCCATATCTGTGTATCTACCACATAAATACATCCAAATCATTCACACATTAATGTACAATACTGCAAAATACAGCTGATTGCCACAAATTTTAGTGTAGCAATTAATAAGTCATGCTTTGTTGGGATAATTAGTGGAGTTGGAGCATGCCTTGAACATTTCAGGCACTTGGCTAAATCTGCCAGTCAGTCAAATACCTGACACTCTTGCCCAGTATGTGCTTGTAGAAGCTGCGAGTGAAGTAGCACTCCAGTAACCGGTTATCATAGACTGCCTTGGCCACCACACGACCTACAAACTTGAAGTAGCTGAGATGGTTAGGGTTGCAGTGGGATGAGGGGTTGATGGTGTAGGTGACGCGGTCGCCTGGCGAAGTGCGAAACAGGGCATACATGGGGTTGAACATCTCTCGTGAGATGATCATGTACCATTCCCTAAGCAAGCCACCAGCATCCTGGCCCTCCTCTCCCTCAAACACAATGTATCTGTAATAAAAAGAGAACAGAGTATGGCTCAGGTTAAGTGGTGATGAAATAAAAGGACAAACAACTGGACAGAAGGGAAATGCAGCCTTACAGCCTATTCTTCATGTCCTCTGGGCTCTTGCGATGCAGTTCCCTGTAAGAGTCCTCGAACACATGATCTCTCCTCACATGCACAGCCATGTCCTCCTTCCTCAGGCCTTCATCCAGTCGCTCTAACTCCTGGCGGAAGTACCTGCAGAGATGGCAAAAAGGACCAGCACTTGTAATTAAAGGAGCCCATGAAC
>JAPZDZ010000002.1:12676716-12700808 GCA_029783805.1 Acanthurus tennentii | reverse complement strand
TCGCTCTAACTCCTGG
The DNA here is from genome assembly GCA_029783805.1 of Acanthurus tennentii. Lineage (NCBI taxonomy): Eukaryota > Metazoa > Chordata > Actinopteri > Acanthuriformes > Acanthuridae > Acanthurus > Acanthurus tennentii. The sequence continues at coordinate 12,700,792 of JAPZDZ010000002.1, read as the reverse complement.
CGGAAGTACCTGCAGAGATGGCAAAAAGGACCAGCACTTGTAATTAAAGGAGCCCATGAACAGTGTAAGATAGGAGTATAAAGTTATTTCCCTTACTTCCTCTTAACATCAAAGTCCAGGATGCGTATGTAGTCAACCAATACTGCAAAAGGCCCATCAGCCAAGTGAGTGGTGGACTGGCGTAGGATCTGGTTAAGCACTGTGCGGTGAGTTTCTGCAAAGAAGAAGAAGAAAAAGAACCTGTTAGACTCTGTGCTACACATCTGGACTTTGCCTTATTATTCTCTTTTAATCTTCCATGCTCACCAGCAAAGCGGAGGAACTTCTGGGTGTCCGGTGGCAGGTTTGAAGAAATGTGCATGGAGGATGGTTCCCTGGAAAAGAATGGGTCTAGGGATGAAGGCGTGGCAGGTGTAAGGGGTGCTGGTGACAGTGGTGGAGGCTCATCCTTGATGTGAGAAAGTTGGCTCTCCCGTGTGTCCCTCACAGGTGGTTTGCTCTCTCGCTCTGTGGCGTGGACCAGGAAGAAGGCTTCCACAGCAGGCTGGAGAACTGGGAAACAAAAGAAAACACCAATTGGGAAACAAATTGCATAACCATGCTCCTTCAAAAGGCAAGCATATAATAAATATCACAGTCAGTTAAAGGAAGGGTTCCACTTACCCAGTACGGCATGCTGGTCATGAGACTCCTCCAGCTCTTTCAGGCACTCCCCAAGCATATCCCACAGCTCATCCAGCAGCAGCTGCTCGCTGAGCAGTGGGAGGTCTGGAAGTCTCTCCTCACTCTCTGACTGGCTGTTTCCTTCTTCATCTTAAAAAAAAGAAAAGAAAAAAAGGTTCCCATGTAGTCTCAACCATTACATCGATCATCAGCTATGCCAGCAAACAGACCATTTTTTTGGCCGTTTCAGAACTTCTCTAGTGGTGGTTAACAAGCCTATGTTAATTTATTTATATCTAAATTCTTGAGTTGAAGAGAAAAAAAATCAAAACAATTGGAGGATCAGATGAATTCACTTCTTTTTTTAGATATTATATACAAGCTGCAGTTCAGACTGTCTTCTAAAATGTTCCCTTTTAATGTCAACCTAACATTTAGAATTTATGTTTACATAAAAACATTTGTAACTCTTCTTAAAATGTACACATGCCAAAGATGTTAAAGAAAAACTCCTGTCCCTTGTTAATTCTGTACTGTAATGATCATGTTACTGAGCTGTTTATGTTCCTTGAGCTACTGCTGGATAAAATAAAGTGACCACTTGTAAAATTAAAAAAAAAATTCTCTCTCTACTTAAGAATGGTAAACATAATTTGCTCACTGCATGTAGGGATTTATTTACTAAACAAGCAGTTTGCAACTGAGTCATACCGAGAGGTGCAGGATCTTGCTCTAGAGGAGACGGCTGGTCCACATCCATTGGAGAGTCATCCCTCTGGGCTGCCTGGGCTTCTGACATTGACTGCACTTCAGACTACAGAAAATAAATCAGGAAGGACCACAGGCAGAGACAGAAGATGAACAGAAGAAAACATGGGAGAATTAATGATTGACTTTTTTTTTTTTTTTTTTTTTTTAAATAGTAACCATCTTGACTGATATTGCCATGCATAATTTCATTCCCATGGTCCACTGTGAGAGGAGAAGGAAAGAGAAAGAAAAAGGGAAGGCCAAAAGCATGAAGCCACATCAGCTAGCGAACAGACAACAATCAGGAAAACAGATCAAACAGTTTGGAGCAGGCAGCACACTCATATTTAGACCATCTCAACAGTAAAACATGTCAGTGCAAAGACACTGATGGATGATGCAGTGGATCACTGGCATATCTGTCTGTTGAAGCTGTCGTTCATCATAGCAGCAAATGTCACTATGCATTAACCAATTGAAATAGTGGGCTGTATGGTGACTGCACACTATTATGTTGTTTAAAAATTCAAAGATAACTTTGCAAAAAATAGAGTCTATTTTATCCAGATAAGACAGATATGCATTACAAGTAATGGGCAAGCTTATGATTTTTCAAACTGCACAAAGCCAGTGCAGGCAAGGGCAAATTAGACATGAAGCATGTCACCATTAATGGCCATGTCATTACAAATATATTGATGACCACCATAGTTCTTGTGCATTTGATGGGTTTTTAAATATTTTTAAAAGTCCACTACTGTGCGTGTGTTCAATGTGTGAGTAGAGGTATGCCTGCTGTCAGAGCAGCCCATGCTAACCGTGGCAGCAGCAGCCGTGCCAGCAGGGGGAGCAGCACCAGTGGGGGCATGGGGGGCAGCCACTGAGGATCCGGCGGCGACGGCGGCAGAGGCAGTGGATGCTGGGGCCTGTTGGAGCCGACGTGCCCGCTGACCCTCTCTCACCATTTGGATGATGGCGTCGGCCTCAGCTTCTAACTGACGCACTGCAGCCTGGATGCTACTGGCTGAACCTAAACTGGTGGAGCCTGATCATTTAGAAAGAAGAAAAAATGGGTTTCATCACTCAATACATCAACAAGATATTGTACAGGGCTCCAGATTAGCATTTCTACTAGTAGCACTGGTGCTACAACATTTAGGGGTATTAGGAGTTCTCGCTGTGGTGACATGGCAAAATATTACCACTAGAGACGTTGCTCTTTGTGTTTCACAGGACAATGATAATTAAAAAAAAAAAAAAGGGAAAGACAGAGAGGAGAAAATAGAGAAGAAGAAACAGCCTATTTGCAAGTTTAATAGGTGCTTCTAGTATTAAAACATAGTCGCGTTGACCAAAACATGGTGGTAAAATGCAACTGGATTCTCACTGTCTGAAGTCCTGGGTATATGTCAAAGATTTTGTGTATATCTAACACTTTCTTACCTAATCGTCCTGTCTGTTTAGCTTTCTTGTTGGCGCGCCGTGTATCCTCACGGAGCTGGATTATGACCTGCAGCACTCGCAAGAAAAACTTCTGTGTTGATGTCTTGGAAGTTAGTGAGCTCATACAGGGAAGCTGTAGTTCACGTCCACCAAGTGTGCGCTTCTGTGCAGCCACAATCACGACACTCTCTGAGCCGTCAAACCTGTGCCCCAACCAACAAATGTAGACAAGGTAAAGGAAACTGTCTTTTTGACATCATCCCTCATGCAGATATCAAAAAATATATCATTATATCAGAGTCATCACTAGCTAACCTGCTGGTCATCTTGCCCTTGAGTCGAGCTGAGATGGAGGAATCCTCAGGAGGGGCGTCTGGAGAATGTGAGTCAGCTTGGGCCCTTCTCTGCTGCTCCAAGTTGTATTCTCTAAGTTCAGCAAGTAACGTGCCTGAGAGAGAGAGAAATAATGTGTTCAGAAAATGTGTATGTAGAGAAAAACTGTATTTGCTTATATTGGAGCATGAGGACAGGCATCCATGTAGTTGGCCTGTACTGACCGATCTGTTTGCAGAGAGTATATCCAAGGTGTCTGGCCCCGCTGAGCAGCAGTCTGAGCACAGTGTCTCTCGTGGCACCATCTCCTCTAGATAACTGCAGGAGAATGTTAGCTGCATCCTCCAGACCCTCTTCTGAACATGAATGAGATGTCAGCACCTTGTAAGGAAGAGCAAAAGAGGTGTTAGAAAAATTAAAAATTAATCAAACTGCAGAATAATGTAAGAAATGCAGAAAAAAATGAATTGGGTTTTGTTCAGAACAATGAACATTTCCACCGTACCTCCACAGAGAGTTGAAGCTGTTTCTCTGTGAGTCCAGTGGAGGCCATCTTGTTGTCACTCTCTGTACTGCTGGTAGCGCTCCGCTGTTTCCCTGTTTTGCAAATACATAAATCATTATTTTCTACTGAAAGTGCTGTTAAATTGTAAAGCCTAAATGAAACTTAATACATAGATACATTTTATTTCTTTTTGGAATCAACAAAAATTACCTGTAGAGGTTGTTCCAGTGGATGTTGGTATAGAGATTGTTGTAGACGATGTCTGAGAGGCTGCTAGACTTGTCCCTGAGGATGAACTCTGGGCTGCAGCTCCCCCAGGGGCCCCTGAAACTGCCACAGTGGGCTGGGTAGAGCCTACTGACACCACGCCCTGTGTTGTGATTGGGGCTGTGGCTCCTGAGCTGGTTGCCACATTGGGGTTAGCAGCCTGTGGGGTGGGGTGTCCAGCAGGCACCTCGGTAGCCTTGTTGTCAGGCAGGGCAATGGATATGAGGGACAGCAGGCGGAGCAGCTTTTCAGTGAGCAAAGAGCTCCGTCTGATGACTGGGTGGGACAGCATGTTCATTAGCTGTCCTAGAGGGGATGTCTCGAGGCTGAACTGAGCCCCCTCAGCCTCTGCACTGCCCCCCAGAGGCACTGTCTTCATAGATGCTTTGCCCTTGCGGCTGACATTCATGTTGTCCAGCTTGACCAGCAGATCCCAAAAATCTGTGGAAATTCCCAGAGACTGGAGAGTAGCGGCAGTGGAGCCCAAGGAGTTTTGGGTGTTAGAGGCATTGGAGGTGGGGTTGCTCTGAGATTGTGAACCTGACCTAGAGCCAACTCCTCCACCTCCGCCACCAGAGGAGACTGAACAAAGACGAGAGTCCAGATCAGAAGCAGATGCTGACAGATCCTTACAGCGCTGCTGGGTGAAGTGGCTGGGAAACACCTGAAGGGAAAGACGAGGGAAAAAAGGACTCAAATTATAAAATCTTAAATGATCTTTTTTTTCTATTCATATAACACAGTATGCAGCATATTTAAAGTTAGGGAGACTCTTGCCTTAGCTAGCTGGATAAGTGTGTCCAACACGTGTCGACAGACCACTGGAGCAGCTTGTGGATGGATGTGGACAGTGGAACCTCCACCTCCAGCACATGTGACTCCTGCAGCAGTGCCTGACACTCCTCCTCCCAGTGTTCCAGATCCCGTAGAACCCCCAGCTGAGTGCCGGTCAGCGTGTTTTCTACCTGATACTCGCTGAATCTGGAAAATGTTTGTCCGGCAGCCCAAGGCTGCATCCATAGAAACAGAGAGCCAGGAAAGCTGACTCGAGCTGCGAGACTCCACCCTGTTCAGTAGCTCTAAAGAGGAAGATGAGGATGAAGAGGAGAGGGAAGAGGTGGCTGAGCTTTTTCCTCCACATGCTCCCTGGATACTCCTCTTGCCACGAGAGTCTTCTAGACGTGATGTCTCCACACACACCTCACTCTCGCTGCTGCGTTGGAGGATGGATAACAGGCTGCGAATGACCCACCCACGTGTCTGAGAGTGGTAGCAGAGATTCCTGAGCACACGGTGCAGGCGGCTGGTGTTAAGCTTCGGCTCATCCACAAACAGCAAAACCAGCAGGCAGGACAAGGCCTCATGGTCCAACAGCAATCGACCCCGCAGACGCAACAAGGAGTCCACACTTGAACTGGAAGGTCTGAGGAAACAAAAGAACAACACATTAAGTTTGTCATCAGTCATTATTGCTTTAGGATCTAAATCACCAGGGAGACATTCGATAACAAAGTATCAAACACTTTTTTAGAGCCTCAAACCTAACATAGTCCCTTTTCTTGTCAATTAACAAAAAGGTTCTGAAAACTTACAATCTGATAACATCCCCCCTCACCTGTGATTTGTCCCTCCCCCCATCTGAAATGTGCCTCCTCTCTGCACAGCCAGACGGGTGTACTGGACGCCACGATTGCTCCCTAATCGACTGGTGAAGGCTGGTGAGCGCAAAATGGCTGATAGGGCTGAAGATGAGCTATGACCAAACAACCTCTCATGCATCAGTTGCCTCTGGCGTGCCTCTTGCTCTCTACGCAATGCGGCTGCTTCAGCAGCAATGTCTGGAGGCATGACAGCCAACACACTGTCTTCCATATCCTCCAGAACGCTACGCCGAAGCTCTGAAGGCAGCGTCTGGATGAAGGTGACTGGATCCAGAGGGGTGTCTCCCTGTGGGGGCTGTTGTGATAGCTCCCTGCGCTGTTGCTCTGCCCGTTGCTGGGCAAGAACCTGGAAAACAAATGGCATGCTTACTTAAAAGAAACCTTTATCTTTGAGTATTTTCATGTTTTGCTTCTAATTTATATTTTATCTTTTTATTCCACTTGGCAGGTATCTAAAGTGAAGCATTTTGTAACCTTTTATTATTTCATTGAGTAGTCTCTTACCTCCTCTTGGATGGCAGGTGGCAAGGCTGCTAGGAACTCAGGGCTGACCTCCGTAACCCCTGGTCCTCCCAGTACAGGTGCAGTAGAGGAAGGCAGGCTGGTGGCAACAGGAGGACGGGAAGGGGGTCTGATGCCAAGTTGATTTTGCAGCACCTCTCGACGGATGTCCTCAGGAAGAGCTGCCAGGAAAGAGGGATCCACACCCTCTGGCAAGCTAATGCCTGCCAAAACACAAAAAACAGCAAACATTGTGATGTAACAATTTATCAAATTATTCACAAACTGAAAGAAGAGTAGAGTAGAAATTAATTTTTACCTGCAAGTGGGTCCTCCTCCTCATTGCTGGTGGATGGGAGGGGTTCTTCCTGGATGGCCTGAGACTGACTGTCAGCACTGTCACTCCTGGGCATCGTTTCCCCAGGTGATGAGACAGAAGTGGAGCTGTAAACATTCAAAAAGGACTATTAGTCAGCAGCAACACGTTAGATTATACATACAGCTGATTTACACAGTGTTAAATCAGGCGTGCATTGGCAAAGCCTAGATAGGGATTTTACTAAACTATGAGATGGTTTAGTTTTGGCCAGCAGGTAAGAAAACCAGATGAACCATCTCTTCTTAAAAACCAGCAGAAAAATGACACATTTAGTTGGTGCCTGAACTGAATCTTAATAAAAAGGCAGCTAAAGAGGCTAGCAGTAAAACGGGGCTTCAGCTCTATTTTTGATCTGTTTTGTTTTGGACTATAAACAAAAGTTACATGCACTGGCAATTAGAAGGAGGTAGTCATTACACAACTTGTAACTTCTTATAATCATGGTTATCTGGCCAACAGACACAAGGTACATAACACTGTTTTTGAACACTTATTTGGCTATGGAAATACTTCAGAATACTCACCCAGTATCTGCATCTGTCTGCCTGTCAGTCAGCCCACTCTCCCCACTGCCAGACAACTCCTGAGACAGCTGGGCGGCCTGGGCAGGGTTAGAAGCAGCTTCTTCCTGAGTGGCAGAAGCAGGGCTGCTGGTATCCATGGGTGATCCTTCCAGCTGTGACACACCCACTACTGCAGGCTCTGCAGTCTCCACAATGTCTGGACTTAGGGATGCTGAGAAAAAAAAAATAGAGTGAGGGTAAGGGTGGGGAAATTATATAACTCCAAATACTACAGGAAAATTCCTTAGATATCTATCTAATTTGTATTTCAGTGTTAATGTTTTTATGACAAATACTGGCTATAAGTAGTCAACATCATCCTTAAAGATCCAAGTCCTTACTGTTTGCCAGTCTGTATACAAGGAGTTTTCAAAATTAGTCTACCTTCCCTGCCTTCATCCAACGCTCCTCCTCCTCCTCCACCACCTCCTCCGACTCTCTCACCGATTGTGGGCGCTGGGGACATTTCCATCTGAGATGCCTCTGCTTCACTGTTTGGCCTGTCCGCTGCAGACAAGGGTGGGAGGCCTGCCCCTGCCAGAGCAGCCAGTGAGCTGGCATGCGACTCGGCCAAAAGCAGGTCAGCAATTGGCTGATGGACCTGCTGACTGATTGCAGTCTCCAGGGAGACTAGGGCCTGTTCATGAGGAGCGGGTGTGGTGGGGGTGACCTCTCCAGATGGGGGTGCAGTGAGGAAGCCCTCTGAGACCCTGGGTGGGTCCAAACACGACACTGTACCGCCCTGAGCCTGTTCACCCTCTGCAACATTCAAAAACAAAACTTCTGTGGAGGCATGGACTTTTTTTTTTTTTTTTTGGAAAGATCCTTGATTATAAAACCTTTCTGGTCCCTTTTCCCCAGTGAGTTAACAAAGATTACATGGATGTAAAACAGTTAGATACTTATCCTGAAAATATGACAGAAATGGCATCATTGTTAACTAGTGACATCTTTTTCTCTACTGTTTACTAATAGCTACGGATGTTTACCTTTAAAATAGATCCTTACAATGTTTTAATATTGTATAAAACATTTACCTTATCAAATGTCTTAATAAACAATGTTCATAAAAAGAGAGCTTAAAACAGGAACACACAAACAGAACTTTAACAGCTTTTTAGCTACTAGTAATTTTTATAGATGCTGTGGGTCTTTGTTGAGGAAGGCAGTAAGTTGTATAGTTATCTCCTGAACGGGGTGCATAATCCTGATCCCCAACAACAACACAACTTACTACCTCACCACAGCAGAGCCAGTTGCAGACAAATGCAATAAATACAAAATGCAAATGAAGCAAAATTATACTACAGTGATACAGTGTAATTATGTGGAACTTAGGTGTTTAAGAAAGCAATTCACATCAAATATGTTGAGCCTTATAATGACATGAGCCATTTTACAGCTGAGAATGGATCTTCTTCGCAGCAGATGAAGATGCTGAGCTGGTATAGCATTGCCATAAGAAAGACAGTAGACTGTATAGTTATCTCCCAGATCTGGTGTGATCCTAAAACTATACAAACTACTACCTCATCCCACAGCACGCTCTGTTGGCTGCTTGTCGCTGGGGGCCCATCACTGAGATGTGTCCATTCTCGATGAGAATTTAAACATTCAACAACAAACAGAAACAAAAGCCACATCTACACAAATGTCAGTACCTGCAGTGTTCTCTGCACCGTTGACTGTCCCCAATCCAGAACCCTATGGATTGAAGAAAGTTAAAGTTAGCGAACAGTGAATAAAAAATGGCAAATGGAAGTGTCTGCCCATGTTAGAAAATTCCTTCTCCTGCATAGTCAAATATATTAATTGCCCACCTGCAGGCTCTGTTCCCTGGCTTGTTCTGCTCCAGAAGCTCTTCTCTCATTCTGCTTGGACTCCTCCTCCTCAGCCAGTTGCCTCCTCCTCTTCTCCCTACGCTCTTCCAGTTCCTCATCTCGCAGACTCTCCAGATGCTGCAGGATAGGCACCTTCACCACTGAAAGAAGACACAGGGGTCAGAATTCATCCTTGATTCTGTCAAATTATCGATATTGAGCTATGTAGGCATAAATCTTATTTTTCAGGGGTAAATTCATCAAATTTATCTACTTTCAACTTCAGTCTTCTGGTCTAAGACCAACATACCTGCTACACAGTCATGCATACTCTCAGCATCCAGCACTTTACACTCATCTGTCCATCTAGTTAAGGCAGTGGGAATGCTTGAGAGGGTGCCTGGAAAGACAAAGAATTAACACATCAAGAATTCAGGCCTGAGCAAAACCAATAGACTGTTAAATGTACAAATACTAGTATAAACTTTCACCTGCTTGTCCCCCAGTGCTGCTCTGCTCATGGAAAAAGTCATCCAACAACTCATCATCAGAACGAGCAATGATGTGCACATCTTCATTTCCAACCAAAAGGCGAGCGCGACCACGGGACTGCAGAGGCAGAGAGCTGGACAGCTGTAAAATGTCTGCAGCAGCACTGGGGCCCAGCAATCTAAAAAAAAGGATAACAGAGGGAACAGTCATTTTTCATCAGCATCATCACTTTAAGAAAAGTGCTAGACCAGATGTTGTACTTGTGAAACAGATGTTAAACACAGCCAACAAAAAACTTGCTCTCACCTTTGCAGGATGAGCGGAGGGTTGGGCTGACGGTTGCCGGGGTAGTGAACATGGATGGTGTGTCCACTGTTGGCAGTCAGCTGGCGCAGAGTTCGCTGGCTGCGACCCATGCCCTGTGCCAGGCGACTGCTAGTGCCTGCCACACCAAGGGTGAGGGAACCATGGTCAGCATGGCGCACCATCAGTGGGTGGGAGCTGGGGATGTTGCCTGGGGAGGGAGGGATGTCAGCTGACGGAAAAACAACAAAAAAACAGTAGGCAGACATTAGGGGAACAGCTCTGGCACAACCCCAAGTAATGTACAGAAAAGTTAAGTAAAGCTGTTTGTGTGTCTGTAACTTTCTTAATTTCTGAGGTCACAAACTTAAGTAGATGATAATTTTTTTTTCAGTGAGCTATCAATAGGACAAGACTTAACATAACATCTCTTTAAAAAAATTAAAATTGAGATTGTGTGTGTTGGGAAACAGGGACATATAAAAAAATAATTTTATCATAATCAAGGTTACTAAAAAATAATTTCCTCTTACCATTGTTGGAGAACATGTTGTCAAACTCTATGATGAGGTCATCATCCCTGTCAAACCTTTCGAAGCGGATGTGTGGTGCAGCATTGATGTCAGGGAAGTCCTCATCCAACTCCATCTCTGAACCTTCATCATCATCGTCCTCATCTCCTTCTTCATCATCCTTGAGGAAAAGTAGGAGCCATGAGTTTTAAGGTTAAAAAAAACTGTCAAGATTTGTTAACTTAACCATCAGTTCATACCTGATCCTCCTCTTCCTCTTCTTCCTCCTCCTCCTCTTCATCCTGGCTATCCTCATCATCATTGCTGCCACTAGAATCTTCCTCCTGTGTGTGTTCCTCATCTTCTGGTTCCAGGATGTTCATTGAGTCTGATGAAAGAAAAATAACACAGTTCCTTACCTGAGAAAACCCATCAGTGGGATCAGCTGGAACAACTGTGAGGTTATTCACCAAGATAAACACACATTTCTGATTTGTCAACATCTTACCTTCCCGGTTAGCCTGCAGAGTGGATGCTTGGCTAATATTGGAGGGGGCCTCATCCATCAACACATCCTCTTGAGATTCATCTTCCCCACTGCGCCCCACTGATAGACAAAACACACAAAATATGATGTACCCCCTTCTGGGTTTCTTTGTCTGTCTTCAGAACAAGGATTACCCGCTGGTTCTAGTTTGCGGGTAAATCTTTGTATTGCAACTTTACTGATTTGTTTTGGTATCCAGTGACATCCCCACTGAGGTTTAGTGGGTGTGCACACAACTACTCCTAAACATTTCTCTTGCCCATTTATCCTCTCTGTTCCATCCCAGACTCCAGTGGCTTACCTATAATTGTGCTGTTGACTGTACCAGCATCTCTCTCCAGGAGCTCATCAATCAAATCCACCAACTCATTCTCTACCTACAAACACAAGAAAAGAAACAAATGCAATGTTAGCCATTAGGTTGAAAGAAAGGGTGAAGAAGTGGGCAAAACACTTTCTAGCTCAAATATTTTCTATAATTTATACTTACTTTAATGTTAAGGCCATATCGTTGCCGATTTTATACATAACATAATGATTTACTATTGGAGTACCATATATATAGTACAATGACAATCACCTGCATAGCCTGTGTGCTAAGAACCTCAGGCTGACCAGCAATGACCACTGTATCTCCCTCTGTCTCTCCATCCATAAGGTCGCTGTCTGTTCCCTGCACCCTGTGGTTGCCTTCCACTGGCTCTGCCTCTCCAGACTCTCCTGGAATAGATGCCACACATCAGCAACAGACATATTTGGAATTATAAGATCTACAGGGTTGAAGCGTTCAATCTGAGGTTATTTGAATACCTTGGTCTTGAGTGTTGCTGTTGCTGTCCCTGGCAGTTCCCACAGTGTCATGTTCAGCCTTGTTCTTGCTAGAGCCTCCTTTGCCCCCGAACAGGCTGCTGGGCTGATTAACAATCCGGGACAGAGTCTCCAGAGGCTTCAGGGCAGCATTTACTGTGTTGGCCATGTTGGGACTAAAATAGGTGATGTAAAGGAAGAACATGGGGTCAGTTTACACAGATTTTGTACAGCATTAAGTCAAGTTTAAATTGAGCTAGCTCCTTTATAATAAAAACTCTGGGTTAAACCCAGAGTTAAAGGTTCCCTGTGGAATTTAGACTTATAGTAGCACTATATTTTGGGGGTTTTTTTCCTACTAGTTAGTCACTGTTTTATGTATCCCGCCTACATAGATATATGCTGGGGACAAAGTGCAGCCAATGTCACTGTTTTACTTATCAACATGTGGTAGTAACAAGGAAATAAATGCAGTAATGTGCCAACAAAGGCATTTTCACAAATACATTCTGATGTATTGTATGTATCTGATGATATCAGGAGTATCAGGTCTACTGTGAATTCTGCAGACATTGACACACTTTACACGAATGGGCTCAAATGGACATTAGACAGACATATCACTATAGAGCTGGTAGGGTAAAGGTCATACTGAAGCCAACTAAATTTGACAATTCTGATCACACATGAAGCTCCTGCAGTTTAAGACAGATAATTTGGGGGCAGGGCTGCACATGTGAAAGAGGGTAAAGGCAGGACATAGGATTTTTTTTCAATTGGCTTAAAAAGGTCTCAAAGAAAGGAAATGCACTTGTTTGAAAACTTGACACATTTGTGAACCCCAAGGAAACATACTGTACATTATCAGGTAGTAACATTGATGTAAACACGACTAAAATTCCACAGGCCCCTTTAACTGACCAACAGGTCACTCTTTGTAATTCTGGCCTAATCTACTACCATCTAAATGGCATAATGGGAAAAAATATAGAGCAACCACATACCTGGACAAATCCAAGCTGTGAGGTACACGGGCCAAGTCGTTGACCAGTCCTTTCTTAAGAAAAAGCCTTATGATATTGTTCATGCCATTGTGTTGAGTCTTGGCAGCTGCTGTGCTGTAGAAACTGGACGTGGAGGGACATGATTCCATGATGGTGCTGATGATGCACATTACAGCCTGAAGCCTGATGTGTAAGGAAAAAAGAATGAGAATGGAATTATACAGATCCATAATAAATACTTAAACCTAATATTAAAACTCAAATACTGATTGTTTACCTTTTTTAATGCTTACCTTGCATGTTTTTCAGCACCTTCTGCCATTGCTAGTGCTCTACTAAGGGCAGCCTTCACTTCATTGACCAGGGCCACCTGGGCATCAGTGCCTGTGCCAGCAGCTGCCAGGCTAGCTAGGAATAGACGTGCCAAGGCTGGGGTGTCCTTGTCCTCTGAATTCTGGGTGTGGGGCAGCAAGTGGTCAAGCACAAAGGCTAGAACACTGCAATCCTGTTAAGATACAAGGAGGTCAAGATTGCTTAAGAGACAGAAACCCCAAACTCCTAATAAAGACCAAACAACAACATAGTCGAAAAGGACCAAAAAGATTTTTAACTACCCACCTCCTTAATAAGCTCCGACTGTCCAGCAGTGTAGCAGTAGGAGGCAATTAGAGTGGCAATGCCAACATAGGAGCGCACCAGTTCAGCTAGCAGTCTCAAGATGGTGGATGTAGGCATTAGTGGCTTGCTTGCCTTAACCTTAGCTGCTTTAGCCTCCTCTGAGCTTGTACTCTTCTCCCCTTCCTGGTCTTTCTTTTCCTCTCGCATCTCTTCTGGTGTGGATGCTGGAGAAGTTAGAATAATATAGTGATACACAGATCACTTTAGGTACACAGCTAAAGGTACACAGCATTGAGTCATGTGACTGATGTTGATTTGTCTTACATAATTAAAATGATAACTCAAATCAAGTCAGTTAATTCGAAAGAGAACTTTATATCTGATCTCTAGCACAGTTTTAGCCTATGCTAGATTTATTTTGCATTTAAAATAAATAAATCTTTTCATTGCAATTAACCATTAACAACCCAAGAGCAAAACTCTGTAGTATGCTCTGATGTAGGTATGCAGTCATTTCATATAATTATTGGTGGGTTAAAACACTTTAATTGAGATGAAGACTACAATATAAGCTGTTTGTTAATGTTGGCATCAAGAATTTGCCTGGTTAACTGCACAGATATTCTTGTATGGTTGAAAAGTCTTCAAGTCCTACCTTCCCCTTGTGGTGTGCCGGACTGTGAAGACTCAGCTACACCTCCATCAGCAGCAAACACTTGAGTCTAAGAGGAAGAGACACAGCTCAATAACAAACTGAGGAAATGATACTTAACTACGGGGCAATTTGTCATTGACACTCACATTGATATGGAATGCAGACTGTGAGTCAAAGTCGCTGCCCTGCCGGGTGAGTCTGTATTGCTGGTAAACGTCATCACCAACATCCTGCAATATCTGGCACAGGTCTTGACCGCCAGGCACTGCTGCCGCACGTTCTTCTGGACGCTCAGCTGTGCCACACAAATAGATGCCATTAGCTGAAATGCTCAAATGACCCACTATATAAACAGGTGTCTGGCTTTATTAACAAATCTTACGTTCTTCAGGAGCATGGTAGGCAGCCAGGGCATTGAGCATGTCATAGATGACCTCCTTGATAGTGTCAGGGATAGGGGGCAAGGGGGACAGTTTCAGAGGAGTGGTCTTCACCAGCTGCACAGCGTTGGGCCCCTTAATTCGAAGGTTCTCAAACTCATCATCAGATGCTGTAGAGCCAAGTGTGAGAATAAGCTTATTATAATTGAAAAAAAAAAAAAAAGACCAGACCAGACTAGATAGCTAAATAAATCTGTCAAACCATTTTACAGTTCTTGGAACTTTCAAACCTGATGAAGAGTTACCACATCTACTTGGAAAAAGCTTGAACATTTACCTGTGCCAGCTCCACGTGGTGCAGGAAGAGCAATGCGCACGCAATTGCTGGCGGTTTCTGCAAAGCATTCAGGGTTACGGCAGGCAGCAGGGCCCAAGACACGAAGGATATAATTGATTTCTCTGGAACCAAGGCTGCCTGAAACTACTCCTGAAGTGGTGCTACCTGCTCCACTGGTCACAGCTGACCTCACCACCTATAGTGACAGATTATTGAGGTATTTGTTTATGGTAGCAACAAAACTTAAAATTATTACTTAGACAACAGCACATGTAACTAGTTTACGGCATTTTTATATATAGTGAGCTCTATTCTGAGTCAGTATGAGAACACACTAACCTTCTCCATGGTGTGCCGCAGCGTGGCAGGATCTTCTATGATGTGTCTGAACAGTAGAGTAACAAGTGGGGTGAAGCCATTGAAGCCAGAGCTCTGCGTCAGCCCAAGAATCATTCGTGCGCTCTTCAGCTCAGCAAACATCATAGCATAATGATGATTGCGTGTAAGGCGCAAACAGAGACGCAGTGTGGCGTGGAGGGTGTCTGGGTCCACAGGAACACTAATCATACTGACACAGGCACGGATAAGAACTGTGGTCATGTCCTCAGTCAGGCCTTGTACAACAATATCAGTGTCCTGGGTGTATTCAGACTCCAGGGAAGATGAGGGGCCAGGTGTGGTCTCCTTTAACTGACTGGAATCATCCTTTGGGGCACTCATCTCCACTGCTGCCCCTGAGTCCATGTCAGTATGGGTTTCATCTGCTTTGCTCCTGTCTCCCTCTTCTCTCTCAGAGTCAGTAATGCTCCCAGTCTTGGCAGGCTTGGGCATGCGAGGCACTCTCTGGACAGTCAACATCACTGGCCTCCTGTTGCCAGTCTCTTCATTTACCTGCATAATAGAGTGGTGTTAAATTAAAGTAACCCTGCAAACTCCAGCAACAAAATCAATCATACAATCAAAGAGAGTCTGTGGGGTGACATTTTCAGGTATTCTCTAGAGAAAGACAAGTGTTTATGTTTACCTGCACCATGGTGTTAAACTGCACAGTGTATCTCCTACGACCAGCTGTGAAGCGGACACTGCTCTCCCCTGCCCTCCATGCTGAGTCTATGGTGCTGTTGTTTGATGCACTGTAACTGCACCATCGGCCTGAGCGGTCATCAAACCAACGCCAGTTATTCCCATTGGGCTGCAGATACTAAAGGCAGAGAGAGAACTCAGTTGTATACACAATACCATCTAAAACAACTTTTTTTTAAATAAACAAAGCAAAGAGCAATAAACATGCAGATGAGGAGCAGTAAAGGTGCTGTGCAGTACCAACCTACTGAAAATATGTGGGTTTTTCCATTTACTCTCTTCCTCTTAATGATAGTAAACAGTTGTTTATACCTGTGCTTCTTACTTGGCCCTCCTGATTTAAAACATGGCTTTAATATTGTGACCTGTATGCATAGCTTTGTTTTATAAAGACTGAATTTTACCTTGTTCATTTGTTCCCTGCGCTTTGAAGAGACTGCCATTTTCTCATAGAAGTCAATGATCAGCAGTACTGGTGTGATCCATCTGCAAAAAAAAATCATTTTATATTATTTGGGGTTTTCGTACTAGCTGGTGTAATATTTGCAAGTCAAAATTTTTTACAGCTGTGCAAAACTCACTTTGGTGTCTGGATGTCTTTCTGTTCTTTAGCAGCTTGCAGACAGGGTTGCACGACCTCAAGCAACTTAATCAGTAAATCGAGAATCCCACTGCTCTCTACCACTCTGGCACCCAACAGCTTCAGTTCCTTCCAAACAGAAAACAACAAATTATTAGGATGTGTAGATGAACAATATGAAAGTAAAGATTTTTTCACAAACCTCTACAAGTGAACTTCTTATGGTTAGAAATACCAACGTGTGTTTCTGTTACCTCAAAGAGCAACGTGAGTAGCAGAATTCGTGTTGCCAGCTTGGAGGCCTGGGGCAGTGTGGCCATCTGTCTGGTCCACTCAGACACCGTCTTTGTGTCACTGGTAGTCAGAGGCTCAGCCGCTTTGATCAGCACGTCTGCTGCATCCCACACCTACACACAACGTGAACCCAATCAGGCTGGCACAAGAATGTTTTTGTGGGGATGTATAAAAAGCTTGCTGTATCCTCACTTAACTACAGAGCTGCCATTGCATTTGACATATGTTCAGTACTGAAAAGCATTTACCCTGAAATGCCTAACAAACAACTACAAAGACACAAGGAAAAATTTCTGCATTCAAAACAATTTAAAATCTGCATGAGACAGCTCTCAATATAAGGTTAAAAAACAAAAAAACAAATACATGACAAAAAATGTGTTCTAGCAAATAGGCAAACAGGAAATTGTAAGCATAAAAAGGGAATGAACTCAAGCATCCTCCATAGCTCTAGATCTTATTTGATTAAAACTCCAGACATGCATATGTTGGAATCTCCAGAGAAACAAGTACATAAACTTTACATTAACAATGATTCATCCACTGACCTGGTGGACAACCTGTTCCAGGATGAGATCTCTATATTCTGGGCCACTCCTCTTAATTGCAGTCATCAGCAGGTCACAGAGTCGGTAGACTGTGTCAGGCAGCTCATCTAGAAGATGGAAGCAGCCAGGAAGCATGGAGTCAGTGAAGGCATGAAGTTCCTTGGGGTCCAGCGGTTCGGCCTCCATGAAACGTTCCAAACAGCGGGCTTCCTCCTCTTCTGCCCGCTCTCTGGCTCTCCTGTCCTCTTCTTCACGCCGACGTGCAGCCTCCTGTAGTAGTCAGAAATAATCTCAACAGTTACTCATCTGAACAGTAAGTTACTTATTACTTTGGTTTCATTAAACAGACAGCTTAGAGGGAAACCATGCAGTCTGAGCAGTCAAGGTGATGCACCTCAGGAGAATCAGAGCGCTGCTCCATGCTGACCTCTTGACCAAGCGACATGGCAATGGCCCTCATCATCTGGTCCTCCTCAGACATTGTCAGGTCCTAGATGGAAAAAAGGGAACGGTGTCAGCTGCCTCAATCTGACTGATGAAAGTTACAAAGAGTGGATATACTTTTCTGTCTATGAAGCCTTACTCTTACTGCTCCACCAAGAAGCGGTGGAGGGTGTGTAAGCAGGTATTCAGTGGCCTGCTCCATGGTGCTGGTGTTCAGTAGGGCCTCCATGGCATGCTCTCTTGAGAAACCCATATCCATCAGCTAAAACACCACAAGAAAAGATGTATTTTTACAAGTTAAAAAGGGATGGCATCATGAAAGAAAGGCAAAAATGGGGGATTATGATGCTAAATTGATAACTGAAAAATGTGATGAGAAAAAATTCAAAGCAGGGTTTCCACTGAGAAGTCCGGTTCACTTCAGTACACATTAAAATGTTCATATTCATGTTTCCTTTGTGCTAGACTTGTCAAACTTATCAAAACACAAATTTCCATTTGTTAACCAAGCGATAACGAGCCTAGCACGCCGAGGCAGTACTTTTAGCAAATACTGAATTACATTGATTAGTCAGAGAGAATCGGAGCTGCCGGAGGCGTCTCATCATCTGCGCTCTGATCTAGGATTTCCCAAACTCTCCCTGTTTTTTCCAGCAGGCTTTTGTCTTGCTTCCTGTAGCCTCTAATCAAACAAAGCTTGTCTCCCTGTTATAAAAAAAAAAACAATCACACACCAAGAAGAAGGAACACAAAACACAGTTTGTGCTCAGTGAGTTTGTGGTTG
This sequence comes from Acanthurus tennentii, assembly GCA_029783805.1. Lineage (NCBI taxonomy): Eukaryota > Metazoa > Chordata > Actinopteri > Acanthuriformes > Acanthuridae > Acanthurus > Acanthurus tennentii. Next base: position 12,682,519 of record JAPZDZ010000002.1, on the reverse strand, counting down.
AGTAAGCGAGAGAGAGAAGGTGGCAGAAAAGTAAGGCTAAATGTGACAGAGCCAGAGAAAAAGGTGAGAAGTAAATGGTCAATTTGGCAGTAAAAGTACCATAGAGGTTACATTGTGTCAGTCAAACACTGCAGCTTCTCAATACCAAGAAGTCTTACTTGTTCTTTTCCAAATACAGGAAAAGTAAAATGAGTTAGCAGCAAAGCCGCTATAACAACCCCACCTTCATTTGGGTATACTGTCTGCTCTGGACATTAAAAATTTAACTAAGATTTAGGTACATTTATGTGCAGTTTCTTAAGGCACTACACAGAAAAATTTAGCCTCAACTCAAGAGACTTGCTATTTTAATGTGAGATGAATAAAAGCTCTTCCTCTGATTCCTTGTATTTCCTTCTTTCCACAGTTTCCACAGGTAAAGAACCTCTCTCAAAAAACCCTCCAAATTTTATCCTAAGACAAAATCCTATTAATTGGGCTCAAAAATGTTGTAATTCTAATAAAGTCCAACTTGCTGTCCTTTTTCTTGTTTAACAGTCCTTGTTCTCCAACCTTTCTATCCCTTACACCAGATGACACAGGAGGCAGAAGTGCTGCAAGATCTGCCCTTTTGGCACCTATGTAAACCAATCAGGCTGCCCAGAGCTCACCACTGCCAACAAGCAATCTACAGCTTAAGTTCCAGCTTCTGCTCCATTTTCAATTTTTCCTACCAAATGAAGCAATATTTAAATCTTCATGCACTATACTCATTAGTATTAGCATATCTGTGGTTTATGATCATGTTGCTAATATAACATACTTATTCCACATATTTGTCTGTTGTGTGAGCCAGAAGCAGACACAGAAAGACAGGCAGGAGCAAAACCTGTAACTGTCCATAATTAGGCAAGGTAATGGGATGTTGCAGAACAAGCTATTGTCCCACTTGTCTAGAGAACATATAAAAAGCCTTATGTCATAAATACATGAGTTTATTATAAAGAAAAGTTTTATATACAACTTAAGAAAGGGCAGAGGAGCAGAAATGCTTGTTGAGCAGCACAAAAAGGCGTTTCTAGTGTGACCAGCCACAGGAGGACTGACATATTGCAGCACTTCGTTCTCTTGTGTGTCCCCGGATTTACTCTTTAAATCTCTCCTCCCAATTCCTTCCCCTTTCCCTGATGGCTCTTATACCTGCTGGAGCTGCTGCTGGCGGACCTGTGCGTGCCTCTCTCTCCCTCTGCATCTTGCCTGTTATAAAACAAACGGTGGCCCAAGATTCAGTGCATGCAGTGTATGGGGAAGGAGACTGGTAAACACACCACTTCTGGTTTATTTTCTTGCTTAGATGGCCACCCAGACACACAGTTGTGCAGTTAAGCTGTGCTGTCAAAACTGCTTGCAGTAGTGGCACAAGGAGCTGAAAATACTGACAAGGCAGCAGAAACAAACCACAGCTGTTGAACTGAAAAAGCTGTCAAACTACAAAGATTACTACATAATTTAAGAAAAAGAAAATTTGAAACCAGCAAACCCATTGTGTCCCCAGTTGTTCTAGGACTATTCCCAAAAGTGGAAGGCCCAGCATCAGGACAGAGTGTGCACAAAAAGTAAAATTTTCTCACAGCGACTAAAACAAACAAGGGATGTCACAAACGGGCTGAGAAGGGTGTATCAGTCAGTTTCCTGTATACCTGAGTAAGCTGAGCCTGGTTAACCTGGGGCTCACGGCGGGGGGTAGAATTGGTTGAATCATCAGCTGATCCTCCTGCTGGACCTCCAGGTGTTGTTCCTGTTGGTGCTGGTGCATCTCCACTTGTTGTGGATGCACTAGGGGCAACACTGGGTCCTAAAGAACCAGTGGAGGCCGCCTCATCATCTGGGCGAACCGTCCCCTCTCTCTCCTTAGCAAGGCGCTCCTGGATTACAGGCTCTCCTCTCAGGATGTGGCAAAGGATGGCCAGCATGGATTCAGCCATTCTTCCTCCGTACACCTTCAGTGGCTTCCTGTTCCACAAACTGCGGATGCAGCTGAATGCAGCCTGGAAGATTGAGAGACTGTGTTACATTTGAAAAAAAAAAAATCTGAAAAGCATGAAATTCAGCAACAGACTCTTTCTGTAGCCACTGAATAATGACCTTCTGTGTGACGATAAGGAACCGAAGGGCGCTGAACTGGGGCATGGTAGGGGTGACCCCTGGCATTTTAGCTGGCAGAGAGTGGGGTGAGTCCAGCACGGTGCTTGGGTTAACCATCTTCTCCACCAGCATTAACCAGGCATCCAGGAACTCCCCTGTCCCATCTGGTAGATCAGTATGCTCAAGACCCTCAGAAACAGGCACTTTCCCACCCATTGACAGGGCCCAGTTAAATGTCCTGTACAAAAGCAACACAACCAGTAAAGCTCCTGTCTAACATACAATTAAGAGTGCTTTGAATATTGGAGAGCAAACTTAAAAGAGAACATTGTTTTTGATCTAATATGTCACAGCACTGAGTTGGACATACTCAAATAAGGCGTCATGTCCCCCGGAGCAGAAGAACTTTTGCAGCATGAGGTGGTAGGGGTACTTTCTCTCATCAAACAGCATTGGAGATGTGAACCCCACTGAGCAGATGAAGAAAGTCAGCCTGCCGGGAAAAAAGAAAAATAGTCTACATTACTTCTGAAAGCATACTGAGCATATTAAGGGTGGTTAATTGTGGTAAGTGTGGTCTACTATTACCTAAACCGAGGGGTGGGTGTGTAAGGTGGGGGCTGCCAACTGAGACCCTTGGTAAGGAGTTTTGTGAGGGCGGAGGCAGTGGCCCGGGCAGCAGGCGTGGGGGTAGTGCCTGTGCTTGTGGCATGGTGGGAGCGGCGTTGACGCACTGGAGAGCCTACACACAACTTCACCAACAAGCCAAAGAGCTCAGCCAGAGCCCTTCCTAGTCGAGATGATGCTGAAATGCCACAAGTAGGTTAGCAAGAGATAATAAATGAATGGAGATTAAAGCAAATTTGAGACATTTTGCCTAAGTATTATGAGGCATAAAAACTTAATTGCATGTCATAAAAATGCTCTCACCAGATAGAAGTGGTTTGATCTGTTTTATGCGGGTGGCCATTGCTGGGGTTAGTTTGGACTTAGCCTTAGGGTCAGTGGCAGTAGGTTCGTCCGTCTCCATGGGAGCTAAGGTGTCCCCATCCAGACCCATGCCTTCCAACAGTCCACCAGCAGATGAATCCACAGAAACTGCCTCAGACTCTGCTAGATATAGGTAGAGGAAACTGAAATTGTTGGAGGGTGGCCAAGGAACATGATAGTTTCAATGAAAAGTTAAACTGTTATATTACCAGTTCTCCTGGAGCCAGAGGCTGTAGTTGCTGCAGTGCTGCCGGGAGGCTTCTCTTCTTTGGGCACAAGTTTTTGCATATCAGCCTGGCCAAATTCACATCCTGGAGGCAGACTGTTGGGCACAGACAAGAGGTGTTAAGATGGTTACAACTGAAGGCAGAGTTAAAAATAATGAGGACAAAGGATAAGAGATTCACCTGTTGGGTGTACAAAGAGACAGCAGCACAGTGCTCTCCCATACTAGAGAGCAGTAGAGCTGACTGAGTTTGTTAAGAACACTCAAGCCCAACTGGGAGCCCCACTGGTTGACTGAAATGGCTCTTATCTCACTCTGGTTAGAAAAAGAAGAGAAACATTCAGAGCTGCTGAACATGACATTTTATACAAAGACTTCTTGAGATTTTTTTTTTGGTTTTTTTACAGTGGGGGGCATTGATTTAATTCTTCAAGAAACAGATCCATATTTACCTGTCCTACTCTGCAGGTATGGACAAACATGAGGATGTAGGCATGCGCTGCAGTAAGAGCATGTAGCAGTGGTGTCGCACGGGCTGACAATGTTGCGTCGGTGACATGGCCTGCGTTGGCCAGTTCTCTGAGAAGCACAGACCCACCAGGCACCTCGATTGGTCGATGAAGTGGCTCAAGGGATGTAAGAATACTGTCTAGTTGGCACAGTCCCTCCTGGAGTACCTTAGGCTCATGTGACAGAGTCTAAAAGAGAGGATTTAGGGAGCATAAAGCTTCAGTTTAATTTCTGCAAACTGATGTTCCTTTTGCCTCTTATCAAGTTACCAAGAGATTGCGAACTAAATTTTTTTTTGGCTTAATCCAGCACGTTCACTATAACATTTGTGTTAATGTGTACATTCCTGGGAAATATATTTAATAAAGAAAATGACTGATGTTTTTTGTGCTAACCAGTATGGACTTGCAGACACCAGCCACAGCTTGGCAGGCGGCAGATGTGGGGAAGTCTATGGGCAAGTTGGGCAGGCCCAGAATAGAAACCAGAGGTAGCAACCCCTTTTGGTTCACAAACTCCTGACAATGGTCATCTGTTGTGTTGTTGCTTAGTATGGATTCCACAAACTTCATCTGGAAAAAATGTGAATCATAAATCAATTAGTTACAAAAGGTTACCATTGCTTTATTTCTTGATATGCTGACAACACAAAAAAATATTAAAACTGTCTACAAATCAGCACTCACCACGTTCAAAATATAATCCATTAGAGGAATGGGTATACGTTCCTCAGTGCCAACAACCCTGCAAGAAGACAAATATCATCAAAATGACAGCTTCCAACAAAAATATTTAACACGTAACTTATTGACTTGGGAAAAAAGAATCAAAGTCTTGAAAGAGTTGCTGTTCTATTCAATTGTGTTATAAACTCAGCATCATACAGTTCAAGTGGCACTGACTGTCTGTTGCTCTCTGGTTCCCCCTGCTGCTGGCTAAATGTGTGGAGGGCCTCCTCTTCCTCTTCGTCCTCACTTGAAGCTTCTTCTGCAGCATGGCTGGAGCGTGCTGGTGGCACTGCCACAGTGCCATCTGCTTTCTGGATAGATGGTTTCTGGCAGATGTACTCAGGGGCTCGGCCAAGGTTGCAAATCTCCTCCAGTAACTGTTAGAACAAATAAGCTCTAATTTCCCTTCAAATCATGAAAGAACACTTGAAAATGGAGGTATGTTACCTTAATAATGGCAGTAGTAGCATCAGTCTTCAAAGTGGGTTGGTGCCTCATGAGCTCATCCACAGCACTGCCTAAGTTCGATGCAGTGTCACCTGAAAAACAGAATATGCCATTCACTTAAGCAGGTTCCACATGCAAAGATTAGAATAAGACAGCGCATGCTGTCCAACTCACCTAATGGGTCTGAGCTGCGTCGCCGTCGCATGGCAGGCAGGTAGTCAGGGGACAAGAGCACTTTGAAGAGGCGCTCAAATGGCTGGCACTGAACAAACGAGTGCAGGCCTCTTGCATTCAGGCACAGGGCACTGAACACATTAGGAAGAGAACCTAACACCTCACGAGTTGCAGGAACCTAAAAATGAGAAACGATAAAGGACATGCAATAAAATAAAAAACAAATAGAAAAGATGGAAGAAGGTGAAAGTTACAATGACCCTAACTGTTAGCCTGGTCCCTATAAACACCCATTATCAGCCATGATTTTTTCAACATTGCTAGCTCACATTGTGACCTTTTGAGACCATACTCGTTCAAGCTGAATTATTGTTGTGTCATAGTTAACAATACTTGACAAAACCTGATCTAAAGGAAGAGAGAAAAAAATAATGCATACTAAGGTGTTGCTGGGAACTTACGTCTTTGATGAGAAGGGCATGCAGCATTACATCAGTGAGACCATTATCCTGCAGGGAGGAGAGCAGAGATGGCTCCTGGAACACAAACACCGTCACGACCTCCGTCGCTACAAACCAAAAAGACAGATACAGAGAGAAAGAGA
>JAPZDZ010000002.1:12640976-12676616 GCA_029783805.1 Acanthurus tennentii | reverse complement strand
AGAGAGAAAGAGAAAGAGAGAGAGGGAAGGAAATCATCAATGAAAATAATGATACCACAATATTACATTAAAATTATTAAGCAAACAGAGAAATGCCATGACATTTGATTACCATTTCCAGTTGATACACTGTTTGATATGACAAAAAAAGCTGCAACTCTGAAATCAAATGAGAGCCCTTGGCTCAGTCAGAAGAGTGCTAAAAGGGCTTTTCTGAAGCACTACTGTGAACTCACCCAGGAGGAAAAGTGAAGGGCCATAATACTCTGCATTACTGATGATGTGCTTGAGTGAGGTAGGCAAGGACCCATCCATTACTTGTGGGGGGAAAAAAAACGAGTTTTACACATTGGCATAAAAATTCAACATCTGTATAATAAAATGTATAATTAAGAGTTATCCTAAGGGTAAAAATTGATAAATCTTTTTAACATCTTACAACTGATCAAAATTAGGATCAAAATTAGTAGCCCTTAATCTTTAGTCAATCTAGAGAACAGTATGAGGAGGTCAATAACTCACCATGGCGGATACCATCAGAAAAGGCAGGGTCCTGGATGGCTTTCTTCAAGAAGTTTAGCATTGACTTCAACAGAGCTGCCCTCTGAGGGATACACTGCATACCTATAAAAGGATTGCAGTAAGGGTGTTTTTCTTTAATCGAACAGAATATCTGATTAATAGTGTGAAAAACCAAAACATAGAAGCACATATTTCATGTTTCTGTTCTTTCAGCTTAGTCGCTATGAAAAAATGCTTATAGAATCCCTATTTTTACAAATTGCATCCACATTTTGCCAATTTCTGAGATAAACTGCATTTTTAAATTTGATTCTGATTCTATCATCAACTTCAACAATTCTTTGTCTTTCATGCATTTTGGATATTATTTGAGGTGTCTTGTGTGTGCTGTGTGTACCTGCACGAGGCGTGTTAGCAGCGCTGCTCTGTGCTCGGTGGTCCGCCTCTGGTCTGGAACCAGAAGACGTGGACGGTCCAGGGCTGCTTTCCATGGCAACTTCTGACACTGTGAGAATACACAATGATGGTTAATCAGTTCTTCTTTCATTATGACATGGCAAAACTAATGAATAGTCTTGACCATAACTTCTATTCATGACTTATAAATTTCAGTTCTAATGGTGAGTACATTTCATAAGTCTTAGGGGGAATAACTTACTTTCCATGTCTGTGTCCATGTCCTCAGACTCCACAGCTGCACTGGGCCTCTGGATCTTTGGCTTGATGACAAAAGGGCACTCTTTCCTCGACAGGTCCACCTCATGCTACATATACAAAATGATTGAATGAGTGGAGGTAGAATAAGTGACCCCAGAGGTTTGCCAGATGTTTCAGAGACTCTGCAGCTGATGACTGCTGTGTCAGGAATAGAACAATGCAAATGCACAACAAACCTCTAGCCTGCAGATGAAAATGGAAAGGCCGCTGTGGGACTGAAAGGCAGCCATGTCAAGGTTGGTGATGAGATCCACGACCCGCACTGCGCGTGTCACAAAGGTGATCTGATCTTGCTCATCACCCAGGAACTTGATCACCTACAAAGTGAAAGAAAAACTTACATTAATTACATTCTTTGAGTATGTGCACATACATAAACACATGGCCAATAAAACTGATTCTGTCATGACCTTTGTATGTGTGTTATGGGGTAGGGGGTGAGTCTATGCTTGGTAGTTCTGTATTGAAAAGGATCAGGCCATACCTTCAGAAGGGCTTCCATCATGCCACAGGAGACAAGGGCTTCCCCTCCAGCATCATAACTTGCCAAGTGGTAGAGGAATGAGAAGAGTGCAGTGGCAAACTGGTGCGGGTAGGGTTCCATCAGAGGATCTGGGGAAAAAAAAAATCTTAATTTAACATGTTTTCATTCAAATGTCCCATTTTCTTACGCATCACACTTAACTGTTACACAGTATTTTTGCCACATTCTCACCAATCATTGCTTGTATACAGTTGCGCACCAACACAGGCAAGAAGCCATGGTAGGAGGCAGTGCCAGTGCAGTCGATGATGTTGGAAAGCTTGGGCGTCCTCTCCAGATGGACAATCGAAGTTAAAGTGCGCAAAGATGCTGCCTTGATATCCTGAAGGACAAAATTAAAAACAAAATAAGAGAAAACGGAAGATGAGACGTGACTTGATAATACTTTTGCATTGACACTGGAGAATACAAAAGGCTAAAAAGTTTTTTTTTTTTTGACAAAGAAGCACACGTATCTAATGTTGTATTAAAAATTCAGCGGTTCTGCTTGTGTGGCCTACGCATTTAGTGATAGTGTGTACTGACATGGTGATTATGCACAAAAGCAAACAAACTACTTTCTCACCACAAGCTGTTTGTCTGTGATTTGTAATACATCCACCAGCTCCTCTATCAAGCCATTATACAGGATACTGTTGGCTGACTCTTGGAGTGCATTTGAATACACTGCAAAGAAACAGAAAAGGTCAGCGGTTAAAATTCTGAGCAAAAGCTTTCGTCACTTTATATTTCTAAGAGGGCTTTCACTCACCCAGAATAGAGATAGCATGCAGTCGGGCCTGCACAGCCTGCAACCTCTTTTTGTGATTTGAGAAACCATGGGCCAGTCGAATGTGTGTGAACAAGAGGGTCTGCTTGTCTTTAGGGATGTTGTACATCACTGTTAGCGACTCCATGATCTCAGATGGGCTCTCTGAAATCTGAGAGACAAAGACCACCGTGTCTAAGATGAAGAGCCCCAGCTATTATAACTGCACTGTTAATGATACAACTTTAATCAGGCTGTACCTTGTCAAGCTGCTCGATGTGTATATAGTGTAGTGTGTTACTACTTGTCTGCTAGAGGGAAAAAAGTTTAGAAAGGTTTTTAATGAAGGCTAAGCCAAAGAAATTTCAAAAAATATTTCAATCACATAATTATTACATAAATAAGTGTCTTTACCTTCCTCTCTACTTTGACCTCAGGACCCGGTTCTGCATAAAACTCAAAGTGCAGTGTGGTGGCACTGGGAGGGTACTTCTGCTCATTCACAAAAAAAGCCAATATAGTAAGAAAAGATTTATAATATAGTGGTCAGTAAGTCTTGTTTGAAAGATCTAATTTCTAAACATTAGACTAACATTTTCATAGCTATAGACAGCTGCCAGAGAAAGTAACTGAACATGACTCTGTAAAATTCTTACCGTCATAGGCAGATCCCTGCAGCACTCTGCCAGACCAAAACCATTCTCCTTTCCTCCCCAGCTCTACAAAAAAGAACAAAGAGACTAAACAATGCAGCTCTTTCTCTTGAGGGGCAGCTGGAATCATGGCAATAGGAAAACAATGGCATTCAACTGACCTCAGCCAGGTGTTGCAGACGAGCCAGTAGAGGCGTTCTTTTGTCTGATCCCAGTCTTGTGATGTAGTTGGAGCGCTTACTGAACACATAGAGCAGGTTCAGCACAGACAAGACCACCTGCATGTCACATGACGCTAACAAGGTGGTTAAGTGCTGTAAAGGAAATGTGAGTGGTAGATAAAAGAGAGTTAAAGTTAGAGAGCTGCTTTACTTCTACCTCCATGATATGGGTTGTGGTTGAGAGTGCACTAGGTTAAAGCCTACCTCTATAGAGCTGTAGAGGTGCCTCGAGAAGCTATACTCAATGAGCAGGGCAGTGAAATTGAGCACTGCCAAAAGCAGGGCTTTCAGCTGTCCATTGTCTGGGCGGTCACACACCAGCAGCCATGACATATTCTCTACTGTCTGGCCTGCATCACATAAGATGCCATCAAAGCGGTCTAGCAGATCCACCCAGTGGTACAGCTCACACTGTTGAAGACAGACAAAAACTATTACTAGTGATCAGTAAAATTAAGACCTATTATTACTTAAACTGCCTGAATATCTGTGCAGTATTGGACAATGAAAGATTATTAACTGTCAAACATAATATTGATAAACAGCAGAGGGCAGCAATAAAAACAATTACACATTCTATTCAATTCTGCCTTAAAAAAAGAGGAAGAAACATTGGTGTCGTCTGTTGTGGTCATCAGTATCACAGTGCTTTTATACAGTAATACTCCTTGTGGAAGTTTGAAAATGCTGTAACCGCTTTCGGCATGCAATTGCCCTCACACAACGTGACTTAAACAAACAGATGGGGTTATGCAGTCCCTCTCTCTCTTTTTCTATATACTTTTAAGATGTGCACAAAGTTACCAAAATATGGCATTCAGTGATTTGATGTGAACTGATAACTGATGTTTAACAACAACAACATTTGGTTACTATCCTTAAGATGACAGACTTCTGTACACAATCCTAATTACTGTCTATGTTTTTTACAGTTAGGGAATAAATGGCAACAGTGTATAAATGAAACTTGAAACCAAAAATCTAAAAAGTTTATGATGTCCAGCAAGTCCACACTTTCACAAACAGAAAAATGTGAACAACTAATTCATGAATTTGGCTGTTCTGAGCAGGAGACTGAATGAAAAACACACACTGAAGTATGACACAGTTCCTGTCAAATTCCTTAAGTGCACCTCTTAGCACCACAATATTACACACAATATTGAACAGCATGAATGCTGTGATAATACATATAAATGCTATCAATCTTTTCTTTAGATCATACCTTGCCAATATTCCAGGTCTTGATGTGCTGCAGTTCAACCAGCAGCTGCTCATCACTGCATGCCTTGAGCTTCTCTATGAGTATCCTGCAGTCAGCAGGCTGTTGGTTCAGAAAGAGCACAAAGTGGTTAGTCAAGCAGAGTACACTGACTACTTATGCCTCTTTTCTACCAACAAAGCATAACACACTTGAGTTATTCTGTGACATGCCAAAATGTTTAAATTTGCATTTCCTCTTTGAACTCACGGCCAAAGGGGTAACCATGTTGACCTACAATATTTTTGTCCTACTTAGGAGCAGATCCAAATTATAACTTTTCCCACCTTAAACCCAGGAACATCACTACACTGAAAGCATTGGCTCATCCTGGTGGACATCTCAAAAGCAGTTCTGATAAAGCATTCTGGCACCTCAACAGATTACAGTCTTGTAGTCTGCTCTTCTCTAACCTAATCTCAGAGGTGTAAATGCTGTGTCACTGCTATGCAAACTGAAAACACCCAGTTGCTTCTTAAAAGCTCTGCAAATGATCTGTATGGAAATTAGGCACTTGTGAGACCAGAAATGATCATAAACATGTCCTAGGCATACTCACAGCTTCCGTAGGAGTTTTCTTTAACTTGCTTCTGTCAACCTTCATTGTTGATAATCTCTATTTTCTGCTCCTGACAAGAAATGTACATGTTCATCATAAAGCAATACATAATGCAACTTTTTCAAGATGTACAATTAGATGTACAATTAGAAAATAATCCAAAGACGACCAATTAGGCATCCAAGTGCTCAAATCAATCAGAAATTAAAATACTGCATTACCAACTGGAACAGCATAGAATTTAAAATAAAAAATGTACTCACAGAAAATAATTTGGCAATACCCACTTAAGAGCATGTTCCAGTCACTTTACCTGCAAACAAATAAAAAATTAAACCAGAAACAGTGTCTAACATGTCACAATGCAAATGCACAATAAGGATGCAAATCTTTAAAATGTGTCATATTCAAAAACGGATTGTCCAAAGTGTTCTTAATAAGGTTTTGAGGTAAAGCTAAAAATGCAAAGCTGTTAATCATAGGAGAGCACCTAAATATCTAATTATAATTCACACCAGTAAGAGTGCATCCTGACTTTAAAATCGGAAATGCAAACATTATGTACCGAAAGTAAAATAAAGTGCACGCAATCAGTTATAAATCTTGCATTTTGACAAAGCATTCAAACAATAACCACTGGTGGGATAGATGTGTATTTTTCTTTTAAAGTCTGTGGTTGCTAATTAACGACTGATCACGATCATTATTTTAGTTGCAAGGTGAAAACGAAACTAAATGTGTTTATCTTCGGTAATTTAGTGAGGTTTGGTCACAAAGCAGATCGAGGCAGAATATTTGCTAACGGCTAGCTAGCAACATACGACACAAAGTTAATTAAATCAGGCAGGGCCTTTTGAATGGTCAAAAATATGTGTATATCGTTAAATGTATTTGAGATTCCATGGATAACTGAATAAAACAGACTGTTATCTCAGTGTATTCTTGCTCATCATTAACTGACTCAATGCTGACAGACTTAAGTTATAACGTTAGCTACCTAGCCGACAAGCTAACGTCACCCATGCTAGCAGCATAACGTTATTTACTTCACGTTAACAAGTCTCTATAGACACGTTGAACTAAAGTTGCGACTCTAAAACGAGATCGGCTTGTTCGTGTTTGGTACTCAATACAACTGACAAAACTAGACACACTGAGAAGCATAACGTACCACTGAAATCGATCGGTAACGTTTGCTCCGGAGTTGATGTTAGCCTCTGACCAGCCACTAGTGAGCTAACGTTACCGGTAACGTTAGCAAACGATCTTCACTTGAAATAACGCTAAATCGAAACATTTTTGTACCAACAGACCTTATATAAGTCTCCTAAATAAAAAACTGTCACGTACGTAATAAACGGCAAACATTTAATATTTAGCTAGTCGACGAAAAATCAAGCAGTTTCAGCTATTTGAGCCACAGCTGTCAATCCATAGCTCACAAATTCACCATGCTGTCCTAACCTGACTCTAGACTAACTTAGGTCGGGGCTGCGCAGGCCGCAAAAGAAGTCCGCACTCCCCACTTCAGCAGCGTCTCCGCTTTAGAAAAAACAACACTGTGAAACACCACTCGGTTACAAGCGACAATAAGATGGGTGTATGTCAAATACCTGGAAGCAGGCAGCGTTACTTTGCCGAGGCTCTTACCCTGCTTCATCAGCTAGTCAGTCGTAGCACGCGCAAGCTAACGTTAGCTACCGTTAGTTGAGTAGCAAGCAGAAACGCATAATAACTCGCTGAATCATTGTCGGACGGGTCTATCGTGACACTGCGAGTTTTGTTTTCTGTTTTCTCTCGGACAAAATTGACTAGAGGCTACCAATTCGGCAAAGAGCTTTGTTCATCCGTGCTGGTAATTTTTCAGAGTATACGCGCCTGTTTCCATAGCACACAGGCACTAGCTGCTGGCACAGTCATCATGACTGTGAGTAGTGTGCAAAAATGAGTAGCCACTGTTTCTCGATGTAGTGCATGTTAATATAGGGCAATTGCTTGTCTGTGGAACGAATTTCCTCAACATTTTGTGCAGTTCTTAACATTTAGCGTCAGCACAGGTCTTTCAACAGGCAAAATCTGAAGCAAACGACTGAAACACGAACATAATAATAAACATGACTTCATCACAAGAAATAAACAAGCACTTGATCGTGAACACTCAACCAGAAATACTCTAGAACTATTAAAAAAATTAAACACAGGAAATCAACACAGTTGCAGTATTTTATATTCTAAAACGAAAAAGCATCAATTTACGAACATTTCTGGTGCTCACCAAACGAGCTGATAATGAGGCAAAGAGGTATTTAGCATCCTAACTAGTGCTGGCACTGATAATTTTTTAATGACGATATTTTTTTTCAGTTTTTTCAGTTAATTCAGAAACTACTTTTACGACAGACACGCTAATAATCATATGCTACACAAATATTGCCTATACTATGAAAGAGTTATATGAATATCATAAGGTTATATGAACAGTTCTCCTAAAGCCAGCCTGATAAATATACATCAAACATATGCACACTATTGGATACTGGGTATTATTCCAGTATTTTGGAGGTCTTACATATAGAGATTTTTTTGAGATTTATTTGGTGGACCATTTCAATTATTTTGCCATGAAGATTTAAGTATCTAAATTCAAAAAAGTTTGGCTGTGTGAGGCAAGCGGCTCTGTATAATATCTGAAGGCATACTGTCATCCAAGACAGATACACCAACCAAGAAAACTCAGTGGAACAAAAAAGACTAATTAATTTGTAGTGATTTCTCTGTTGATACATAGTGTGTGGTGTGATGTCCAGTAACAATACGATTATTTTTAAAAATATTTTAATCTTTAATCTTTTCCCCTTCCCACATTTACTTCAGATGAGATAAGATATTCCTTTATTAGTCCCACAATGGGGAAATTTGCATGCAAATTTAGAGCATACATTGAATTGAGTTGGAATTCATTTATTAAACTGCACAGCATCTTTGGACATCAAGCAAAATGACTGTCATGTTAAAGGATGACGCTGCAATATCTGCATATATTGTTTTTTTACAAATGTTGCCAGGTACATTGGCAGATGTATATGTGTATATATATATATATATATATATTTGTACATAAATGCCTTAAAAACATAAGATGCATTTTTGACATAGTTTTACTTGAAAATTAGCATAAATATTCTGCTTATAAAAACTTGAAATACCCTTAAGCGGATGCACAAACTACTTTATCATGATGTTGTATTTGGTAACAACTTTTTATTATTGTAAACCAAAAAAACAATTTCAGGGATAGTTGTGTCTCTGTAAACAAGGATAATCATTTTAAATTACTTTTTTCTTTTTTGATACTATCAATAAAGTTAAAAACTCAAAAATATCATACTAGTCAGCAAAATTGAGATGGTGACTTTTAGAGCAAGAATTTTCTGGTTCTTCCAGCGGTACAAACTTGTGCCATTGAGCTCAACTGTTAAATGTGAACTACAATAAATCAACACCATTTGGGTGTATAGATAAATAAGTTTACAATATTCACTGTGAAATATCCATTTTAGTAGTTCCAACATTCCTTCACAATAAAAATAAGCTTGTCTTTTTATTACTAAGCAAAGTAAATGTAATGCAAACTTTGGTTTTCATCTGAGTAGCTAAACAAAATAATTTAGATATACCTTTTTACATTGCCTGAAATATCTGCCAGTTTTTATGTGGAAAAAGGTAATAAACCTTTTCTACTTCTTGTTTAGTATGTGTGTTTTATTATAGCTTCTATTAGTACCTTATTTTGCAGTACGGTATAGGCTTGGAAGCAAATACTCAATGCAAATCCCTATATCCCATATGTATTCATGAGTTTCACCACAACACATACATCATAAGTAAGCAGTACATACCAGAAAAACTGCTTTGGTTTAATAGCTCCACCATGCTCATCCTTGGCTTGCTTTGCAGTTTCTTAAGACTATCTGAAAACACAAACAATGGAATCACATATAACAGAATGCCAAAATTCAAGCAACTTAAAAACCAGTGTAACATTTTAATTGAGAGGTTTACATGCTCAACAAAACTGGTGAATGTGGATTTAAGGCAATTTTAAAACCACTCATACTAAGAAATAATGATGTAATGCCAATTAGTCTCGCAGGCTTTCTCTGAAAGTGACACTCAAGACCTACCCTTTATCATTTGTTTGCCTTGGGATCAACATGTTATTTATTTCCAAGTGTCTGTGTCGATACTTATCGCTGTAATACCTCTGGTGTTTTAACCTTAACATTACAAGTCTAAAACAACTCTAAGACATTTTCAGATATTCTGTGTTCAGCATGTTATTTAAAAAATATTCAACAATAGGAACATAGACATATTTGATATATATGTGAGTTTCTTATTCTTTTCAGGGAAATGGACTTGAAACTCATTGGTCTCAATTAAAATTTTTTTATAGGAAGTTAAGATGATTTTTGTTGACCATGCAACTAAATTGCTCAATCCATACTTGCTTTCACTATATCCATGTATGTTATGATTTGGTCAACATAAAGTACACGTCTCACAAGTCTCAAAATGATTAACCCACTAACGTCAACAGTGCCTCATGTGATACAACATGTCTTAAGATTCCAAGAATATCACTAACATCACATCCTCTGATACTTAAAAGATTGTAAAAGATTGCAATGAGATTTCCCAAATTTGAGCTACACACTCATTTTCATGACAAATATTTATAAGATCACTTTCAAGTTGGCTGTGCTTTAAGGTTACATTCTGTTTTTGTCAACTAGCTAGGAATGACTTGAATTAATTAATTCAGACATAATTTTCTTAGACTCCATGTTTACACAGGATATTAATCTGAGTGCCGGTTTCTTTAAAATGACGATACCTAAGAGGAGAAAGTATATGTGACAGCGATGTAGCTGCCTGGAGAAAAAAGTACCCAATGTCATTTTTCAAAGAATTCAGAATTTTTTGCAGCTTCTTCTAGCACTTCTAAGTTAAAAATGTTTGAACCTTTTGGAAAAGCCCTGGTGTTGTCACGTTCGCTTCTTTTCAGGCAAACAATCATGGGGACAGTCTCCTAACCCATCACCCTGGTAACCAAGAAAATGGAGAAGCTTGTTTTGGATGTGTCAGGGCCTTAAGGAATAAATCAAAGCAGGATGCACAAATTTTGTTGGAGATGGTTAACCAACACAAAAACTTTGTAAATCTGTGAAAAGAAGCCGCAAGCAAATCTACTCTTTCTCCCTTGTTGAGATATTTTGGATCTTTTAGTCACTCATGTGGTCGCTCCGTGCTGGAAGTTTCAGGTTTCCCTGACTGTGATTGAATTTCAAATATGTAATATCCAAAATTTCATCTATTTTCATCTTAGATTTTTAGGGAGGTGCAAAGACATTTCCTTCTGAGTAATGTGGAAACAGCTTTTTAGTGACAAACTTGGCACTGATACAAGTCAGTATGGTAAAGGTCTGACATTTTTGGGGATACAGGCATAGGAAAAACATATTTTAGTGAAAGGGACTTACGTCTTTTTTGGAAGAGCCAGTCACTTTGATATTTACCAGCAGTTTGCTGGTGGCTATTGCAAAAATTTTGCCTTCTATTCTACCTTCTGTTGAAGTCATCACTACGCTCACTGACTAATAGGATGACCAGCCCCACAGGGGATGCTGACAGCCCTAACAGATTTAATTTTATGTTAAAACTGTTTTGGCTGTTTTCAATGAGTAATGCTATGATCAAAATTTTATTTCAAAGAACTGTGAATGTGGTGTTCTTAGGTGGTTAAAAGCCTTATTGATAATTAGATATTTCCCTTGTCAATGAGTTCGTCAGGATATCATGAATAACTAGTTCCTCAAATAACAAATTATTAACGTTTCGGTTAGCCACTGATGTTATAAACTAGCCGAAACACCGGCATCAGGTAACGTAGCTATGGCTGTAGTTGGTACCCAAGTTAACATCATTGCACTCCCCAACTCGTCTATCACTGCTAAGTTAGCTAGCTTAAATGTAATCTTGTAAAATGTGCCGACGTTTTTGCAAATACTGTTAAGTTTTCAACCTAACATTACGCAGTTCAAGTTAAAAGTTAGTTAGGTGACGTCAGCTAGGTTCACTAGCAGTTTAGGCCAACGTTTGTTACCTCGAATCCAATTCAGGTTTGACGGCTAATGCTAGCAGATTATGAAAAGTCAAATTTGCAACCTGACACACATTGAAACTCACCTGATATTTGTACCATTATTTGGAAAGTTAGTCACCATTCAACGTGGATACCGCTTTGGTTCATACTTGAAGAGAGCCGCACATACCCACGCACAGTGGACATAAGTGTTTATGTGTGTGGCGTGTATGTTTGCGGGTTTCGCGCGAGCTAACTAGCTAGCATAGAGAGCTCCGCACAATGCTCTATCAGTCGGATCATGGCTAAATTAAAAATGGCGGTTTACACAGCATATGATCCGTACTTTACCCTTAAAAAGACACTAGGTAAGTGTTCTCGGAACCCAGTCGGGGCTGCGAATCGTCGGTGGTCATTTCACAGATAGAGAAGTGAATGCAAGCAGTTAGCTAAATCCTATGTCAATACTATACAACAAGTATTTCTGCTTACCTCGAATGCGTGTTACATTTGCTTCTCCATCTTGCACTAGAGGGTGGTAGGGCAGTTAGGATCTCGCGAGATTACCTGCTGGCTGCTTAGTTTGCCCCAAGTACTCCCTTCTAGATGTTGTCCGATAGTAGCATGGCTGTATTATAAGGCCAACACCGCCCTTTGACTGGTACTTACATCCTTTACCTTGTGACTTGATGTGCATACGAAAGCACACAGCAGAGTTCTCCAGGGTTTATTAAAAATATATTTTAATTCAGTTTGATATGAAAGTGTATTCAAATTCACTGACAATTAGATATTGAAGACTGATCATTTTTAATAAAAATGCATTTAACCCCTGCTTGGAGGGGAAGAGTTGTGTTAAAAATTGAGCAATCAAAATAAAGTTTGGATATGGAGAAACATTCACCAACAATATTTTGTACAACAGCATCGACAACAACAACAAAAAAACCCTGAGAAAAACTGCAGTCACTGCTCACCATTTACTCATATCTAAAGTGGCTTATTAACATTTAATTGTTCTTTCTTATCAAGAAATCAATGAGTTGTACTTGTATCTTAATGAAAACTCTGAGTGACTGAAACACGATGAACAGAAAACCATTAATTTGACCCACAAATGTCAATTGTGGTATTCCTCAAATGACTTCAGTGAAAACAGAAATTTGCCCAAGGTACATTTTATCTGTTCCAGATCGTATTTAAACACACAGTACACACCAACACAAAGAATGAATATCAACAGTAATTAATATAAAACTAAACTGATAAAATAAAACAAGGGCATTTTTTTACAGAACACTTCCACTATTACACTGACAAGACAACATGACAAACTAAGAATGATAGTTACTGCATACAAATATAAAAAAATGAACTATTTTAGATATTTTCCAAATACAGCAATGTATCATGTACAAGTTATGTTAAGAAAAATTTCAAAGTTTTTGAACTATAAAAGAACTTAAATTACAACATATATTTACATATCAATTCATATTCTGCACCTTCACAATTTTTTCACACATTAAACCTAAATTTCTGCCATTTTTATTACTAGTACATTCTATCAGGCCCGAGAATGCTGCCTATGCTTGGGGCACAAATTGTGGCAACTCCAAGAAACTAGTCTCTTAGAAGCCTTCTTATATTTTTCTGCTCTTTCAATGTAGGCATATAAATTACAAATATTACAAATATTTACAATACCAACTTAAACTGTAAGAATTCTGACAAAGCAATTTAAAAAATGTACAGGTATTAAGTAGTTGAAAAAAATTAAAGTGGGGACCAAGAAGATCAAGTGGTAAAAACAGATGTTAAAACAGACTAAGAGACGGCAAAATGCTGTAAAATAAATATGATCAGAATAAATAGAATTGTGTGATGTTACTCTTGGCATCAGTTAAGCACTTTCTGTTTTTATGTGTATAGCTACAGTATGAGGTGAAATATTAGTTGTCAAAACATAAGTTACAAATTTCTGAAAAATAATGAGTAAAGGTGGCATACTGAGAGCTGGCCAAGTGCATGTACTGGATTTTTGCAAAACAGTTTATTGTGTGTAAAGATCACTATCTTTTCATCATCATATGACAGAAGAATGTGTTTAATGAGGTTAAAATGAGGTAAAAAACTTAACACTACAACTGCATGACTGTGTGTTTGTTTGGTTGTGTGATGGCTATACAGACATTAAATTTTACCTGTCAAGAAAATTTCTTGTTTTTCTTTCCCTTTTAAAAAAAAAAACGTATGGACAGTAGCATGTCTTTAAATAAATAGAGCAACTAAAACTGACCTATGCAAAAGACAACATTAGGTTTTGTCAAAATATTATACTAGGTAGTCTGGCTAAAGTAATCAATTATCAACCTTTCATTTGAAAATACGTGTTACAGTTTTCCATCACCAATTACTCAAATGGTATGTGATCATTGGAGTTGATTTCTGTGCATCTAGCACATTTTACTAATCTGGTTAAGGTCAAAGATGTAAGGAAGCCTCTGAAAATACCTTTATAGAGACATGGATAAGTGGAGTACCAAAACAGTTTGCTAACTACCTGGGCAGAATAAATGGGGTAGGACAACATATAGTGAGGTTCAAAAACAGGTGAAAAGAGTAAACAAATTTATCTAGAGTACAAAATATAGATCACTATCTCTATGTTCTTCGGATCTATGTTGTCAAAAGCCATTTTTCTTCATTTCCACTTAAAATTCTTCAGTCCAACATCTCTCACAGGAGAAGTTTACCATTTCTGTGAATTTTCAGAATTTTTCCAAGTCTCTGTTTTGCAGTTGCAAGTCCTTTCTTTGGACGTTTTCCTAAATAAAGTGAGAGGAGAAAATGCATGAGAAAATACACTGTTAAATAAATAAGCAACAATGCTGTTTATTCTTCAGGTTAATGCTTACCTTGACCAACTCCTGTTGTGCCTTGGCTGGCTAAACCTACAGGTGATGCACCAGAGTGAGAGCTGCTGTTTTGTGGGGACAGTGAAGGTCGACGTGAAGTCAGGAATACACCAGGGGCCATGGCTCCGCTGCCTCTAGGGCCTCCAGGGCCAAAAGGTCCTGGTCCTGCTGTGTATTCATGGTCTAACAAACTAGCAGAGTAGTAATCCATCCTCCTGTCTGGGCTGAAGTCTGCTGCAGACTCTGTAGCAGGTAGTGGTGAAGGTGGGGCTGGCTCAGTCTGAACTGGAGGAGGAGTTACCACAGGAGCAGGAGGGCGCTGCTTTTTGGTGTACTTCCTTTTAGCAGGCTTTTGCTGCTCCTGAATCAAAACCGAAAAAAAAAATATTCTTTACTTAAAGTTGCTTACTCTCTACTTTGCTCACTGGGTATCTACTTCAAAGACTGATAGTCTTTGTTTCTCTACTCACTTGTTGTGCCAGCTTGGCAGCAGCTGCTGCAAGACCAGTCTCTACAGATGCAACTCTAGCCCCTTCCCTGGCTGGGCGATCCTGTTTGGGAAGGGTGGGCATCACCCTGGCTAAAATGAAAAGAAATTGTCAAAAGATTAACTGTCAGAAAGCTAAAAAGCAAACATGATTCATTTAAGGTGCCAGGTTTAAGGCAGCTACCTTTTGGGCTCCAAGGCGTATCATCCCAGTTTTTCTTCCGCTTCATCTTAGCCTTGTTAGCATGGTCCTCCTCATCAGACTCCAAGGACGGGTAAACTTAAATAAAATAAAATAAAAATTTGGTTAACATAATTGGACACTGGCTTGAACGACAAACACAATAAACTTATTTTATAGTTAGTATTTCTCTGACTAGGCTTGATTCTTACAGCAGTAAGTTCAAGTCAGTAAGTGTATCTCTCACCATAGTCTGAGTCTTTAAAACAGGTTCCAAGGGTCTCCTGCTCATCTGGACTGTCTTCATCACTAAGGTGACGAGCTGGCCTTTTAATTGGACGCTTTCCAGGGCGCTGGATGACAGGTTTCTTCTCAGGACTTCCTGTCTTTTTAACCCCTCCTGTCACCCATACAGCCTTGCCCCCTTTTTCCTTAACCATCCCTAAACCTTCTGTCAGGCCTCCAGAAATAGATAAGGGAGATGAAGATGAGGAAGATGAGGAAGAGGACGGGGGGTTGGCCATGGACAGCATACCCTGAATGGCATCACGAGTACTGGGAGAGGCAGGTGCTTCCTCACTAAGAGAAGGACAGAGTTGAGTAATCAGTCTTCATCACAAAAATAACCACCTAAACATAGCATATTGTGAGAGCCATTGCAAATATGTGAACTATGCAAGTTTTAAAGGTTACTGGATTCTTCCAGCAACACAGTGAAAAATTTATTCCTATTAAATTAAAAAAACATGACACCCAAAGTTACCTTCTAATATTTACATTCTTAAAAAAAAAACAAAAACAAACAAAATTAAAAAACATCACAGATGTTCTTAAATAGAGATCTAACCTGAGTGTTGCAGAGTCCAAGCCTGCCACTTGTTTGCTGGCCTTCAACAGGTCCAAAATTCCTCCAGCACCACCCTTCACTCCATGGGCAGCTAGTGCCTCTTCATCTGTGGTGTAATCCTCCTAAAGTCAAACACAAATACACACTACAGTAACAACTGAACCAGTGCTTTAATAATAAATATGTGTATACCCAACAATTCCTGTTACATTTAACTGTTAAACGCCAAATTTTTCTAAAGCTTTTAGTCTAGGTCATTAATTACAAATCAAAAGCAATTTACTCCCTTTGATAGAGGCAGACAGACTGTATATTGCCACAATTAAAAAAAATGCTGGGTAACTGTTTTAGTGGGTGCAGTTCACAACAGAACATGTATTGCTGTTAGAAAGGCTTGTTATTTAGACTTGCTATTATAAAACACATTATTTAAAGTGTATTTAAAACGTTTTCAGTGAAAGATGGTTGGTATTGTTGTGCAACGAGCGTGTTAATTGTGATATGCTGCAAACCAGCTTGATTGCAGTAAAAACAGTATTTATCACTGTGGGAAAGTGACACTGATAGGGCAACCAATGTAATACAATTCAGCAGGGGAGAGAATGAAGCGAATTTAGAAAGCAACCATGTGAAAAACATAATTTGTGATGAGCTGTGACCAGCTGAGCCCTACACTTGGAAATAGAAGCTGGTATGATTGGTATGAAAAGCATAACAAAACTAAACTCAAAGCCATAATTTAGTCTAGAAGTCTTGTCTTCTGTTATGTGTATTCTGTTACGGTATGTGTGAGGTAGATCTTTTTACATCTTTGGGACTGACTTATACTGTCTATCACATCTTAAAAATGGAAAACCCGATAGTTGTGTCCATAATAATCTCACCTCAATGTCAAAGTCTACCTCTCCTGGCTCCCTGATGCGATTTGGGTCAGAGCAGGGTTTGGCTCTGGGCAGCTTCCTCGGAAGACCTGATGGCACATTTTCAGTCAGTTAAGCTTTGATAAATCTGAGATGGGTTGATATTGACTCTAGAAACAACCAACAGTTCATGCATTTAAACAGCAATGCTGAACATTCATAGACTTTGTTGGTATATTAAATTAATTCAAAATTAACGACACTGATAATCCTGTTAATAAAAACAAATTCTCACCACTAAGTTTCTTTTTCTTGCTAGGTCCTGCAGGCTTGCGTCGAGGAGGAGGGGTCTCATCAATTTGCAGTTCATCTTCAGACTCCAAGTCAGACAGACTAGATCCCTCCATGGCAAGATGTTTGTAGTTTCCACCACTTCCTGCACCATTACTGTTGCCATCCTTCTTCCTAAAGCCAGAGATCAGCAGGTAAGTAACCAAACCTTGGTAAGTCCTCACTAATATAACCAAAATAATGGGAAAGAGTCAAATTGCTGCAAAACTTACCCTTGGATTTTTCCATTAGTCAGCACAAGTTTCAGTTTACTTTTATTTAACTTCCCTTCAAATTCGTCCAAAGGCAACTCCAACTGTTAAGACAAGTAAGAATTTAAAGGAAATATGCAAATGAAACATTTACCCCCTCCAAAAAAAACCCCTCTGTGCTGAATAAGCATTCTCACTGTCATCACAAATGTCTGCAAATGCTGTACCTTGCTCTTGTTTTTGGACTTGGCAGGTTGAAATTTTTTGAGCGTATGTTTTGTGTGAATCTCAATCAGGTCAAGTTCTCCTGCTTCTGCCTTAAGAAGCCCCTTCTGACTCTTCTTCTTAGTTCCCTGGGGCCCTACACCCCCTATCACCTCCTTGGGCTTGGGCCCTTTCTTTTTTCCCGGGGGGCGTCCTGAATTTTGAGAGGTGGTAAGGGGAGCCTTAGAGAGTGGTGAACCAGGAAACTGAGGTCCAGTGCGACCAATATTTTGCTGGAAAATGTCCTATTAAAGGAAAGAGAACTGTTAAGTAGTAACAGTTATACTCTTATACACACATAAAACAAACCTAAAAACATGCACAAACTTTCAGCATTTCTACTATTTACCTCAACAAGACGAATCTCCTTGGCCAGGTCTTTGACGAGAGTCTGAGTATTGATGGTTTCTGGAATTTCCACCTCATGCTCTGCTAAAGCCTGAGTGCAGAAAGACAACTATACATCATCTCACACAATGTTTTGCAGTTTAAGGTAAATCTAAAATAAGGCAGATTTAGTACTGCTTCTTTTGTTTATATTCAGTGTTAAAAGGAGTAGTTAAACATTTAAAAAATACTTTCTAATGGTGAGTTAAATTTAAAAGATCAAACCACTCTCATACCAGCTCATTTAAGCTTCAGTCACCTAGCTTAGCACAAAAGCTGGAAACAGGGACAAGCTAGCATGGCTCAGTGAGATAATGAACTAGTAACAACTATAATTGTTAAATCATGACAAAACCAAAATTTACAATTGTGGTCAGTTTGCTGGAGCCTGCATATTGTCAGGTGAATGCTAATTCACAATTGGTCATGGAGGGAAATAAACCAAGTTACAAAAGAAAAAGAGCAAACAAAAAGCAAAGATCAGGCAAAGCTTCATATTTTGCTGACCTCTTTACGGGTCCAGCTGCGGAAAGCATTGTTCAGGGCCTTTGCTCCATGAACCAGGTAAGTGGCAGGGTGTCTGCGGTTCTCTCTCAATCCTGTGAGACAGAAGAGCACAAGGTTGAAAAAAAAAATCACAAGAACAAACAATAAATATAGGCAAGTCAAGTATAAATTATAAAGTTATAAAATTAATTGAACTCCCTCACCTCTGAAGGTATCAAGAAGATGCTTTCCAACATACCAGCACACAGTCTCAAAGTTGGGAAAAGTGAAAAGGTCTGCTGTGCTTAGTCTCTTCTCGATCTCATAGGCCCTAAAATTGTTAACATAGCACAGGGAAAGCAAGATACTAATGGTTATAGCAACAATTCCACTAATTACCTCTACAGAGATTTGACCAGGTTTAAAAATTACAAATCACAGAACTAAAACTGCCTGTAACACACTGATGTTGGAGTTTCCAACATGCACGAAGAGTCAAGAAGATCTGGCAAAGTACAGTAGAGTCAGTGTAATAACAGGGCAATAGCCAGTCACACCAGCAAGACAGTAGTGCAATTCTTCAGAGCAGTAGGATTTATCAGTGTATCTTCCCAGTTAATTTTATGCTTTTAGTATGCAACTGCATGGAAACAATTCGCAAGTCAAGTTAAAATTTAATTTCATCCTCATCTTGCTGTGGAAATAGCCCTGAAAACACTAACCGCAGCTGCATGTCAATGTTGAGACTATGCAAGAAGTTTCCTCCAAAAGCTACGCAGTCCACTGGAGTCAGCACAGCATGAATCCATCCTGGAATACAAACAAATAACAAGAGTATAAAGATTATTTGATTCAGATTTGTTTTGACTATCACAAGCTAAAAAACATGGTTCATCAGCTAACAAGACAAATAGAAACACTGCAGTTTACCTGTTGGTATAAACAAGGTGTTTCCTTGTTTGACAGAGCACTTGTAACACATATCAACCTGGTCACCAAAGAACATCTCATTCTGATTAGATGAAGAACTCCATCGCTCAAAAAGTGCCAAGTTGGCTGGGGTGGGGGAAATTAGGTAGAAGATTTTCTCACCCTGAATAGACACGGAGAGACAAGGTTTTATCAAATTCATTAATGAAACATAATAATGTGTTTTGCAGTGAGTCTAACTGAAAGATCCCAAACAGGGTATGGGATGAAATAATTTTTCCTCTCACCCTTAGGACATGGTACCATACTGAGGTACCTCCAAAGTCAATGTGGAAGTCTGTGTAGCTATCTTTTACTCCCATTAGGCAGTACTTCTGCACATTGGGTCGTTCGAACACAGACTCCTCAGGCCAGAGGTTTTCCACCCATGACAGTTTTCTCACTATTTTTGGAGTCTCGACCAAGTTTGAAAGCCTGAAAAAAATCTGAGTGTTTAGTCTTGAAAACATCACATCCATAAAAACAAGTTCTCAATTCTTTTTTTTCTATTTTTTTCTTTTTTTCCCTTTTTTGATTAATCAAATTTGATAGAGAAGTAAACTTCAACTAAGGTAACAAGACGCTGCCTAATAATGGTGAACTGCACAGTCAGAAAAGTGAATCATAAATCTACCTGGTTTCAGAAAACTCCAGGCTGATGACATTGAGCACCCTGTCTCTGTTGGGGCTGTTATAATATTCAACAAAATCTCCCAACCGCATTTTGAGGTCACATTGGCGAGACACATCAATCACATCAATCTCTTTGTCTGCACCTACAGATGTAACAAATTGAACAAGTTTGAGAAAAGTGTAAATCACTCAGATCTATGTTTTTTTAATGTAAACTAAATGTGTTAAAACTTTACCAATGTAGTGCTCTACATCATTGACGCCAAATGATGATGGAGGAAGGGTCATGCCAAGGCCATCCCGCCTCAGCACCATGACAGGAACACTGAACGAATGTTCTTCCAGGAACTCAACTGTCAGCTGGGCCCCAGACGGCTTAAGCAAGACTTCATCAGCGCTGTCACAGAAACAAAAAAAAAACATGCACAATGTTCAGCACAGAATAATTTACAGTCATATTACAGTAAGGCATATGCTCTTCAGCCAACCTAAGGGCAGAAGCTGGAGGAAAAATTTGCACTAAAATTAAACACTGATTAAGCACAGTTACTTTTACAATAAATCAATACAAGTAAATATAATAACATGAACTGCAGTTACAAAGTAATTAAAAGTATCTCACCTCACTTTTAGTTATTGAGACAACATATGATCAGTGCATCATTTAACACTTATCAGAGTTTTATCATTAACATACTTTTGTCTGTGCAGTATCCTGGAATAAACTTACTTTGGGAAGGTGCGGCTACGCAGCTCCCTAACAAACTGTGGGCTGCCTGTTTTAACAGGCCGACTTGGATCCCTTGTTCCAGCAGCACCATCTGACTGTTTATTGCCTCCACGGCGTTTGCGCACTAAGGAAAAGGAGAGACAGGGAAAAAGACAAAAAAGTGCATTTACTGTTAAAGTTAACCAAGAGAAAAGCATAGGACAAAATAGCAAAACTACTTAAGAAAGTATTTTTGTGAAATGGTAACTTACTGACAGATGGCCCATGGGTGACCTGACAGTTAGGGCAGTGATACAGGTCAATCTCAGCTGCTTTGTCCTCCTCTACTCCAACACAGCTGTTCAGAAAACATTGTTACTTTAAACAAAGAATGAGTAGATCGGACCCTAACCCTACTGAAGAGCTGAACTCTGATGGCTATAGAGCATGCTGGTGTCATGCAACTGAGAAAGCAATATAATAATTATATAAGCACATCATTCAATCACACAACATTTGAAAATATTTTAATGTAATTGCACACAGTTTTATGACCCAATTTAAATTTGAAAATGACTTACCTTCCATGGAACCAGTCTTGACAGATGTCACACTCAATCATGAAGCGTGTCACATCATATGGCAGGCGACACAAGCAGTACACTGGCACCGATGCCATTTTAATGTTTGTGTGTGCAAACTAGCAGTTTTTAATGTAAAAATGACAAAAATATTTTAAAGGGAATGACTACTTTAAAACTACAGCCTGTATTAACTGTGTGAAATGGGTAATGTGACTATTGAACTGAACTATAAGTCTGTCACTGCACTTCCAGATTTCTGTTTCAAAATCAAATTTCCACCAGAATTCACAAGGAAACCTGTTAAAATATAGAAGAAAGAAAAACTTACTAATAGCTTGCTGAGAGACATGAAAAATATCACAACTGCTTTGCAGGCTCATAAGTAATTTACATAATGTGTATACTGATAAAGTCTTTACACAGTAACAAACCGACTCCTGCCATAAAGTAAAACAGCCTCTTGTGAGACCTTTAAATGCATGCTCAGTCAACCAATTCTGTACTGGACATTTCGGTACCAAAACATCAATTTTAAAAAAATCTAACTATTTCGCATTGTTCACATACACTATCGGATAAGCAGCATCTTAGATTTATAATATCATTCCCAGATTTTAACTTACAAATATTTCTCTTGGCCCACTAGTTTGTAACAGTGGTTGACTGATAGGTCATAACGTTAGCTCGCTGTTTGTAAACACGCTATGCCCCGTGAATGTGTTGTGCTATCAAAACACTAATGTGTTTAGCAAGTATGCTAACGTAAGCTATGTTAGCCACCGATGTAGCTATCGTAAGCATGAGAAGATGCTAACTTAAACTTAGACAAAAATACAGTTTGTGGGATTACTTAAGCGTTAAAAATTTACAGAAATGCTACATGCACCAAATAAAGTTGATAAATTTCATCCAAACAAAGAAACGTCGTTTACTAGCTAAACTGTTATTTTACGCTAGCAACTTACCGTCACCTAGTTGCGGCAGGCCACGCATTCAAAAGCCGTTGTAATCCCCACGCAAGCTCGGAGGTAGCTGCGGCCTTATTATGCAACGAAAATTATAAGCAGTTTGCTTCACCACATGTTCTTTTATAAACTCCAGAATGGCCACATATGGTGGCCAGGTTCAGGTATTCACTGAACTAGAAAATTAAAACCTGAAGCGACCAAAACGAGCATAATAACTACAAATAACAGCGTACTGAACTACATCAACGCCATTTCAAAGGCAGTAGAGTCTGTAGCGCCAGACCCTTGTTCGTCGCTTTCTGCCGTTGACAGAACAATAAAGTTGCGGGTAGTCAATGTTGAGTTGCATTCAAGGAAAAAACGTTGCGGAACGTTACTGCGGCAACGTAGTTATAGTCCTGTAGGCCGAAAACTGAGTTTCCCTGGAAATATTTAGGTAAACTAACAATTAAATAAATATCAGTAAAAAAAAACTAGTGTTGTAATTAATTGAATTTTTAACATGTTATGAGCGTGTAAAGTGAATTAATATTATCTTAACCTTTACTCTTGTGTATCCTGGGACTCATCAATTTTTTAAGGATATTTTTTTAGGATAATTTTTGAGACATTTATCAACATATGATAAATTATTAAGTTGTATGAGTGCTATAATGATGAATAAATTGCAAAAGGATATGAATATAAATGTGGAAATCCAATGACACTTACAATACTGAAATATTAGAAATAATATATTTTGTCTTTAAATTGTTAAATTTATTTATTCTTTTTAATTTATTGTTTGTGATGTTTTTTATCGGCTTATCTATTCCTTATTCATTCCTCATTATAGTTTCATAATTATTTTCTTATTTAGTAAGAGATATATATTTTATAACTCCTATGAAGCCCTAGTGAAAGTCCCATAGTTAGCCTACAGGAGCAATCAATAAGAAACTAAGTGTGTCGTCTAATTTTGCAAGCAGTCAACACTCCTCAGCATTTTTGTAGATCAATAAAGTAATTTACAACATGGTTTTAATATATGTATTTGTATTCAATGCTCAACAACTTCCATGTTAAATTTAACAATTCAGCCTCACCCTTGTGTGATGATTGGAAGAAACAACTGACTACACCTTAGAAAAATTTTTAATGAGATAAATATCTGAGAAAAAATCTTATCAAATCTGAACCATTAAAGCAGATATGATGCCTATCATTATAATCTTAACCTTAAGGTTTAGGTATATATATTTCTAAATAATATTTAATTTTTATACTGTAAAAGCTTGGTTTTGATGTTTTTATGAAGGAATAAAATGTGTTTGAATAATGTGTACTTAGTGTAGAGTATATAAACTGTAAAGTGGCACATTAATGTACCATATGGCTCTTCACACAAGCTTGTGATGAAATCTGACATGCTACCTCAGCCTCAACATTAACTCATTTTAGTGTGCAGGAGTACCCATCTTTCCGAGCTAAATTATGGCAAGTATAAAATCCACACAGTGTTGTAATTTGATGTGTAACATCATTTATTTTGATTAGTTACAAAACATAAATAAAATCAACAGTTGAATTAGTTACAATTTACAGAAGCTAAATTACCAGCAACATACTTCTTTTTTTTCCTTTTTTTCTTGAGGTTTTCCGCCCAAATTTCTTTATTATTGTTGGTTTTCATTAATGCCACTTGGGACTCCCCAGAATTTTGTTGCAGTATTTTTTTTTATGTCTGTTAAATCTGACCTGCATTCTTTTAAATATTTTCAGGTTGTCATGATTTAAAACTGACATCAGATGTCAAAAATTCTCAATATTTTTCAAAAAAAAACCTCAACTGTCAGGACTCAGAGAGGTATATCAAGGCGGGGGAGTCCCATATAAACAGGGATGAAAACCAGTGTTTTCTTGTTTCAAATAACCTCAGATTTATAATGATGAGAACATAATTTTACAATTTGTACAACCCCATTTCAAAATACAAAAATAATCTTTATCTTTTAGATAACATTTTGGTAACACTTCAAGGACAAAGCCAGCTTCACATCATGAATAATGATCTTTAAGCTGTAACTTGCAGTCAATATGTTAGTATCAGACATGACAGCACAGTATCTCACCTTCACTAATAATGAACTACATCTCTGTGACAATGTGGGTTGTCTTTAAAAGCAACAAATGAAAGAAAACCGTTATATTCTAGATTATGCAATTGCGGTTTCTGAACAACCATACTTTTAGAACATACTATTCCTTCTGAATGATTCATGTTTTGATGTCTTTGACTCATATTAAGCAGTCTTTAACAACCGGTACAATCTCTTGTTTTCAGTGGCACACAATCTCTCTATCATTAAGAAAACAGAAATGCTCCTTTGACTACAGGCTACTTACTATGCCAAAAAGTTTATTTAACACCTGACCATCAATGATGGTCAAATGCGTATATGGCTAAGTGCTCTGATAACCCAATAAATTTTACAGTAATAAATCTGCAGATGATGTATTACTCTGTTTATCTCTGCATCTACAAATGAAGTGAGCTTAGAAATTAGATTAAAGGAACATTTTTGATGACAGTAAACTTTTTGCAGTGTGCATGTAGCACAGTTATGGCCCACAGGTCAGCTTCTCACAAATGCATTCACACTGACAGCCTATGGTCAAAGACTAAATAGTTCACAACTGAAAAAAGAAATTTGCCAAATGCCAAACAAAGTTGACAAATAGGCAAGTGAGGATCTCACAAAAGGGTTGGACATCAAACTTACAACCAGTATATGGTTTGACTTCTTACTTATTTTGTTCCTGGAGGAAACAACCCAAAAAAACTGGCAGAGTTAACATTTTAAGTTGGGTACAGTGACTTTGAGAGGCTGCACTGAATGAAAGAAACAGGGATGCAGTTTAAAATGCAATATACCATGGGACTATCACAAAGCTTTGTCACACAGAAAAACACTCACACACTCACAAAAATGCAGAAATTTTAAAAGGCAAAATGGGAAAAACCCGATGGTCTCCCTAGTTTATAACAACTTGGCAGTTTTCTTCTTTTTCATAGTCCCCCTCAGCATGACACCGTAATATACTTTGATATGCAGAGCTCAAACTGAAAGAAAAATGTCAAATGTGAAAGCATATCATAAGGAAAACAAATTTACTCCCGAATATGAATTACCTTGGTAGGCTGCAAATAGTAAATGTGAAATTCATGAATATACAGCAAGTGCAAGCAGTTTGCACTCAGGCATGTCAAGTTGGTTATAAGGTCATGCAGTCTTAGGCTGAGTTTACCCATGTATCCACTGAACATAGATGGCATCTTTCAAATTGCCACCATATTATGAAATCATCTTAATTTATATCACATCATTCATGATAATTTCGACTGCTTCTATGTTACAACTGCTAAACATAAAATAATACAAATGAAGCTCATGCTGTACCGGCACACAAAACTGCAACAGTGTGTTTGGTCACTTTGTAGTAACGATGGTAGCCCGATAATTATGCTGTGCTCTACTCTGTAACATGCTGTTATTAATTATTTTTTAATTGCCAGTTGAAATTCATTGTGCTGTAGGCCTACAGTTTTAAAAGATCATGTAACGATCATGAAAAGATTCTCCATGCGTCCGTTTTTCACCAATGTGTTTCTACAAAAATATTTTATGCCTTACAGACAAATCCATACAATACATGCTGATCAATTTAGATGACCATTACTAATTGCACTTTAAAAATTGATAGTCCTTTCACTTTAAGCATTGACAAATTAAACAAAAAATCTTCACACACTGTCAAATACTTTGTCCTTGTCTCTGCTTAGGGAGAGTTCAGGTCAAACTGAGCTGCTTTCAAAACAAAAACATGAACGTTAATTTGTGTAAAAGGACATAAGGGATATGTACTCAAATAATCCATAAACATTCACCCACACTCATAAACACACACACACACTCATACAATTAAGAATTTATACATCTGAACACCCAAACATAACATGATTCATAAGTCCCAGCTGCTGTGTTCCTTATTACCCTCTGTCTGTACATGCTAGAATCTTTGTCTCTCACATTCACTCACCATCTCACCCCGAAGTACACTGGAATCCACATACTCATTGCAGTCACACCTCTCTCACACATACACACAACTAACACTTCAAATGGATCTGCTTTACGTCCTGATCCACTCCTCTCTTGCACCTTCATATTGACCTCATACTTTGCCTTGGTTTCATTTCTGTCCCAGAGAAAGAGTAGAGGTGGGGGTGGTTGGGTGAATTTTGGCACTGGAAGGTAGAGCAGCAGTAGAGCAAGAAGAGGAAGAGGTGGAAGAGGATGAGGATGAGGAACAGGAGCAAAATGTCCCCCCAGTAGCAGCAGTGCTATCTGTGGGTGCAGTGGTGCCACTGCCAGGCAGCAGAGGGGTGGCCGTAGACACCGGAGGTGTGGGCATTTGGGAAGGCAGCAGCGGTTGGCTTTGAGGTGGCGACTGGGGCAGCTGGGTAATGGGCTGTGTCTGTGGTAGTGACTGAGACTGGATGGGAGTTTGCATCCGGGGCTGTGGTATTGGCTGGCGGAGTGGGGACTGCTGATAGGTCATCTGCTGGAGGGGGAGAGACTGCTGGAGGTGTAAACTTTGCTGCATCTGTGGCACTTGAGCCATGTGGGTATGTGGTGGTGGTGGTCCTGGAGAGTGCAGGGTGGACAGGCTTCCTCCTCCTGTGTAATGGGAAGGGGCTGCCACGGACAAGCTGGCAGGGGTCTGGGGTCCCTGGGGGGTCAGTGGTGCCACTGGAAACCAACCTGATGGGGCCACCTGTATGAAACAAAGTATTTGAAACCGAGGGATTTTTTTTTTACATATAACAAGGTTTTGGTACAATTGGCTCTTGGAATAAATGCAATCAGTAATCAGAAATACCTTAAAGAAATCTGCATGACACCAGCATGCTCATTCCCTGCCCATTAGAATTGCTTGACTGCTGTTTCTTTTTCATCTCTCCCTTCCCTTATCCACAGACTTAATAATACAACACCAAGAACCCATCTGACCATATATAAGAGGCTATTTCTGCATAGTTTTAACATTTGATTTCATTTTTATTATGTAGTTGTACCTCAGTCTGCTGGTTCCAGCCTCCCAACTCCTGCACCTGCTGAATCTGTTTTATCTGATTCAGTGAAGGCTTGGGTGGTGAGGGGCCCACTGTCTCCTTTGTCCAATTATCAACGAGTTTGTGCAGCTCATCTGTAAATGTGCTTTTTCTGACGGGACTTTGATCTGTGAGAAAGAAATAAGGAGATGCACCAAACCACTAGGTGTCAGTGAATCTGTCTTATATATTACAGAGAAAACGTACCTCTTTTAGCGGGCAGTGAAGTATGGTGCTCTGGGTTGCAGTACAATGGGAGTCTACTCTGTTCACCACCTGAGAAACTACTTGACTGCTGAATCCCTAGATGAGAGATACAAGGAACAGTTACAAAGAGCGCAAGCCACGGAATTAAGAGAAACTGAGAGAGACAGAGCTTATGAAAAGCCTTACCAGAGTGTGTAACTCCATTGTTATCCATGTGTGAGTGAGGCCGGGGTCGTAGCTTGATTTTGGCAGGCCTGGGCCTACGAGGAGAGAGGACAGGAGGTGCTGTGGGAAGAGGAGGTGTTCTGGACAGGGAGGCGGGCAAACTTTGCCTTTGGTCTTTGAGGGAACGAAGCTGTCTGTAAAGTTCCTGCAGCTCTCTGTTCTGTTGGGCTTGAAGGGATACCACCTCTCTGATGTGCCTGTAGAGCGAGAGGTAAAACAAGAGAGAAGGTAGTGAGAAGCAACAGTAATGGGAGTCATAAAAAAAAAATGTAATTAATAAAAAGACAAACATTTTTCAAACTCTAAAATCATGAAGTTTATTTCCTCCACTCACTGACTTACTTTTCTCTGAGCTTATGTAGTTCTTTTCTCAGGTCTTCATCCTCCAGCTCACTCTCGTCATCATCGTCACTGCTGCCAAGGGGTGAGTGGCTGTGCCCATGACCTCGAGGTGGGTGAGCCATTGCTGGGGTCCTCCTACTCTCTTCTTTCTCACCCTCCTTAGCCCGGGATCTCCTCCTTTCCCTCTCCAGATCAGGAGACACCGGTGAGCTGTCAGTCTGTCTGTCCTCTGTCTTGGTCTCAGTCTGGGTTACAGAGAAGCGTCCCACTTTCCTGTGGGTGCTACCATGGCCTGACGGTATTTCCTTTGGAGGAGAGGACTGGGGCACTGCAGTTACCTAATAGCAGAAGACATGGGGCACATGAGCTGCTTGTCCAGACCTCTTTAAAGGTTCATTCTATAGAGTGGCAAAGATAAAATTAGCACTGTTGCTCCAACCTGAAATCGTCCTTTACGTGAGTGAGGGGGATTTAGGGGTGGTGCCTCCTTCTCATCTTTAAGTGTCTGACTGCTGGAACGTCCATCTGATAAGGAAATAGGGATGAAAAAACAAAAAGGGAAGACAAGGACCCAGAGACAGGAACACAGAGACACAGATATAAAAAGCACGTAAATGACAAGGCAGACACACACAAAAGCAACAGACGCATAAAAATGCACATGACAGAAAGACATACAGATGCACACAGAGAGACATGGAGCATGACACAAAGGCGCAGTGTTAGAAATCATCCACCAGCATCACACATCATCAACTTAGTGACTTACATGGATTGCATGCAGGTCTTTAAAATATGTAAACAAATGTTGAGTATTATAACATTATTTTCTTAATTACAAACAATAAACTTGAGCCTAAGTTAGCGTAGATGTAAATATACATGCTTAAGAGAAATATGTAATGGGCGTGTGGGAAGGGGTGGTTAATGCTTGTGTCATTAAAAACATAATTTTAATAAGTTATTAAATAAAACATATTGTGAAATGGAAGCTGAAAGCTAACAGCGGTGTACCCCCACCCACCCACACATCCACTCTCTCATTCTCACTGACTCACCATACTCCCACTCATATACCAGACAACAAAGCCCAACATCACATTTGAGATCTGAGCTCAGATCCACAGTGATATTGCTCAGTGTGTTTGATATCTGGGATTACTACATTAACAAAATGTGTACATGGATAATCACCGCATCATTTAAGACCAACATGTAGGTATTGGGCCTGATATAGGTGTTACTTACAGATAATGATCCATTATTAGTCACTCGTGTAGAACATAACATATGTGCTCAAGCATGCGCACTTGTAGCACAGAAGCTATGACCTACTGTTACACATGTAAACACAAACACATGCAAGATGACTAAAATATTTAAACAGAATGATAAAGCTTAGCTATATGTAAAGCACACTCATGTACAACAGAACCTGACAGTAGCTTGTAAGCCCTGGGTAATGTGCACAATGCATACTAAAAAATAATGCAAATTAAATAAAAAACTAATCTCAGAAATGCATCTATTACAACTACAGCAATTTAAGTTCAGACGCATGGAGCAATGCTATACTGTATAAGCTGACACAGAGAGCATAAACATATTCTGAATGACAACCGATTGCATAATATCAGCTTAGCAACTTAGCATCTATCTTATCTGTGTTATGACGTGAGTTGCACGGTGCTGTCTACACTGAGCCAGCAGGTGGGGGTGAGGAGGTGAGATGGTTGCTGCTGGCTGTGCTTGCAGACTTGGGAAAAAAAGGGGGGAGTGTCATATGAAGGGTTATGTCCTGGACGCAGGCACAGCTGGGCTTTACTCCAGAGCTCATCTGCACTGGGATGGGCATCAGATTTCTGATGCCACTCTCTTCCTACACTGTGCCAATCTTCCACCCTCCTCTACTTTCTCGCCCCTGAGTGAGTAACCCATGCAAAAAGAAAGATTGCCAAGAAAATTAAATCAAGCAAAAAGGAAATTCAGAAAAAAACAAAACAAAAAAACAATAATGTATGTAGTGATGTCAACACTGACATTACATGGAGACTATTGTCACAATATACAAAAACAGGATTTATTAGCTGTAAACATTAACAACCTTTAACATGAAAAGTTATTAATTCCTGATGGTTAAGAAAGTTATTTTACTATGTTAAAACTAGTACTAGATATTAGATTTAGGTCCATGCCCCAACATCCCATTCTCTCTCTCTCTCTCTCTCTCTCTCTCTCTCTCTCGCGCTCTCTCTCTCTCGCTTGCTCGCTCCCTAAGAGGACGCTACCTTGCTGAACTCTGGGCTTCTTGAACAAGCTGGCGGAGTGGCGCAGTTTGCACGCCCAGTTTTTGAATTTGCGAGTCCAGGATTTCTTGCTAACAGGATTTCTGATACTAGGACATGTCAGGTTTAGGCCAAAATATCCACCTCCTGCATTGTGCTTCTGCTGTCCGTGCCGGAGGGGGATCGGGTGCTGATTGGGGGGCCACGATGCCTCTCCAGTGGTACTGGTGTCAGAGTGTGGGGGTACAGCCTAAAACAGTTAAGACAATTAAGAGTGGCTGCATGGAGTTGAGACATTCAAAACGGAGAGACATTTCAACATTTTAACATAACAAATATAGGAAAGCTGAAAAAGAGTTGAGTGGAGTCACATGTATACAGCTACTCACTAAAATGTAAACAGTCAAATATGTAAATTCAGCACAGTGAGAGACTTTAGAGAATTTACTCCAAGTATAGTCTTTGGTATTAACTCACAAGAATAGTTGGTTCTCCTGGGACAGGTGGGCGCTGGGACCCAGCAGAGTCGTCCTGACTAGGAGGCAGAAGAGAGGTGGGCGGGGTGGAAGAGGCAGAGGTAGAGGGGAGAGATGGGCCAGGCTGTTGCTCCACCGGGACAAGCTCAGCCAAGTTGGGCACTTCTGAGGAAGCCACCTCTTCTACCCCACCCCTCTCTGGTTCAGGGGAGGTGGAGGAGGAACGGGAGGTGGTGGAGGAGGTTGTGGAGGATGAGGAGTGAGGGGATGTATCTGAGGAGGAGGCAGGTGGGGGGAAAGACAAGTGGTGGATCGACTGTGGCTCAGATGATTCGTCACCTCCTGCTGATGTTGAGGCAGCTGATGTAGGGCCAGAGGCAGCACCCCCAGCTTGAGCTGAACCGCTGCTGTACTCCTGATACAACAAGTTCCTCAGCTTTTCATCCAGTGTCTTAATACGATTATCAACAAATTCAATTTTGGGAGGACCTTCACTGTCTGACTCAGCCACAGAGGATGGTTGAGCCGGTGATGGCGTCATTGTAAGGGAGAGGGCAGGTAAGGGGGCATCAGCAGCACCCAGGTGGAGAGGTGGCAGAGAAGAGTCAGACGTAGGGTAACAAGGAGCGGAGTAACTGCACGGGTCCTCAGTGACACTTGTTTCTCCTGTGGACACCTCTGACTCTGACATTTGCAAAGAGGACTGCTTTTGCAGTGGAAAATGCTGCTGTTTCTGGGGGGTCTCTGTGGCTTTAACCACCTCTTGTTGCTGCTCAGTTTGTTGCAACTGTATCTGTGACTGTATATGTTGTTGTGCCAGCTCAGCAGGGACTTGGACTTGCTGTGGAATCTGCTGCTGTGGTACAGGGCTAACATTTAGCTGTGGTTGTTGTTGAAGAAACTGTTGACTTATCGATAGGGGCAACATTTGGCTTTGATCTTGCTGTAGAGCCACAGCACCCATAAACAGCTGATGTTGCTGCTGCTGTTGCACAATTTGCTGTTGCTGTAAGTGTAGTGTCTGTTGCAGGTTTAACTGTTGCTGCTGCTGGTGATCAATCTGGGCCTGCTGCTGGAGCACTGCAGCAGCTTGGGGTGACATAACCTGCTGTGGTAACGGCTGTGCTAACTGAGGCTGTTGCAACAACTGTGGAGCATACTGTTGTGTTTGTTGCTGAGGAAGGGGTTGCTGGGTCTGCTGAAGGGGCACCTGGGGAAGAAACTGCTGCAGAGGCAGCGACTGTTGTAACAGCTCTGTATGACCAGGTTGAGGTAGCACCTGCACCTCAGTAAGCTGTTGTTGAAGTGGTATTTGTTTCTGCATCAGCTGCTGATGTTGTAACTGCTGGATAGTCTGTTGCAGTGCTCGCTTTTGCTGCAGCTGAATTTGCTCTTGGTATGCCTGATGCTGTGATTGCAGTTGTTGCTGTGCTGTTGCCTGCTGTATCTGTTGGACCTGTTGTTCGAGCTGTATTGTCTGCAGCTGCTGTTGAACTGCTGGCCCCAGTGGCTGTATTGCAGGCTGTGGCTGTGGTTGTTGTGAGGTTGGTTTAGCCACCTGGGTGAGTGTCTGCTGCTGCTCCATGCCAAGTTGGCTTACTGCAGAAGAGATCACTGCAGCAGCAGGAGGAGGGGAATGAAAAGAGGATGAAGACTGGTCCACTGCAGGTATGCATGAACTCTGAGCCGTTATTACTGTATCCCCTTGAATTTGACCTACAACAGAGCAACCACTGGATCCAGGAGAAGAAAATACATCTGGCAGAACAGTGATGGGTGTGGGAGACACATCAGTAAGAGCAGTTGACAGGGTGGGAATGTTAGCAGTATATGGCATGGTTGTGGATGAAGAAGCACTTGCATTTTGTTCAACAGAAGCAGAGGTGAGGAGATTAAGACCGCCTGAAGCAGTGACAGGGACAGAGGCTTCAAGAGTGGAGGCTGGTGCAGAAATACTCTCAGAGATAGTGGTGTTAGGAGCTGGGGCAGCTATGGCTGAGGGGGCCATGGAGGCAGGAGCTGAGGCAGTGGAGGCTGGAGGGGAGGGGGCAGAAAGGGTGGGGCAGGGGGGAGAGGCCATTCCAGTCAAGGACTCCAGACTCTGGGATCCTTCACTTTCTACAGCCACAGAGAGCAACACACGATTAGTCCCTGTTATGCCTCTAACTCAGTCATGTTAATAAGCCACAGCAATACAACTGATACAGGTGAGCTCACCTTTCTCCATTTTAGGAGACTGAGGTATCCTCATCTCTGAAGTGGGTGGTGGTGTGGCAGCTCCTTGGCTGGAAAGAGAGTCTCTATGGCGGATGGTCTGGTTAATAAAGAAGCGCCATCGTCCCACTGGGGAAGAATGGGGCACTGAGTCCACTAAAAATTACACAGATATTTAAATAGTTAGAAAAAGTTTAACCGTAGAACTTTGATTGTTTTCTCATTTTGTAGTGCCACTTTTTGTGAGTAAGATCAGTATATTTAGAGCTCACCTGAAGAACTAGTAGGAGTGCTCACTTGCAGCTGGTCAGTTGAGCCAGTCTAAGAAGAAATAAGATTCCAATTAATCAATTTTCAATTATAAACAGAAAAATAAGAGAAAATAGGAGGTGACTGATGAAAATACAGGAATTATCATACCAGTGAATGTGTTTGAAGAATTTCGTGAGCTTTCTTAACTATAGCTCTAAGCTCCTCAACAAATTTCTCTTTCTCTACATCAAGGACAAAGTCCTCCTCCACCTGAAAACAAATGCAACAAACCAGCAATTATTAGAACACAGAGGACTTACTGTTCAGCAAGAAACGCAGTAATACAAGAGCACTCTACCATGTAATCTGCTATGTCTTCGGGTGCATCCCCTTCAATATCAAATTTAAATGTCACCATCTTGTTGCTATGTGTCTCCAACTGGCATTCCACCATATTGTCCCCACTACCGGACACCTACAGACAGCAAGACAGATTAACATTATAGACTTGTGTCCTTGTCAAGATTAATTTGTACCGTGCAGATGATATACATATACATTAAGCAATACAGGTGGTTATTGAAGTGCCAGCTGTTTTGTCACCTGGAGCATGCTGAGTTGAAACTGATGTGAAACCTTCTCAGGCCTCTGACAGGATGCTCTTCTTTGAGTCTTTGATTTGTCTGATTTTCCATTGGCCAAGAGTGAAAGAGTGTCTTCTCCATTAGCTGGAACAGATCTGTTGGTGAAAAGGTAGTACGGTAATTACACATTGTCCTGAAAATTACAGGATGTTGACCACATACTCTGGGTGCATTGAACATTTTATGACAAAACAAACACAGCTAAATGCATTTCATAGGTTCACTGGACAAGACTGTGAAACAATTCATGGTTAGAGGCAAAACAAATAATCGGCCTCACACAAGAACAAGTAATATAAACATATTTTTTTCTGGCAGCAACAAGCTATTTAAAAGAATTTGTGGTATACATTAATTTACTCTTAATTTGTCTTTTGAATAAATGAATTTCATGAGCGGTCCAGATCTGTTGTGCAAGTTATTTACAGATCATCACAGGACACAAAGAAAAAAACAACAAAAAAAAAACTAACACACTAATATGACCAGAAATCATTATGTCTTACTCTGAATGAATTTGGACTTTAAATACAATGCCAAAATTGACTAAAGAGAATATATAACTCATATTAATGTAAAACAAATATTTTTTTTATCATATCATCATCATCCAGGCTTTTTAATGTAGTGAGAGCTTTTTTGGGTTTATTGGCATATTTCAGAGCTAAAGCATTACAATAGTTGGCTCTCTCATCCAGACAGCTGCCTCAGGGTTTTTTAATGTGAGTCTTTGTCTAGTTTCATCCCTTTTAGTGGCATTCATCAGGTTACACTGCACAATTCTACAAAAGGTTTAAGACAAGGTTAAGAATACAAACCAATTTTTTTATGAGGTCAAACTTTTAGAAATCATAAAAAACATTTAATATCTACATTGTTCTGCCTTTCAAAACAACAAATTGAGACTCACCCAGTATGGGGGCGATATATTGAATATACTCGATGTATCAATGTATAAATCTGATGAGATGCATGAAATTACTATATCGTTACCACTGAGTACAAATTGTCATGTAAATGTTTTAAGCTGTCGGCATGTAATTCTCTTTTAGTTTTGCTTCTTTCACTCTTTCCTAGTGCTCCTCTCACAGCATGCAGCACACTTCCCCGCCCATCCAGAAAACTCCCCTTCACGCATGCGTATTTTTGTATCAGGTGAGGAGGCGAGAGAGCACGGAGAGAGCAAAAAAAGTGAAGAGCCTCAGCGGGTTATGAGTAAGGGACGTTAATTGAAGATGGAGACGGACGACTTGGTTGTGAGGAAAAACACGTTCATATTCCTCCTGTGATGTGACTGTTACTGTTCAGAGGCCTACCATGCCATTATGTATTGCCTGGCTTTAAATACCTAATTTCTGGACTATAAGACGCTACTTTTTTCCGACGCTTTGAACCTTCCGGCTAATTTAAGGACGAATATAAACGAATATAAACGAGAACGTGTTTGACAAAGTAATTCTGATGCTGTTATATTCCGACACTGAAGAAGACAGCTTTTGTGGTTTTAGTTGTTACATTTAGTGGGTACGGCTTATATACAGGAGTGGACTTATAGTCCGTAAAAGGTTTGCTAAAGTTAATTTGATTGTGATTTTCCCCTTTTTGCATGCAAATTTAAAAAACTCCAATAGAAAG
>JAPZDZ010000002.1:12616716-12640876 GCA_029783805.1 Acanthurus tennentii | reverse complement strand
ACATTTATATAGTGATTTACAGGAGAAATCAAAAAATTGAGATATATATCGTGTATCGCGATATAGCCTAAAAATATTGAGATATTGGTTTTAGGCCATATCGTGCAGCCCTAACTAGACATACTGCCCAACTTTTGACAATTTCACTACAACAGAGCAAACATTAGACAATAGTGATATCAGACATACCCTGACGAAGAATGACGCTCTGTACTTGACAAGTATGGACCGTCCTGTAGAGTAACATGAACAAAGACACAAAAAAAGCACAGAGATACACAGAGAAAAACACACAAAAAACATTAAACACATCAAAAGGAAGCACAGCTGTAATGCATTTATGGATTTCATTACATTTAAGAATACAACTCAAAAAATTCTTCATAATACTCATGTTTTAATATTTTAAAACTGGTTAGTTTGAATTAAAAATGAACACTCAAAGCTTTTTTCTGAAAATTATATAGCAGTATTCACAATCATTCTGCCAGTATATCAGTAAAATTAAAATTAAAAGTAAAATTATTTTTTAATTAATAAAGCAAACTCATTCTTCTTGTACCTGAGCAATGCCCAGCAGGGAAAGGTCACAGTCTTGCAGCGAGGCTTGGGGCAGTTTGGGGGCATTAGAGTCAAGCGATTGTAGAGTAGTGACAGGTGGAGGGGAGGTGGGTATAGAGTTGGCCTGCCCTGTTAAGGTTACTGGGGCCGCTGGTGGAGATGTAGGCAGCTCTGGCACAGGGGCAGCAGCAGGAAGGTAGGACGGTAGGGATGGAAGAGATGGTAGTGATGATTGGGGACATGAGGTGTGAGAGGGACTGAGGGGCGTTTGTTGTGCGGGAAAGACAGCATGAGGCAGGATAGGCTGTTCGGCAATAATTTTCTCTGTGTGTGTCTGAGTGTGAGAATGGGACTGTTGCTGAACATGTGTCTGCGTTTGGGAGTGTGTTTGGGCCTGAATGCTGGTCTGTGTGTGAGTGTGAGCTGGCAGCATTTGCTTGGCTTGGTGCTGCGGAGATGGAGGGGCACCTGCCACTAGATGACTATAGAGGGGAAGGGTCCTGTTCTGGGACTGAGGCCCGGCCACATTACTGGGTGCTATCTGTGCAGAAGGATGGGTCACCAGATGTGAAGTAGCTGGAGTTGACAGCTGACTTTCATCAATGGGTATTAAAGCCGGCTTTGGAGGAAGTGGTTGCTGGATGGGAGTTGAGATGGGCTGGGCCAATAATTGGGCCTGAGGAGGAGGAACAGTTGGTGGTTGCTGTGCTTGAGAAAGCTTCTGTAAATGTTGCTGGTATTGCACAGTAGACGGAGGTATCGCAGGCTGGCAGACGGGCTGAATGACTGAGGGGTCAGCAGTGCTTAAAAGCGGCTGCTGTTGGACCTGAACAACTGCATGCAGTGTTGTTTGGCCTGGAACATAAGCTTGTCCAACCTGTTGAACAGGATGAGAAGTGGCAACAAGGCTTGCATGGTCACCTACAGAACTGAGGCTATCTGTTGTAGTTCCAACACCTCCAGCTGAGCCAGGAGACAGAATCATCTGCTGGTATTGCAGTAATGGCTCCTGTTGCTGCTGGTGTTGAGGTGTAATGTGAGTTTTATCCTGTTGAACAGATGGCATGGCTTGGTGGGTAGGCTGAGGGACATACTGAGAAGTCAAAAGGCCAGCAGTGGCCTGAGAATGCACCTGGTTAGGGGGCTGGCCTTGAGTTTGTTGTTGGAGCTGAGATTGCAGAAGACCTGTCTCATGTTGGATCTGATTGGGAATTGAAGTAACTGCAGCTTGAGGCTGGACAGCAGCTTGATTTTGCTGGCCCATCATCTGAATATCGACAGCTGGGCCAAGGCCATGTGGCTGGGACTGACTCATTGTCAGGTGCAGTGGCTGGGTCTGGATTAATGGCTGA
Source organism: Acanthurus tennentii (assembly GCA_029783805.1). Taxonomy (NCBI): domain Eukaryota; kingdom Metazoa; phylum Chordata; class Actinopteri; order Acanthuriformes; family Acanthuridae; genus Acanthurus; species Acanthurus tennentii. Next base: position 12,638,963 of record JAPZDZ010000002.1, on the reverse strand, counting down.
GTGGTTACTTGGCTCTGTGTGGGAGGGGCAGGTGTAGGAAAGCTAGTCTGCAAAGCAATTTGCTGGGCCTGGATGATGTGGGTCTGTCCTTGGATGACAGCAGCTGGAGGAGTTACTTGGGCCTCCATCATAGCCTGAGCTGCTTGGGCTGTGGACTGGGCTATAAATTGAACCGGGATCTGGCTCTGGTTCTGTGGGTGAGCCTCAGTTTGTCCTTGCTGGGTAAGAGCTTGAGCTTGGACTACAGCAGATGTCTGGACAGGGATCTGCGTGGTCTGAATGGCCATGGGCACCTGGGCTTGTGGGACTATTTGAGTTTGGTGCTGAATCACCTCAGTGCTAGTTGGAGCTCCAGTTTGGATATGAGGTTCCATTACAGAGGTTAGATGCTGAGGCTGAGCAGCAAATGCCTGTTGCTGGATCAATGCTGCGTGCTGTTGTTGTTCCATCACTTGCTGCTGTGTGAGAGTGGTATGAGGAGGAAGCTGAGCTGTGTTTAGTTGTGGGACACAAGCATGCTGTACTTCTGTTGGTTGCTGCTGAATCAGCTGCTCACTGTGACTTTGCGGAATAGAGACAGCCTCTTGTTTCTCACTTTGCTGAAGCTGAATGATAGCTGCTTGTTGCTGCTCTTGGATCTGTTGCTGTAACAGAGCCTGTTGCTGTAATCTCTCTGCTTGTTGTTGCTGTAACAGGACTTGTTGCTGACGCTGTTGCTCTAGCTGTTGCTGCATCAGAGCTTGCTGTTGCAGCTCTATCTGCTGCTTGAGTTGCACTTGTTGCTGCTCTTGTTGCTGTTGCTGTAGCTGAACTGTTTGTTGTAGCTGATGTTGTTGTAAAATTGCCTGCTGCTGCAAATGCTGTTGTATTAGTGCTTGTTGTTGCTGATGTTCAATTTGTCGGAGTAAGGCTTGCTGTTGCAGTTGTTGTTCCTTTTGTTGTTGAGATTGTTGAGCTGGCTGCTGCAATACAAGTTGTGGCTGTTGTTGCCTTTCTGGCTCTTTTTGTATTCCAGCTTGTTGTTGTCCAATTTGTTGATATAACTGGCTCTGCTGCTGCTGTTGCTGTAAAGGAGGCTGCTGTTGTTGTTGCTGCTCTAACTGATGTTGTAAAAGTGCTTGTTGTGGTTGTTGTTGTTGTAAAAGACCTTGCTGTTGCAGCTGCTGCTCCTGTTGTTGAATAAGAGCTTGCTGCTGTTGTTGATCCAACAATTGCTTGTGTATAAGTGCTTGCTGTTGCTCCAGGTGAAGCTGTTGTTGTTGTTGCTGCTGATGAAGCAATGCTTGTTGTTGCTGCTGATCAAGCTGTTGCTGAACATACGCCTGATGGTGCTCCAGCAGTAAAGCTTGTTGTTGCTGCTGTAACAGACTTGGTTGTTGCTGCAGTTGTTGTGGTTGTATTAAGGCCTGCTCACGAGGATCTGCTGGAGGTTGAGGTTGGTAAGTCTGAGGTTGCTCCCCTTGCTGTGGTAACGACAGAACTCGCTGCTCCGTACCTGTCTGTGTTGTTAATGCTATTTGCTGAGAAGTTGTGAGGACAGGTGGAACAGGCTGCTGCACATAAACCTGTTGCTGAAGCTCATGTTGATGTGTCTGGACACCTGTTGCTGAAAGGTTCTGTGGAGGCTGTTCCATTGGAGGCTGAGTGGTACTAACTTGTTGTTCCAGGAGAGTGGCCTGGGCCTCCATTTGCTGTTGTGGCTGTTGCTGAAGGGTGGAGGTCTGGGGATCCATCCCTATCTGTTGTTGTTGGACAATAGTCTGCTGTGGGATCATTACAGGCTGTGTGTGCTGGGGTGCTGCCTGGGGAATGATGTCAGTGAGCTGCATGGGAGTGGCAGGGGGTTGGGTCTGCTGAGTGAGGGGCACAATGGTCCCTGCTAGTCCAGCAGGATCACTGACTGACATGGATGTGGTGAGAACATTAATGGGTGCTTGTGGGGAAACAGGTGGTATGTATGACTGTGAGGGGGCCATTGACCCGTGGGGCGTGGCAATTTGAAATGCATCTGAAGGGAATGTTTGTGACTACTCGGCAGTAATGACAGAATGATGATTGGTGATGAAAGAAGAGGGAAAAAAATGCAGTAGAAAAATTAGGTAAGAATAAGCTTAGGGCAGGAGCATCAATTATCAACACATTAATATTTTCACAGCAGGGTTTCCCTCAGTGTTTGAAAGCAGAGGTTGGCTGCCTCATCTCAAATATAGATTGCACAGCTGATATAGAGAAACTTTGTTATTTTTTTACCTTATAAAGTAAAAAAAAAAACTCCTAGGCAAAAGAAGGCAGAGTAAGTCTATATGTTTCCTTTAATGAGAGAGGTTATTAGACTTTGTCATCTTACCACCTCTGCTAACTAATTTCCTGGGAGAGACCCTGAACAGCATACAGTCAGATGATCTCAGAGAATTATGAGAATGATTGATGATTGGATCAAAAGTTATTTGAGGTTAAAGAACCCAAAATGTGACAGTTTGGGGACCAAAGCTTTAATACCATTAAAAATTGGTTTAATATTTAGGCCCAAGTGTAAACATGGCTTTTCTTTGAAGACAAATTAGTGTCATCACCGTTTTCACCTGAAAATATTGTTGAGGGTCACTTGGTGATACCTGTGGAACAACGGTATTGGGCTGAAGAAATGTCTGGCCAACCGGTCCCCCTCCACTCTGGCCTATGGTCATGCTGGACATGCTAATGCTCTGGCCAATAGGCACATTTGGAACTGTTCCACTCTCACCAATGGGGACCATTTGAGGAGCCAATGCACCAGTGCTCTAAAGGTCAAGAAAAAAGTTATGAACAACATGATTTTTCAAAATGATTTCAAACAATTATTTGAACAAATTGAAAACAATGATAAACTTACAGATGCGTATGATTCCCCTTGCTGAGAGTAGGCCTGGCTTTGTCCACTTGCATATGACTCACAGCTGGCAGACCCAATGCTCTCACCTTCTGAGGGAAAGTTACAAAAAAGGAGGAGCGTAAAAACTGAAACTACACATTTTCGTCCAAGTCATAAAATTTACAAGGTATTCTATATATGTTCATTTTAACTTTCACCGTGTCAATTGTGTTGTAGTTATGGCCTATTAAGTATAAGCACACTTGTCGAATAAACAAATAACCTGTCTAATAAATTCCTGGTGAAATACATCATGAAAATGCATACTCTACCTGGCAGACTAAGTGTTGTCCCACTAAAAATATGTTGCTGCCTGGCATGTTGGTCCACCTCAGGTTGCTCCTCAGACTCCTGCACTCCTCCACCTCCCACTGTCTGTCCTGCTGCCCCTGGCCCAAGTGAGGACGTGCAGGTTGGATGAGTAAATGTGTAAGAGGTGAGGGTTGAGTCTCTTCTTTCCTCAAAGCCCTGCTGCTGCTGGAGGAGCTGCTGCTGCCGACGCTCTCGTGACTTTTTGATCAGATTTACTCTATCCCGGATGGATTTTCCCACCACTTTGGCATCACTCTCATGGAAAAATCCTGACTTTACCTGAGAAAAACAGAGAGTGAGTGAGTTATTCATGATTATAAGTAGGATGACCGAATCAAGGTCAGAGGGAGGTACCTAGAAATTGCTAATAAATGAGCTGAAGGATTTTCCTATCCTAACTCTGAATCATCAAAGCCTTTTAATCAGTTTACATTGTCACACATTGGACACTTATGAAAGCTTTTTTTTACTAGAATTGTCCCTGTGTCTTACCATCTCTAGAGCCACTTCCTCAGCACTATCATTCTCCAGGTCATAGCTGAATTCAATGGCCTCATTGTCTTTGTGCTTTCCTTTTAGCTTCTTGGGCTCCTCAACCCAAATACGAAGAGCCAGGCAGTCTTGGGTGCCTGTGTCCTCCTCTGCCAGCTCCACCCGGACCCCTGTGTCCTCTCCGAAGAATGCGTGGTTCAGGAGGTCTCGAATGGAGAGTCTGTCAAGCAAAAGAAAGCAAAAGGAGCAGGGATGAGAATGTAAGTTCCAGTATAATGAATGAAGCCCAAACAGGAATTCTGCATTAGACATTGCAGTATGCCATATTATTTAAGTAAAACTTGATTACCTCTGACTCTTGTTCTGGCGAATGCATCCTTCAATGATCTCTTTAATTTCTGGGTCATTTACTTTATCAAAGCTAGCTGGCTTTATACCCTGCAGAAAAAGAAATTGGTAATTAATATATTGATAGAAAATGATGGAATTAGGTTTTATAATACTGCGTATAATTATTAAGGCAATTTTTACCATGGAACCAGATAGTTGGGATAGCTTATAAACTGTTGAAGAATTAGTGATGACTACATGTCATCACTACAGATATGCTGAGTAACACATTGCATGCATGCTTTCAAGGAGACTTACACTAGTGACTTTGCGATAGATCTGAGCAGCATTTTGGCATTCAGAGTAGGGGTATTCTGAAGTGGCCATCTCCAGCATACACATCCCAAAGGCGTAGACATCCACAGACTCATCATAATGCTCCTCATACATCTCTGGAGCCATGAACTCTGGGGTTCCTGTCAAAACAGTTATTCACAGTCAATACAAGAAAAAACAGCTAAAACATTATTCACCACTATCAGTGTTAACAATCTGCATTTACTATCACATAGCATTGTTCAGAGAATGCTAATGCCCCAAAGTCAATGGAAGAACTGAAATTCTATTAAAACTGATAACAATCTTCTTGGCAACTGCTCTTGTTTCCTGAGTAAAACTATTGATCGAAATGGTGCTCAAAGTGCATTGATTGAGTTCGCTTACAGAGCCAACAACTTATCAGTGTTCTGTGTTTACCTTAAGTGCTGCTCACATGAATTTCAGAGCGACTCCATCAATAGTAATCTATAACCATGAGCAGATGGGGTCCTCTGTAAAATTCTGAGCAGTGCTGAATACAATTAAAATATGTATAGGCCCCGACTTCAAGGCTTGGCTTCCACAAGTCCACTTGCCTGACATTGTTCTCATAACTAGCTGATCCAATAACTTTACTTACCTATAACACTCTTGGCAAAAGAGGTTCGCATGAGAGTGGCCAGACCCAGGTCACCTATCTTGACTGAGCCTGTGGGGCCTGTTATGAAGATGTTGTCACACTTGAGGTCCCGGTGAACTATTGGAGGAGTCCTGGTGTGTAGGAAGTGAAGTCCCTTTAGGATTTGCCTACACCAGCTCCTCAGGACCTTGGGTTTCATCACCTTAAAGCGCTTCAGGTAACTGTGCAGAAAGTGCAAAAGTAGGAGTTTTTTAGAATAACTTCAAATACAAAGAGATATCAGCTCAATGATTACTTTCAGAAACAAAACAATATAATGAAAACATTTACATTTCAATTCATCATGAATTTTTTTGACAGGTAACTCCTATTAGCACCCTCTATATATTATACTGTGCACACAGTGACTTCATATTAAATTGCTTACTAATAATAATAAATGAAAAGTTTTTCTGTAATCATAAGCTCTGTTACTTCAATAAAAAAGAAACATCTTCCACCAGTACTTCATGATGAAGCTTTGAGCCATGTTGGTTTTTTGGGGAGAAGATTCAGCTGCACTGCTAAATATTTACTGAAAAATTGAGTCATGCATCTATGCCTGCACTGGTTTGTGGTTGACATTTTTTCTTAAGGAATTAGAGGATTTTATGTGTATAAGAGACTGAGAGTAACAGTGAGCTGTCTTAAAAATGATAGAATGAGGAGGTTGTGCTAACGTTTTTAGTGTTCCTGAAGTCATGAGTTCAGTAACCAGTACGATGCACTTCTTGCCACGGAGCACAGATTCCCAAGAATCATAAAAGCGGACGATGTTGGGGTGCTGAAGCCCCTTCAGCATCTCGGCCTCCTCCTTGAAGCGTTGCTGCTCTGCTTTGGTCAGCTTGCGGTCCTAAGGTGAGAGGTACACACCAAGTTATATGGCATGAATGTGAACATTTATTTCCCTAGTGCTTTATAGAACTTTTGCTGTATACACGGCAATTCCACAACTGCAAATTTTCTTTATTTATATCCACTAGCCATATAAGTCCCATCAGGCTCCCTGACAATACACACCCCTGACTGTGCACTAACACCTACTGCCACTAGATGGTACTAGCAATACAAAGTTGCAGCAGCGCTGAGACAACACCCAAACCATAGCTTTATAAAACACATTTGAACCGCATCTGCCACACATCCCCAGTATGGCGGACGGAATGGACACAGCAGAAATCCAATTCACTGACACGGCAGCATCCCACAGGAACTGAGACAGCCACTGACTAATCCCTCTGTTAAACACTGGTGCATGAGTTATTTATAAAACCTTAGACTCACACATGTTATGCAGTCAAGGTATTTTGTTCTGCAGTTGGAAAAAAAAAAATCTTGCATTGCACTATGTGTTGAATTGCTTTTGCATTCTCCTGTTTCTTCTATTTTCTTAAATCCTTAAAGCTGTTGCTATGCAAATGAAATTTGCTACATTCAGATAAAAAGGGCTATATAGCATCCCCATATGTCAAATTGATAAGACATAGTATTTATGAATACACAAGTGATGTAAAGGTGATGTGAAGGTGATACAATACAGTGAGGAATTAAAATGATACCAATAATCAAAGCATTTTACAGTGGAGGAAAACCTGAATGCTCTCACTGAGTCAGAGAGTATTTTTAGACATGTCAGAAGCAACTGTTGTTGACGCTATCCTCATGTTTACAAAAAACAAAGCATTTCAATCTGTGGTCTTTTGACCTTTGTTGACCTTGTGACCTGCTGTTTGTTGGCACTAATTAATCATACTAAATCTGAAGAGTCTGAAAAGATACACGCAATATATTTAAAGAATTCCTTGCTGTGTCTTTAAATTTAACAACATAAGACCTTTAACCAATTATGCAAAAGCAAAATATATGAACAGAAACAAACAAACAAAAACAAAACAGTGCAGTGTTGGGGATGGCAGTCATTGTCATGTCACAAATAGACCTCACTATAAATAGGAGTCAACATAACACTGGCTTTCCACTGATCAATTCCATTGATGTTGAGCTTTTTGCTTCACACAAAGCTCCCCAAATGTAGGCAGTGTATGGTAGATGTTTGGATGCAAATAAACAAATTTTCATGTGATGCAGTATTTCTCCCCTACATCTGAGTGTATACCATTGTTTGCCTCTGCTTCTCTGTGTCCCCTGTGTCTGTGTTCCATCTTTATCATTTATCTTTTGCTCCCCGTGCCTATACTGGTTCATTGTCCTTTTCTGGAAGTAGTGGTGAAGGCAATCCTTCCACCCCTCCCCTCTCAGCAGGAAAGAAGCATCAACAAAAGACTGCTCCTCGTTGCACTATTTATGGCTAAGAATAAGTTGCCCTGCCTAGGTCTACCCTCGTGCTCTAATTCCTTTAATTCCAACTACCTCATGTTGCCATGTGCATGCATGCTTATGCAATTGTGTGTGTACCTAAGGGTGAGCAGGTGTGCCTAAGCATACTTAGATTTCAATGCTGCCTGTCTTTACAGTACCTCTGCCTATATCTACATGCGTCTTCTTTCTGATTTGCTTTAATTTGTCAGCGAGCACAGTGTCTGTTTGGTTGCCTCTGTACTCTGAATGATGCTCACTCAGAGCATCATTTGTCTCACAGTCTGGCTCAGTATGAGCCAGCGTGCTTGCCTGTGTGTCCCTGTCTGCTGCCTCCTCAGCGTTTATTGTGTCTCCCCCTGAGTGTGGCATCAGACAGCCTTAGGGTCAGCAAAGGTCACTAAGAGTTCAGTGAGCGAGATTGTGTCTAGACAGGCTCACATAAACTTTCTGATAGCCACTCACACACACACACGCCCTAACACACCCATATTCATACAACCAGAGGCAAAACAACAACAACAAAACATCAATAGAAAAAATGGACAGACCCGCTTTTCAAGTGTGCCACAATTTTCTTTCTATTGCAAAGATTGCTTCACACACCCAAATACAATTGCTGCCGTTAAAAGGACCCACCCACACTGACCTAAGTGATAAATATAAGTAAAAACTACTCAGTAAACTGTTGTGTCATTTTAGCAGTCATGTGGAGCTGCTTACAGACCATAAAAACAGAACTAAAAATTTACACTTTAAAAGAAAAGGAACAGAATCATCAGATGGAAATGGGGAAGCAACAGAGAAAAAAAGTGAGGAGTAAAAGGGCAGCTCAGGTATCCATGACACAGCCTATGGTGCCTGGCCGTGTGTTTGTTCCTCTAAATGAGCGCATAGTAATACATGTAGCGAATACATGTAAAAATGCTTATAAGCTGTAAATGAGAGTAGTTGTTTTATAGACTTCTGTGGGCTGTATCCTGCTGAACACCTTTGACCACAAACAAGGCAGAATCAAAATTGTGTTTTTTCACTCTGTGTAAACTGCGTGGGTCACATCAAAACAAGTTTCATTGCCTAATAGCATTAAGTTTTTCTGATTCTGAAATGAGCAAGAATATTTGTAAATATAATGCAATCTATGTGTCATCTTTGTTGATTGTATCTGAAATATCTCGATTCAGCTCTATGGCAGTTTTTAAGGCTACAGTTTGCCATATTGTTGTATCATTGATACAACAACGTTGGATGTAATCATCAGCCTGTAGGGTCTGGACCCAGGCAAGATGCATCAGGGCAGGGAGGGGAATCAAGGGTCGGTCCAAAATTGGTCAAATGACTAACATCATACAACACAATGGCGTCAAACTCATGCGTCTACGCTGCTGGAAACTTTCCACATGGAGTCATGGTGTGGCTTAATTTCAAAAAGAAAGATGAGTACAGTGATACTTATCATGTCTGTTAAAGAATAATTTTTAATACCAGCAATATGCTTAAACATTTTGCTTAACAACATGGGTCTGAGGTCTATGAGTGCAATGTATTGGACACACCACTGCATGGCACAAGTGGTTCCCAATCAACTAGCATGTCCATTACAGAGGGTAAATATTCTCTGTTGTAATAATAATGGTTCCACAGCCAATGCTTCGCAGAGATTTTTATTTGTTTTAGATTAAGATGAACGGACTGTTGCAACTGCTAGATTACAGGCTACAGCCAGCTTGACCAAAATATATCAGGTATCAGTGAGAGAACAGAAAAGAATCGAATAATAATAGGCTGTATAAAAAAAGGTATTGGTACAAATGAATTCTTATCACTTTACAGGTGATCTACTGGGATCACCTTGGGAAAAAATCAGGAAAACTAAAGAAGCAATTCAACAAATATTGAATGTTAGAAGTTTTACAAAAGGGTAAATAAAATGTATTCAATTGTGCAAATGAGGGTTTCTGTTAATTTGTCAAAGTCATAATTTATATTCATGTTGTGTTATTAAATGTCATTTAAGTGACAGGGGCCTGAGAGCTTTAACTTAGTAAACAGAGGAAGTCCTGAGACCTGGTTGTGCACTATGAGATTTTTTTGGATCAGACATCTGGTGGAGCAGAAGGTCAAGCTGCAAGTTAAGTAGCTTCATAAAACAGTAAATGGACAGGATATGGCTTACAGGGCACATTTGGTACATGGTAAGAAGCTGGGGTCACGAAAGCCAAAGCATGTGAGCCCTAAAACATCTATTTTGGCAAACACTGCACAAGTGTCAGATATCAGAGAGACTACATTAGAAGAAGTAGCTTACCTAGCCCAACACTTGTCTTAAGTAGAAGTGTGCCTGAGACAGGGCTGCTTTCAGCAACTATCAACAAGCAGAAGAATATTAATCTTGCTGCAGGTGAATATTTGTATATTTATGAGGGCGTAAGCACTGAGTTTGGCCCTGTAGTGTGGGAGTAAGCATGTCAGATGCTTGAAAATCCGAGGTGGCGGGTGGCTAGGATTAGATTACTGTAAGCTACAACAGCTCAGACTAACAAGATATATTGCTGGAAAAGGGCTAGCCCTCACGCCGAATAACAACCCAGGCCAGTGGGCCAAGTTAATTTAACTTGGTAGATGCCTTGAGCCAATGCACTGCACTAGCCATTCCTTTTTTGGTGACCACATGTTAACAGGAGGCCTTCATATCTCCAAGTTTAAATCTATTGCACCTCTGTTGAACAGTTTCAGAGCTATAACCTCCAGCTTGCCAACTAGAAAAAATAATCTGCATCAAAAAGAAAGAAAGCACACATCAAAAAAAGTTTGTGCTGTATGTCTGTTATGTCTATGAACAATTTGGTTTTCATTTACAAAAGTGTGCAAAGGTTTACTAACAAGCATAACTGCTACCTTGCAAAGTAATTCTAAAGCTGAATAGAGGGCTTCCCTCTGACATTTCCTTTTTTGATATGCCTGAGATAATAATCTTTGATTGGCATTATCAAACTCTGTCTGGTGCACCAGCTTCTGGTCAAACCACTACAATATGTCATAACAACTTTATCATAAACGCTTCAGATTAACTGATTTATGATTAGGCTAACCAGTTAATGTCTGTGTTATGCGGTAATGTTTCCAAAAATTCAATAGCAATTGAATCTATGGTTAGGTAATGGCTACAGCCTCCAGGACACTTGCAAACCGACTGTGCCCTAGTTGAGCATGCGCCAGTTTGGTTGGATTGATTTTATTGCTGTCTGGTCAGTTCAGCTGTAGGCTATTTGATTTTGCCTCTCCTAATTTTAGTCACACATCAATAGCCAGTCTTTGATTTACCTGGCCTAACCAAACTTGTTTTGCATAATCAGGGATAAGATCATCTCCAATGCCTCCCTTTTGCTCTTCTTATGTGTCATTCTGAGCCAAAGAATTATGGACAGAAAAAACATTCTTTGTAAATAAGTCTCTTTTCACTTTTGTATGAGATGGAAAGATATAGAAACTAAGATAGAACCTTCTCAAATCCAAGCAACATTAGGAGATGTAGGTACAAATTAAAGTAAGAAGAAAACATATAAGAAAAATTAACATGAAGTATCAGGTGCAAAATAGTAAAAGAGTAAAACATGGAGGTGCACAGTAAATTAACTTGGCCGGCCCTAGACCACAGTTTCAAACTGAGAAATAGTGACATTGGATTCAGACAGTGGTGGGTTTCAGGCATAACAGTAGCATTCACACCAACCAAGATGAATTAAATCAAGACCTATGGGGACTGCAGAGAGAATTTGAATCCAAAAACAACAGTTTCTATAGGTACTTACAAATCAGACAGTTCACCACAAAGAAAGAGAACACCAGGTATATCTAAAGAAGGCAATGCGGTGATAAACACTCTGATGCAAGCTTATAAACAGGGCAGCAAAAACACAAGTTCAAAATGTTACCATGGTCTTCAGAAGCAGAAATTAAGTAATAACAAATGTATCAAAACAAAATAGGGAAAATAATTACAAACAGAAGTCATCACAGCAGTCATCCACAAGCTCAAAGAAGTTTTAGGGAATTGGCTGGAAAAATTTATTCCAGTCTTTATTACCATTCACATTAAAAGTAAATTACTCGAGACACAACAGCACAGTCAGAGACAGTGCGGGAATATGGGAGCCAATCATGCCACATATTTTGGACATGTCTAAAAATTCCAACATTCAGGGAAAAAAAGTTCAGTTTTAAAAAAGACTTTGGAATATGAATTTCCTATTGATGTAAGGGTACTGTACTCTAGTACGACAAGAGAAGATTGGATAGTGTAAAATGCAGTTTATTGCCTATGAGCCAGAAATCACAAAGAACTGGTACAAACCTAAGCCTCCCAGCTTAAGGCAGTGAATGGATATAATTAAGTAGATCTATGTAATAGAAAGGATGACTTTTTTCTCTAGCAGCAGTGTTCCTTAGAAAATAGACAAAATGGACAGGCTATGTTACAACAGACAAAGATGCTACTTCCCTGTGAATATTTTTGAACAATAATTCGACATTTGACAAGTGTATTCATAATTTTGTGACCCCAGTGACACACATTCTCTGTCTCCTTTGTATTTTTTCCACATTAAAAAATCTTAAATAAATATTTTTTTGAAAGTTTCATTTCACATATTAGTGTCTCTAGAATAACCTAATCAGAGCCTGCAGTGATTGGTCCTAAAAAAGCTGTGTTTATTTATATGAGGCAGGAAGCTTGCAGTGACCAGATCTTATCTTAACTTTGTCCATGGCTCAGTTATCATAATGTCAAGTGGAGGTCTTGACTGTATACATGAACAAGGTATAATGATTTTGTTTCTTAGTAGTTACATGTTGGACTGCACTGTTAATGTAACCCTTAGCCATGTCAAAGAACAAATTCTCCAATGGCCTTAATTAGATCATCCTTTTACCATCATGGTATGGTGTTCATTTGTAACTACCAGTCTCCCAAGCTGGCATTTATCTGCAACGATGCTCTCTATCAACAAATGTTAAATATGATTGGTTGGGTTTTCTGATGTGAGGTTTAAGTTTTTATCCATAGTCAATGAATTACCTGCAGAGGATGTTGGTCTGCATGACTCCAGTTTTCGAGAAACAGCAGGAGGGCCTGAGTAGGAAGCTAAGTAATGAACTACTGTGGACAAGGCCAGTGGCAGAACATGTTCCAGCCACCTAAAAAAAGGCCCACCTACAGAAATCAATATCGTTTTAAACGAAGACTATATTTAGAAAATTTCACTACTTTACCTTGCAATCAGATAGGCCTTTCCAACAGCAAATTGAAGCTGTTAGATGCATCGATACTCTCTTCAAAGCCAGCATTCTACTTCATCAAAAAATGTTTATATACCTTGTAGAATGTAATTATGTGACTTCTAAGTTGTAAAGGGTGAGTTTCTGCTCATTTTTCAAGGGTTAATTTTGAGTAACAGTAACACAAACAAACTAATTAATTGAGATAGTGGTAGATCATAAACTCCTGTGTCCTGCAAGGTAAAATTACAATTTGTGTCAATGGAGTCTGGTTGCTTTACAGCAGTGATCATCAACTGGCGGCTTGCGGGCCGAATCCAGACTGCCGAACCACCCAATCCAGCCCGCGACTGGACTCCAAAATTGTGAGGATCAAAGAGAAAATATCATGTGGTCCACACTATTAAAGCAACTGAAAACAGTGAAAACAGCAACAACTGAGACTCTTAGCTTTCAGTAATCCCCACCATTTATGACTCTATTTAGGCTACATTCTGAAATAAGGCGCAAATTATATTCTTTTGCAACAGCAACAGTTTCGTTGCAAATGAAACAAACAGGTGACACATTTCGGAAGGTTGGCATAATAAATGCGTACTTTTCGGTCCAGTCATCATTAAAGGATCTGTTTTCCCCATCAACTTTTCGTTTCATGGCCTTTGAGAGTGCCATTTTACCTGTGTTAAAAGACCTTTTCTTTTCACTTCCGCAGTGTTTGTTTTTCAAATGCTCTATAAATAAAGTTGACTTGAATTGAGTTGAGGCAAAATATCTCTATCACACCTGGTGGTTGACTGTGGTATAGGTGATAGGAGCCAGACTCATAAAGGCTAAAAATGCCTTCAGTTTTGTAATGAAATGAAAAAAATATAAACAATAAACATTAAATAATAATATTATGCCAAAATTCGATTTTTATTTAGTTTTATTTGAGGGTTCAGCCCCCAAGGTGACTGTCTGGTAAAATTCTGGCCCTCTGACAAATAAGCAGCTCCCCTCCTCCCACAGCTAAACAGCTTCAATTTTCTGTCGGACAGGGCTCTCTGATGTCATGGGAAAGTGGTGAAACTATCACAAATGTAATACTCATATTAATCGATATGGACTCTTTTTTAGGTGGCTAAAACAGTTTACAGCACACTGCTAAGCTTTGTACACCAGCACTTTTGCTACTTCTGCATACCAGGGGCATGCCGACAGCCATTTACTATAGGTAATACACTGATTATGTATAAGTAACTCTAACAACCCCATGACAAAAAAAAAAACTAAAATACCACTTTCAATCGAATGTATTAAATATTAAAGGTAATAATCATTATCCTTGCAACCTTCAGTACTGCAAACCTGAGTACTGCTCTAATATTTGCAGTCCGATGAGTGTGGCTTGGATGGGCTGAGCTGATTTGAGCTGGACCAGTCTGGGATGACTGGGTTGAACCAGTCTGGTTTCTGCTGCCCGAGTTATGCTGTCTGTGCAGGGTTTTTGTTCCAGCCTTACAGGCACCCACTGTAATTAACTCCCCTGGATCACTCTGCATGCTCACTCACACAGACAAAAAGTGATGGAGGGAGAGATTGAGGGAGGGAGGGAGGGTGAGAGAGTAACAGAGAGGGAGGGTGACAGGCAGACACATACAGTGGCATATGTTGACACAGACGGACAGAGAGCAACAGCTTAAACTCGGAAATGCAATACATGTACAAGACATAGACAAACACATCCACTTAGGCTGATGGATGGCAAAATATAAGACCAAAGCTGTTGTAAGGGAGACATATAGCTCTGCCTTTTTAGGTGTTATATTCCCAGGGAAAAGTAGGGGAAAGAAGAGAGATGGTGTCCGCACTGTGAACTTTAATTACACACTCTTTCAAGCTGCATTTGGACAGCTAATCCCCTGGCTTCCCTCTTTTTGTGGACACAGGAGGAGAAGAGCTCAGTTCTCCCAGGCTACAGTCTCACAGGACAGTGGAAATGGCATCAAATGGTGCATTGGCAAGTCATGTACAGCCTGTTTATCCTCCTATTGCATTCAATTACCTCAAATTGGGAGCACTGTAGAAACTGTCCATAGTCAGTGTCCATGAAATATGGACAGAATGTCCTCTGTGTCTATTGTTTGATTACAAGGACCTGTACATTTAATTGGAAATGGCTAATATTTGAATTTTATAGTTTCAAGAGCATGAACAATTGAGTTTTTGCCTTGTACTATAATTAGCAAATTTTAGACAACAACATTGTTGTTAATTATTATCTTGATCTTTTAACCTTAACCCATTTGTCCAAATGAAAAGCTTATTACAAAAACTGTAATGCCAAAATTCAAGTGTAAGTGGGTTCATTAGTGAATAATTTAATTAATTGAAAGATTTAAAGCATAAGCAGAAGCAGACAAAAGTTAACACATTTAAATCTTTAGATGTTGGCTTAGTCACACAGAAATAGCTTAAGTGGAACACCAGTGATCCAGTTGATCTGAACAGGCTAAATGAGCTGCATCAACACTGTACTGTACCAAGAGGGATACATTAATGCTCACATCGGGTTTATCATTATTAACCCAGACAACTAATCAACTAATCATTATTATTCTGAATACCATCATTCCAATGTCTTTTTCCATTAAAATTTTGTATAGGCTGTGGTTAAGTTGAGCAAATAGGACAGATCATGTGACCTGAGCGACTAGAACGTTGCACTGAATGTGGAACTGGATTCATCTATAGGCGTGTGACCAGGCCACTCTGTACTGTCTGTGTGTATGTGCCTGTGTGTGTGCATGCGTCTGTCTGTGTGTGTCTCTCCCTGTATGTGGTAAGTTAGTGTTAGCTACATGACCGCTCTCTGGGAGGGAAGCCATGGTAATCCTCTGTTTGGCTCGCTGTCTCCCCCCCGTCTCTCTCCCTCTCTCTAACTCACCAATGCCTCCTCTGTCTCTCTCTTTTCTCACACTCTGCCTTTTCCACTTTGCGTTGCTGTTGTTCTCTGTGTCAGAATATCGGTCTGTTTTTTTCTAAAAGGTTGCCTTCCTACCTGTTTAGAATCTAGTAAGACTGTAGTGCTTCTAATTGTCTCAGTAATTTATGACTGATGTCAGTAATGTCTTAATGCTTCTAGATAAATAACCGGTAAACTAGCTTCTCTCCATGAGATTACTTTGACCTCATGCATTTGCGGAGGCAATATTGGATATCACAGATTCAATATGGGTGTGCAAATCAGCTTAGCCTACTGTCTTTTCATTTTCACAAAATGCTGTACCAGCCTGGATTTGCTCATACTCCTCAGCCTAGGCAAAGTGCAGTTTGGTGCTTTTGCCAGTGTCATAAAAGGACGCTGGCAATATGGTCTCATGATAAAATCATTATTCAAGGTGAAACGCGCAATATCAAGTAAATAAGTAAGACTGAACAGGACCTGTGGCAGTATGATACAGCAAGCTGCATAACCCACATCCTAATAAAAAGCTGATTCACTAGGTGTTAGAATAAAACCAGAAAAGGTGATGGGGACATGTCTGCTGCCTGTTAGTCCAATAGACAGAGCCTGATCTCAAGGATTAGCCAAGACTCTTGTTTTGGAATTAGCTCCAAACCAAACACATGACTGACTTTCCTCACACAAAGCCAGCAGTCAAATCAGATGGCTTGCCATAACACTGTTCTCTATTGTGGGGCCAAAAGTCGGAGGGATGCATTTCTTCTCTCCTCCACAAGTCTGTCTCCCACCACATGTTGAATTAACACCATCTAACAATGTTTCCCATTACTTCTCAGCATGATGAATCTGGTTTTCTATGGCACATAAAGACTTTGACAGAGCTCTGATGTTAGACATTTATCAGATTTCATTATCTTCCTCCCACTGCAATGTCAATGAATGACAAAGAGTTACAGTAGTGGTTGCTGTTGTTACATCTACATTTGCCACAGTCCTCCTTCTGCTCTGTGTTCACAGAATGCATCCCATTAAGAGGTCCTCTTTCACATTACTATTCCCATTTCATACCTCATTACATTACACAATGGACAAGAGTAGGCTTTGACATGTAGCCTCAGATATAGTGCTAAAACTAGTCTAATTAGCAACAAAAGTTGGCCAAATACTTTATAATAAGAACACCAACTTCTCTTTTTAAAGCTTGCAATGTAAGTTGACTTCATGATTAATGAAGCAAAAGGCAAAAGGCAATTTTTTATAGGCTAACAAGGCAGATCATTATTCCATTTACTAAAAATTATGCTTCCCTTAAGTGTCATTAATTAATGAACGAATTTCATGCTAATGCAGAAAATACAGTTTCTAATAGAAAATCCTATCACAACAGGGAGACTAATAGTCCATAATTCTATTATTCATAGCAGTCCTAGAAAAAGCAAAGCCTCCACTTTCACTTTGTGCTGTCACTCAACTACAAGCAATGCTCCTCCTTTTCACCCCAGTCTCCACTGAACTGCAGTTTCACAGTATGAATAGCAAACAGATAACCTGCTGAGGTTTCCAGATTTCAAGAGGAAGAGCTCTTGGGACAACATCTAATGTGATTCACTTTTAAAGAACAGCACATGGTTTAAAGCTCTCATAAGTATTTCAATTGGAAATATTATTAGCTCATGTAAAGCATATCCATTTGTCAAGGCTGTGTACACTTTCTGGATTTTTCAAGTGCACTGTGCATATTTTGATTACGCTATTTTGCAGCTAATAGTGACAGCTGGGTTTTGAAATTATGATTATTCTGACTGATTATTTGGCATCATAGTATAACGGAAAAGATAACTATTTGTCTTACCTGAAGTTCACACCAAGCCACTTCCACCCAGGTCTCTGTGTCCAGGCCTTTATACACTGTCTTGAAGGCTCCTCTGCCAAGTTCAATGTCAAATTTGAGAAACCTGCCTCCAGGTGAAGTGGCCACAGCTTTCATCTCTGCCTCCTCCTCCTGCTCACGGTCTCTTTCCTTCCCTCTCTGGGAAGGTGTGGAGGAAGGAGCATCCTTGCCAGGTTCCTGGCTGGAGCTAGGGCAGGATGGGTCATGGCCCAAGGCAGCGCAGGATGAAGCAACCCCTTGCTGCTGGGCACTGCCAGTGAAGACTGAGTCTGAGGAGCGCAGCTCCAGGTGGGGGGCACTGTGGGGCGCCTCTGGAGGTACATTCACCTCATCGTCCTCCTCACAGATCTCCACACTCTTCCTGAAGAAGCGTTTCTCCCTCCTCAGTCGTTTCTGGCCAGTGTCAACCGGCAAGGAGGGCGTTGAGAATGAAATCTGTCTGACTGGGTTCTCCTCACTGGTCTGGCTAGCTTCCCCTCCCCCTCCCCCTCCTCCTCGTACTCCACCATCCTCTCCTCCTGTTGCTTTCCTCTCCTGAGTGTGGGAGGAGGGGAGGTCCGAGGGGGTGCTGTGTGTCCTCTCCCTCTGTGGGTCAGCCACGCCCTGCCTGTCCGTGTCCTCCTCCCTCTGTCCATCAGGTTTCTCCGAGGAGTCCTCGGTGCCTGTAGGCTCTCCTGGGTCAGTAGCCATGGAGAATGGCCTTTCCCACTCCTCCTAGACCTCCTCCTCCTCCTCCTCCCCCTCCAAACCTTTGCTTCTTGATCAGTCCCCGTCTCTCTCTCTTTCTGTGGTCACCCACTCACTCCTTCTAGTCTGTCAGGCTGTTCTTCCAGTGTGGCAGGCAATTGAAGGCCGTCCTTGATCGAATCCTCTCGAACTTTTCTCTCCTTCTGCCTCCCTTTCTTCTTTTAGTAGATGCTTCACAGTAACACAGGAGGGTGGGACAAGTGCTGCTAGAGAATAGTTTCTGCCCTCACTTTCCTCTTCACCGTTTCCTACATGTTCTTTAGAACCAACTTAGGTGCAATACTCATCAAAGTAAACCACAAGTCTCCCAGCTCTTACAAGCACACACAAAACCACAAGTTTTTTTCCAAGCCTGCTGGGGAAGCTGCAGTGTTTTTCTTTCAAACTTTTGTGTGAATTTCTTCAAGTAAAGCCTGCAAGACAAAAACAAAACATTACATGAATATTCAGGTAGTTTGGTGGGGGGGGGGGGGGTATACATTTTTTTAAAATGATACTTTGGGACAAGAGAGTAAGAGGGTCCCCTGTATTTCAAAGGGACCAGGTAGACCAACATAAAAACAGTCTTCACAGAAAATCCACACAGCATCTTTGTAAGTAAATGGACTTTCAGAGTAGCTCAGTACATCTGTGTAGAAATGTAAAGTGGATAACACTGAACAGTACTGAACAGATCATTCTTGTAAGGAAGGCCACTGCTAATTCTAACAAACTTCATTTCCTGTAAGAATTTTAGGTGTTTAGTGCTCGTAAAACCTGAAGATCTCCATAACTGGTATAACGTCTCCAGTAATCAATTACAAGGTAAAACATCAGGAAGTGGAAAAGTCTGAAATTAGCTTTTTCAGTGGCCTTATGCCAAAGTGACCTGAGGTAATTAATTGGACAATGTAAATTCAAGCTCAGAAGTGTGGTGGTAAGAAGTGGTAAGAATAGTCCAAAACCCATACAAGGACAGGAACTATTTAATCTTCTTAATCTGTCAAACAAAAGCTTCATCTTTGTTATGGGCTAAACTTTAACATTTAAACCACACAGTCCTCAAAGAACATCCAGCAAGCCTGGTAAAGAATTACACACACCTTCATCAATCATCAAGTGCACATTTATCAGCATCTTATAAGTTGTGCTCAACAACTCCATTAGTCAACAGAAAGCTGCAGTTCAGAGTATGAGATCCCAACCATTAAATATGGATGATGAACTATGGGGCCAGTTGAGTGTGAATAATTCATACACAGAGGGACTGTCGAATTACACTGGAGTGGAGTGACTTCCACACATCTGCAACAAAGGGATGATTAATACACACAACTACGATTATGCTTATCATCAGGCATCAGCTGGCAGCATTAGTCAGTGCATACTCAACCATTCTACCAACTCCAATCAACGATTCAGGCCAGGTAACAGTAGACAGTTTTAAAGCAGTACCAGCCTCTGCCAGCAGAAGGTGAAACTGAACACAGCAGGTCTCCTCTGACATGGCAATATCCTCATATTGCTGTTACTCTTTCACACTCCAGGTTCATGTGTATGTGTATGCAAGTGTGTGTTCACTACTATGGGTACCTTTCTCATGACATCTTAATTTTCACTTTTCTATCACCATACCTACTTCAAGGTACTATATCTCTTCTGCCTTCTCCCAGTGATCTCTCACTGTCTGTATCTGGGCTGTTTCATTAAGATGCCAACTAGCTTGAAGTTACTCTGGAGCCAGTAACTAAGAGGCAGGATTGGGCTGCCAATTACAGATGCAACAGAGCCTATGTCACCATTTGTAACTAAGCACCTGAAGCTGCACTTAAGGAGTCTGTTTGTCCTGGGAGAGTGGTGGCGCAGCAAATGAAAGTAAAAACTGCAGTTCATATCAGTGTATTAACTCTGGGCCTCTTGGTTTACAATTCAACACTTAGCCTATTACTTTACAACTGAACACGTGGGACTTTCTAGAGCTGCTGCTGTACCCCTGTCTTGGATTACAGCACTCTTAGGTATGAAGCTATCTGCAGGGACCACACATGAACAGTCTATCCTGACCCCTGAAATGTGTTCTGCACTGATAGACAGGCTCAGTCAGAGTCACAGCGGCAAGTCTAGACTTTTTCTTCAATTTTAATGAGCCAAGCCCTCTGTGAACACAGAGGGGCTCATCTAGCAGCTCAGAGAAGCTATTATCTCTTTTATAAAGTCGTCATTAACACTCACATCAAGCCTGTTGTCTCTCCAGGCTCAAAGCAGAGGAGTCCGAGAGGCAACGCTCGTAGCTGTCAGTCAAATTAAGAACACAATAGGCTGATATGAGACCAACTGCTAAGAGGCTTCTGAAGAACATGAGAGAAATCCAGTTGAGCAGCATTCTTCAGAAACAGACACATGTTATAAGAGACAAACTATAATTAGCATTAAGCAAGGAGCCTCCCAAAACAAACTTCAAGCCTAACACTACATAGTAATGCAACGTAACCAATTCATATACAATTAACACACTTTAATCTGTGTGTGAATTTAAACTGTGCTTTCGGGAAATCTTAATGAAATGATTTGATGAAATGATAAGATAACAGGACTGTTTTTAGCTAATCCAATCAATCACATTCCTGTTGAATCAGGATATACATGATACATACCTCAATGCTATGAAAATCCAAGAAATCCAATAGTCCTGCTATTAGGCACAATACTTAACAAGCTAAGATATTAAAGGGATTGCTTTAATTTTTTTTTTTACTGATCAATTAACCAGGGTATAGCTACCTTCATTATCATTCTAATCATTTTAGCACCACAATTAATCAAAGCACAGAGACTCTATCTAAAATTGTAACTTTTTGACTCACCTACAAGGGGATGGGTAGAAGCAAAGGTCGAATGACCATTCATAGTTTTATATAGGCCAAAATGTATGCATATTTAGTCTTTATTTATTAAAAAATTACAACTTTTAAATTTTCAAAGAGATACTTGGGGACTTGTGTAAGTTCAGAATGGAGTTGGCTGATAACAAGTGGATCAGATTTTTTTTAGTAGAATGTTAAAATGTTCTGATGTAGAAATTAATTAACAGGATATTGTCATGATTGTAGCATCTTGACAATAAAAATTCTGTTATGAAAGAGCAAGAAAGTGACTGCAGATGTATTTCAAAAGGGAAAAAATAGAAACTTTCCTATTTTTATCTTTGTAAGCATAGATTTCAGGAGGTCCCTGTAAGTACTAATGTGCTCTACTGGATAAAGTGACGTAGGTTTCAAAGTTTACAAGGTGCACCTAAATGCTCAAACAAGACCTGTTTCCCCAAACATAGGCCATAGGACAGAAGTAGCATAAATTACACCAAAGCATAGACTCTCAGTATAGTTTTTAATTACAAGACAATTTTATACAGTTTATCTACAAGAGTGGCAGATAGCCTTTCGATAAACATAAAATCCAAACATAAAATCAACTAATGTTTGATGTTTGGCAGTTGTTAGTTCCAGACCATAATCATAATTAGAGGAAAGCAATTTTTTAAATTTTATTTACAACATACTGTAGTATGCACACTCAAGTGTACTTTACAGTAAGGCTAAATAGGTAGAGGCTAACAGGATGTAGAAATGTAAAGGGGGAAAAACAACAGGCAATAAAGAGAGGGAAGTTGCCCTTTAAACAGGAGCTTATTCGCCCATGTCCCCAGGGCAAGGAGTTCCCATGAAAGCCACATACCGGACAGAGTTATCACAGTACATCAAACACGTTCAACCCCATCACTGTCTCTCACACCCACCCTGTCTCTCCCCTTCCAAACAGACACACACACATAGACACCCACATAGACACACACACACACACACACAGATACAGATATAAGACACACACCATCAGGCTAGAACAACTTTTGGTTTCACTCTTTCTCTCTTAGTCCCTCTCACACACTCTCTCTATCTTTTATACACAGACAAACACACACACACACACACACACACACACACACACACACACACACACACACACACACACACACACATACACACACACA
>JAPZDZ010000002.1:12601491-12616616 GCA_029783805.1 Acanthurus tennentii | reverse complement strand
ACACACACACACACACACACACACACACACACACACACACACACACACACACACACACACACACATACACACACATAAAAAGCAAACCCTCTCTCACACCCAAACCCAATGTCCCCTTTCAATGAAAGAATGCCGAAAGGAATTTCCTGACACCAGCCAAACGACCCAGCAACTGCCCATGTGAGCAAAAGTGGTAAACCAAAGTTGAAGATAACAAAATCAAAGTTGCAGCTAAAGCGGGAACATCCCTCAAAAGCAGCTAAAAGGACTCCAGCATGTAGCACACAAGTTCACATGTCACAATCATTTTTGGTTTTCATATCAGGAGTGCTAGAGTACATGAGAAGTGAACATCTGACATGCTGCACTCTGCCTGCCCTCCAGGCTTCTGTGAGGCTCCTGCGTGGGGAGGACACCTGCAGCTGCCTAATCATTTCTGAAATGTGCAACGAAAATCATTGTGACACCTTTACTTTATGACTGCAAAAGATGTGATTTCTACTCTACTCTCAAAACTCGCTGCAGGCCAAGTTTGTTCTCACTACAATTTTTATTTAATGTGGGCTCAAAGTTTAGAGAAAAAAGCCCTACATTACTTCCCGACTGCACAAAGGCAAACATAAGTGCAGACACAGAAGTCTCACATTCCCTGCACTATCTACAACTTTAAAAACAACAAATACATTGCAAGCTTTTTTGCCCACTGCACTTTTTTTCATCCCTTATTTCATTGGGGATACACACATTAATCCCCTGGAACCAAACTGCTGCTGGAAAATTAGGCAGACAAACAAAGGAAAAGCGAGGGGACTCTGTGTGTGCGCGCGCAGACAGCGCCGTTTTGCAATTGAGGGGGACGTGCAGATGAAAAGAGTGAATAAAAAGTGGCGAGGGGGACAGGAAGGGATTGTAGTTGGTGGGAGCAGGCAGACAGCAGAGTTTCAAACAGAGGGAGAGAGAGGGAAGAAGAGATGGAGCGAGGGGGGCCGGCTAGTATAAGGGGTGGGAAAAATGTGTGTGTGAAAGAGAACAAGAGAGAGATAAAGAGAGGGGGGTGGCACAGACAAAAAGGGGGCTGGGGGGGATTTTGCCTGATAAAATATGTGCCAATGTTTGTGTGAATGAAAGCAGTGACTATAGCTAAATTTTTGCCTGAACAAAAGCTGCTACAGTTGTGCGTGGAGAGGAGAGGAGAGGACAGGACATGAGAGGAGAGGAGAGGAGAGGAGAGAAGAGAAGAGGAGGAGGATGAATACTTTTAGTGGTTGGAAAAGGTTAAAAGCATGAGGTGATTACATTAGCAAAGGAATAGTTTCCATTGGTATGTCCAGTGTCACAGCAAGACAGGGTGCAGAGGGCCGTGGGAGAGCAGTCCTGAGGACTGTTTTACTGTTACCTGCCATTCTGCTTGTTCTTCACTCTAAGTACACCCCCCAAAAACACACACACACAAAAAGTTTCACATTGAGCTCAAATGATCAATCAACAGGGGAAGCAACAAAAAATGCATCAACTACGTCCACATTCAAAAAAAATGTTGCATCATTTTTAAAAGCAAAATGCAAAATATTCAACAAATTGCTTTTCACTTGTAAGAATTTGCTCCTTTTGGTCTTTTTTGGTAGTTATTGGCTATATTTTCAATTTGGACCATTGGTTGAACACAAAAATCTGTATGAAAGAGTTACTGTTAGCATTAGAAATTTGTAGTAATTTTATAAAATTTATTTGGTACTGAGTTTTTAAAGAGCTTACTCAGTTTTAAGAAAGTCAATTATTTGGGAGAACTTTTATTAGTTTTTTTGTGTTAAAAATACTAATAAATGGGCTAATAAACACAAATAATCCTGTGATCTAATTTTTTCATTTTTTTAACATATTAATAAGGGTATCATTATTGCAGTTTAAATTCTGAAATATCTTGAAATCATTTCAAGTGGAAACATTTGTAAGAGACATTTGGTTGGAATGGGGAAAAAAAGTGTTAAATTTTGTTGATTGCATGATGAAGTTACCCTTAGTAATTTATATCTACTCCACAACAAATTCAAGCCAATACCTGCCTGTAACAACAACTTTCTCTTGCATGACCGATGCAAAATTTAAATTTAACAGTTTTTTCCAATTATTCAAAGTGCAACAGAGTTTTAAAGGAAAGATGGAGGCTGAGTGATGAACTTAGACGGGGCAGAGGTAGCAGAGGTCTAAGAGCTGCTGCTGGCCATTATGTAAATAAGCTCCATGTCAAGCAGCAGCTTTTTTAGAGAACATAGGCCTACATCTGAACTCTGCAGCTCAGCTGTCAACCACAATGGCAGGTAAATACAAAGGCCTTGTTTGTTAGGTACAGCCTTCTCTAACAGCCGAGACTGCTGTCATAAAGTCACACAAGGATACATCACTGTAAGTGGCAGGTGTAAAGCTTCAAAGAGCTGACTCTGTCTATACTGCTGTTCAACTGCATTAAAAAACAGGAGGCGGTCAAGCTCAAACTGTGATCCTGTGCACAATTACATTTAATTGCAATGTTCAAGACAAGTAATATAGAGAGGGAACGCTATAAATTGCACTTACAAGCTAAAGTATTAATAAGCAGATCTTACAAAAATCACCCTGAAAAAGGCATCATTCATCCAAATCAAGCACATTCATTTAAGAGCTAGAAAAGATAATTTTAATTAAAACTACCCTGTCTGCTCCTCCTTCTCAGTGATTGCATGAGTTGGTTCAGCACATGTTGCTTCCCTATGCATCTTCAAACTAAGCAATGTTTTGAAATGTGATGAAAAATATCCAATGCTGGTCACTACAATCAAACACACAATGATTGTTCTCTTCCCATTAGGGAAACTCAAGGCTGAAAACACAACAAGGACTTTTGTCCAATCCAGGTCAAGCATGGGAGAGTGGAGTGTAGGTAGCACACACACAGCACTGTTCATGGAGGGAGAGAGAGAGAGAGAGAGAGAGCAAGCTAGAAAGAGAGACAGAGAGCTAGAGAGCGAGAACAGATAGAGAGAATATGTTATCTAACCCCCCTTTTTGTTCTCTTTCATTTCCCTCAGTGAGCAGAACTATGCTATACTAAAGGATTCCCCTAATCCAGGTGAGAGAAAGGCTCCTTAATCAGCCAATGATGAATCAGGATTACATGTTACTTAAGTAGCTTAGTACTCCTGGAGCTCATATCAACAACTGAGCCCTTTTTATTCATGGTCCCTGAACTTTTATGGATGATGGAGGACTTAGAGATCAGCAGAGTGTTGATTTCAGTAGTTCAGCAACTGTCAGCCTTATTTTGGAGAAGCATCCTCTCTCCTGTTTTTGAGTACACCACTATCACTTCCAGTGGGACTATCAGATTTAATGTTTTGATATACGTCTATAAAACATCAATACAGAAGGGAATGAAGGGATGCTTTGTGCTGTCATATTTTATGGATAAAAAATATATGGGTATAGCTCACATTTTGATTGATTTTTAGGATCATTATAGTATTTTTGAACAGAAAAATAATGAAAATCAATTACACCAGAGATAATGTGGCGTAACTATGATGTGACTGGTCATGCTTAGTTACCGCCTCTGGAGCAAAATGCAGTTAATGCATGTTATTTATAGGCTACAGCACATACAACGCAGTGATGCCTGGATGTGCAGGCAGCATAAAGTACACCTATTGGCTAGCTCGTAGCTCAGCTGACTTGAGGAACGCCATGCAAACGGTAAAATACACAAAGTACAATCACCACACAGGGTGAGAGCACAGTGACGACTGACACCACCACAAACCAAAAGCCCCAAACCTCCTGGCCTTTAATGCCCTGAACACAGTAAAATCATTCAAATGATGGGCAAAATAGTTGGTGTCTGAGGGCCTGTCAGCGAGTCTCCCCTGCATGTCTGCACTTGACTTCAGCGTTTTTCACTGCATAATTTATTTCAGAAAAACAAGCAATCATAGAAGAGGATAAATACAGGCAGAGGCAATCTACTAGACTGAATAAATAATAATAATAATGATGATGGGCAATAATATGTCACTGATGACCAGAGTATCGGAGTCACAAAAAATCCTATTTGCACTGTAGCCTAATTGAAAATAACAACAAACAATACTCACCCAAATGTAGCATCGTATCTCGTCGGTCCAGCGATATATGTGTTTAAAAAAACGAGCTACTCAGCGCAGATAGCTAGCTTACTCACTGATAACTGTATATTTTTATTATTCCTTTAGCTTTTTACAAACGTTATTACACGGAGATTTACACTGGGCTTTCTGCTTACAAAATTATTTTACACCCACTGAAAAAATACATTTACAAAAAGCTTTAAAAAATTACGGCTCCGTTCGTTTTCTTCAGTATATTTCATACGTTTGCCGTGGTGTTGTCGGTTTGAAAATCCCCACCGGAGTCGTCGAGCCTCGGCTTGTGAGAGATACTGACAGAGAGCACTTGGTGTACGTGTTCCAATTCAGACGGTGTTTGCCGTTGGTTTACAGATTTTCCCACTCGCTGCTCGGTTTGACGGCTTCGAGTTGTGCGACCGGCCATTCATGTGAACCCGAAAAATATCAGGAACTTATGTACATAATTTACAACGCACGACTCCAACGGCCTTCAGCAGGTTCTCGTGTGTACTGCGCGCGCTCTGCCTGCCTGTTCTCACTTGCCACAGGGCTCATCATTATCCTCAGGACGAAGAAGACGGTCGTTAGCTCACTTCACCACAAGAGGGCAACGGTGACACATGTTTGTATTAACGGCCTCTTACCACGTGACTCTGATGTTTCATTCAAATGCCACTCGTAAGCTTCAGTTGCTAGGCAGCGACCGTGAACCCACTTGATGTTAAATATACTTTACTGTATATTTTCCTTTAAATTTATACTCTAATTTATTATTTGTGATGAATAAAAGTAAGCATCATTTTAATGTTGTAGAGGTAGAACACATTTTAACTACGTAATAGAGTTTTTAGTTGCTTGATTTATAAAAATAAATAATATTTTAACTGATCATATAACTTATATGTAACTCTTGATCTTTAAGTAACTCTTGACTTCCGCTGCTGGAAAAAAAATGTAGTGGAGTAAACTATTTCCTGGTCAAGTATATGGTGGAAAGGAAGTATATAGGAAAGGAAAAATATTTAGGTTTCAAACAAGTACAAATTGTACTGAAGTGCAGGTCTTAGGTTACATCCGACCACAGGTATGGTACAAAGTACAACCCTCTGAAAAACACGTCATTACTAGTGAAAATCCCCCATTTTAAAGTTACCAAAGTAAAAGTACAAACCCTAGTGGGTTTCCAAGGAAAAATCAGCAAATGCAGAAAATTACACATGTGTTATTATATTGGATGACTATTTTTAAAGTTGATATGCCAGTAACAATACCTTATTATCATCAAGGCGGAGCTAACTTTAACTTTAGCAGAACTGGGCTAAATAATATGCCTCCTGTATTAAACCTTAGTTTTAACTCAAAGACTTCCTCACAACTTAACAGACTTAATATTAAAGTAGGCCATACTTGCACTAGTTATGCTAATGAAGTCCAGATGATAATTAGTGTAATAAACCTACAATTAAACCTCAATAATAGCCCCAGGGTCTCTGACCCTCCCATAACTCATTGTTCTTTAAGAGTGCAAAGCTAATTTTCCAATTTACAATTGGAAAACACGTTTTCTCGAACAACCCTTGAAGGTACCATAACATATTTCAAATAAACAATAAAATTGATCGTGTTCGTCATTAATACGTTTCAGCCCGTCGATTCAGCGAGCACAGCGATCTGGATTGTCTCTGAATTTATTGTCATATCTGGAATCTTCTCCATTTGTCCTTCGGTGTTAATTCCAAACCAAAACATACGGTTTACTTAGTGAAGCAAACGCCTTGAGCAGAATGAACCGAGTAACCTCAGTGAGAATTTGACTTTTGTCGCCCTCTAGTGAAATTCTTCAAGAACGCCACTTGACTCCTCTCAGCACTTATTTTTAAACAAATTAAATAAAACGCAAGTAATAATTGATCAGTTTTATTTATTAACATTGTTGTCATATATAAAGACAGACTGCAATGCTTTGTAGAAAAAAAATCTTTACACTTAATTCGACCAAGCAGCTAAAATTGAGTTTTTACCAGAGAAATTAAATAATATTTTTATTTTTAAACATTTCCTACATATTAGGCTTGAAGAGGCCTGGTGGATACACTCAACATTAAAAAACAACAACAGCAACAAAAAAAACAAAACAAAACAAAACCAAAACAAAAAACACATTTAGGTTGAATTTTTGAACAAAACAGTCACTGAAAAAAAGCTTGCAGGCCTGAGAACATTAAAACAATGGTCTGAGTTTTGATAAAGCCACACTATGAGTATGTTGTGTTTCTGTAAAGTAATAAAATAAATAGTTTTGTCAAAGGAAAATGCTCAAGGCCAAATATGTCTAAAGAAATGTAAACATGTGGCAAGCAGTAACTGCAGTGATTCAAGTTCTAAGGAAGCGATGGCAGCTAGTACTTTTTTTATCTTCATTTTCATATTTTCTTGTAGTATGTCTATTGTTATGCAACAATACACCAAGGAAATTTCCTTGTATGTGAAACCTACTTGGTAAAAAAAACAATTCTGATTCTAACACTACATAACAATGTCACAGAAATATATATCACAAGAAGAAAATATATTAACGTATTTAAATATAAAATCTGCCCACAGACTTGGTGCAAGAAGAACATTTAAACTACAAGTGTATCTCAAATGTTTTTCCTATGCTGACGAGGATTAGGTTCCTAATGCCTTAGTGTGAAACCAGTTAGGTGTGTCTTTTACAATGCAAGTCTTTAGTGCTTCATACCCCTGTTGTTCAAGAATATTGACAAGCTACAGGCACATACACAGGAAGAGGAAATATATCCATTTTCTATGATGGCTTTGGAAGACCTACTCCAGCATTATTCATTCACTAGTCGATGTTACACTTTGGTCATTAAACATTTGGCCTCTCAAGTTTCTCTTAACCTAGCAAAAACATCTTCCTTGTTTCTAAAACATTACCTCAACTCAAAAGTGGCTCACAAAGCTTAATTCACAGACCTTTAACAACAGGTTCCAGCAATTTTAAATATATCAAGTCCCAAGACATTCTTTGCAGTCAGCTCAGGCCTCTGCCCGGAGAGGGAAAATAAAATGCTGTTTGTGGCCCAGATCTTGGATGCTTTCAGACATTCGGCAGTTTCCTGGCTTTTTAACAGTCATCTGGTTTCACTGCTGCTGCTCCAGATGTTACTGTACTGTATGTTGGAGTGTATCTGGAATAACTATCCTTCCAGGGGGGCCCGCAGAGGAATACAGCCATCCATTTCCAAAGACTCGGGCCAACCTTCATACTTGTTGCTGGTCTTGCTGTTCTTCATACGCTATTGGGAACAGGCAAAAGCAGACAGAACTGACGTAAAATGTAGACTGGGATCAGCTTCTAACTGCGTAGTAACTGCTGAATGATGAATACAAAGAGCTGAACAAGAATTGAATGTGATTTAGAGATTTAATATGACTCTTTCACTTTTCATACTTATACTGATGTGTACAGGTAAGAGGTGATGAAAGTTTTCCAAAGCATCTCCTGTAAGATCACAATACTCTGTATCCAACTCTATTTTTGTCTCTAATACCCTCCACATGCTTCTACCAGAGGTTTGGAATTGAGTCTAGTTACAAAAGTAATCCCTTTAGACTTGATTTGACAAAATTAAAAAAGACATCACTTGGTAATCAGCCTTTTGACTTGAAAATACTTGCCCCCAAGTACAAAGACTAAAAGTATGTTATGTAAAAAGTGTGCCACAAATCAATTATGTCCCTCCATTTCTGAACAAACTAATGTTAATGCCATTCATTCCCAGCCAAGCTGACACTTAATTTTCAAAATCAACTTTGTTTGAAAAAAAATCTAACCACATACATTCAAGTTGCAGGAGAAATTTAAGTAGAACTTTTTGTTACTGAGTTCCAGTTTGCAAAACCTACGATATGTGGATTGAAAACTTACAAAGATGCAGCTACTTCTAAATTCATTTCACATTTTGAAATTGTTCGAGCAGTGGTAAGTCAAGGCTCTGCAGTAAAAATGGCATTACACTTGTTGAAGAGTTCATAAAGATTTGCTGTTGTCCTAAAACTCAAAGTTTAAGACTTGGGACTTGACTTGGGACTTTTCAGTTTTTCCTCAGGACGTTCACTACGTTACCATGCAACATTACGTAACTGTGACAAATATAAAACAGATGAACATGCTTGGAGGGTAGAATAATCATCAATCTCAAATGCTATGTTCAGGTTAGGAAAATGGTCCAAACAGGTCTTAAAAAGCCTGATAGGACATCCAAACCAGCTTTTAAAAGACATTAGTGCTTTTTGTGAGGCAGAGTTGTACAATTTTGCAGGCTAAGCCAACACGTGTCCACCTAATGGCAACACTACTGTCTCCAAAGGACAATACTGACTCAGCTGGCAAACAGAAATCATAACATTCATCTTGTGTTGTTTTTCCATCTCAGTTATTAATCTACAGTATAACCTTCTAACATTACACAACTTTCTCTTGTCATATGGTACATACGTATATCATTTTCTATTGTATGTCTTTGAATCACCAGTATCATGGTGTCATTGTAAATGTAAGCAACAAGTCTTCATAATATTATGCAATGAATTATTACGCATAGCGCTCAATATGTGTACACTGTATTTTTTCAATGTATCTGTAGGCAGTTAACTCTGTGCAGATCATTAATGGATTCATTAATAGTAAGAATAACATACCTGCTCAAAGGGACTCTTGTTCTCAATGCCCTTGCCTCCCACAAACACCCAGCTGTCTCTGAAGGCCAGCTCCTTCACTGCCGTGCTTCCAAGCTCCTCAAGCAGTCGCCGAGCCTCGTCATTCAACCTGTCACAGGAAGTGAAAATGTGGTAGTAGATTCATGTTTATTAACTGGGTTGCCTGTTCTTCCAAACATGATGGTCATGGGTTAATGCTAAATGCTAAGTGCTTAACCTCTGATTAATTTAATTGATTTAAAATGCAGGCTGTTAACATTTCTCAGTAGGCCTGCCCTGGGCTTTAACAACATTACAATGGCTCTTTCTGACTCAACTGAGGCTTAACCACTTTACAACCCTGATGTGCTGTTAAGTTTTAATGCCTTTGAGGGGAACAGGGGAGTAATTATAATCACTCTAATTTTGCTACACTGAGAGGCATCAGGTGCTTAATGACAAAAGAATCCGCCATCAGATGTCATTTAAATGTAATGCTGAAAATAAAAACTGACATCACCAGGCACATTCTTGACTGCTCACTTCATTCAGTGGCAGTCAGAGTACTTGCTCTTTTGCAGTGTTAAACTTCAATATTTATACATTTTTGTAGCACTTTTTTTTAGCAAACAGCATTAACTCACAGCTGATGTAGCATCAACTCACAACTGGTCTGTTTACTTTAAATGAAATAAATTGTTTTCTGTACTATTTTTTACTATGCATGAGAGCTTGAACATGCTTTAATGACTCAGTTTATTTATTGATTCCAGGGTTGTGGCCAGAATTTTAGAAATCCTCCTGTCATGACTCATAGCCCCACTTGAGAGAACATTGTGAACACTGTGGCATAAATCTGTGTGTTTAAATGCACTTTGAGAGTTGCCTAACAATAATCACCCAGGAATGAATGTCTGTGGCCAACACATGGATTAATGTAGTACTAGAATCCAACACAAGATGAGTAACAAATACAGTCCATTTCAAAATGACCCTGTTTTTAGTTAAGTTTCTTATTGCATTTAAATCACAAACAAAACAAACAAATTAAGCAGAGGAGCACAACTGCAGTAGAAGTCAGAATTTGTCCTAAATTACCTGACAAGGGCTCTCCAACTCAATACACGAATTAAACTAAATAATAAGCCACAATTTAAAAGTTACATGTGGCATGACAATAAAAAGTGTGTACATAATACAGTAAAACAAGGACAGAAGCTTTAGTATACTGAATTATCATTGACTGTGAGTTGTACAAAGCTGTTGAAAAGATACTTAGGTGTAATATGTCTAAATTAAATATATACCAATTTATAATATTCATTATATGAAATCTTGTACTATAAATATTACTATTATTTGCAAGACAATAAAAAGAAGAGGATTTTCTCATTTTTGTTCAATGATTATAGTGATAAATGATGTAACACTTAAAAAAAATGTTGGCACCAATTGTTTGACACACAATTGCTCATCTGTTGTTCATTTCCTGTACACTTCCTTTCTGGAATTATTCTCCAATATGTAGGTGCAGCATTAGACAGCAAAAAGGAAAAAATTCAAAATCGTTAGCAGCACTTAGACTCGGAACAGACTGAGTTCTCTCTCATGAATGCAACTGTTTATTTTGGACATAGGCTTACATGCCCTGATGCAATCCTTCATCACTGCGAACCTCATGCAAAGGCTACTTTGGGAGAAAGCAATAACAAGCAGCATGACTGCAGCACAGTAGGCTAATTATTCATTCAAAGTTGCTGCAGTGCAGTTTACTTTGTTAAAATGTATTTGCCTATTTTCCACTGTGAATATGTTCGCCACTGACTCCAAATGTGACAGCAGGAATTTGTTGAGCATCATCTGTTCTATAAAACTGGTTGGACATTGATGGGGGGACTCCCAAAAGATCTTGTGCTTAACCTGGATGGGTATAGTTTTGGAGTGCAAACTTCTGCAAACCCTTTGATTGGCACAGCTCATACTTTGGGTGAAGCCTGTTTTCTTATCATTCCCATATTTGGTCTCACACCCAGGTACCAGCTAAATGACTGTCTACCCCTTGTGAGCCTGTTTGGGCAGTAATGAAAGAGGTTTGACTTCAGGGCCTTCAGGTTTGCCTTTCTGCATAAAAAACTTCTAGGAAACCATGTAATAAAGTATGAAAAGTGACAGAGTCTGAGTATGGAGTTGGTTGTGGTAAATGAACAGCTTTAACACTGGACCTTCAACCAAGGAACTGGAGTATGAATAAGAATATACATAAGGTAGGATTTATAGCTGCACACACAGTTTCAAGCATTTTCCTTTGGACTGTCAATCGTTTCTTTTGAGGACAACTTGCAAAGGGGGCGACTGTGATTGATTTAAAAAAATTACAAATAAGCCAGTGTGTTTATTCCCCCTATACAGGATTGATGGTAAAAGATAATTCCCTGTGAAAGAACTATTATCCACACAACTAGACCTTCCTCTAGTGCTGACCAGCACTGTGGAAAAGGGACAGTTATGCAAGACTATGCAGGACATAAAGCACCAACCCGAGTGTAATATCAAGTCTGCAGGCAGTCCAGGACATTGGCCCTGCTGTTGTTTAGCTATTGAAAAAGTTATTCTCTGAGGCAGTGCCATATGAGTATTTTATGCTTCAAAGTATTTCCAAAGTAATGATATGAAATATTCCTAAGTTTAAGATGAGATTTATCCGTGACAATTGCTTTGAGGTTGGTCTATGGGGAGAAAAAAGAGAAGGATGTTAAACCAGAACTGATAGCATGTTATGGATTCTTACTTTGTTGCTGGATCATCAAATGAAGCCACAAACACGAGTGTTCCTTCATGGAGCGGCCGGAGAAACTTCAACAGGTCGGAAACATCTGAGGACAAACATTAGATGCGCACTGAAATATGCTTTATGATTTACTATTGCCAAGCTATATGTACACCGTGTGAATATATAGTATAAAAATAATGTCTGTTTTCTATTACCTCCTGCCCACATATCGAAGGACTTTGTAGTCAAGAGTTCTCCTGTCACCCCTGAGGAAAGGAAACATCGGTCAAATGTTAAAATGACACTTTCCAGGAGCTTAAAACATGAGTGCAACAAAGACTGGTTAAAAGGTGAAGGATGGCACCCTTACCATTGACCAAAGCTATATTCAGTCCTCGGCCAACATTGTTCTTCACACTGCTCAATAACCTGCGCAACATAATGAGGGAAGCACCAAATGAAGCACTGTAGAAAAACACTTCTTCGCCTCGTGCATACACATTAATCTACACATATATACACACACTCTCTATCAGTTGAGAAACAACAATACATATTATTTAGAAAAACAAAAAACACAGATAAAACCAAAGAAATGGGGGGCAGACAGATTGAAAAAAATACTTGCATTCAGTTCCCCTGATATACATGGAGGCCTGGTTCATGACAGCAAAGAGGAAAAAGAACAGTAAGAAACAATGAAAAGGGAAGAGAGGCAAGAGGGGAGACAAGGACATAAATATAAAGGGAACTAGTGAGCAGTGAGTCTCACATCTTGTCCTCCAGGCAGATTTTAGGCCCGATGACGTTGGCAGCACCAGACACCAGGCGGAAAGCCAAATGTTTTGGGGGACACGGAGCTGAGAGTCCACATTTATACCTCCGAGGGCGTG
Source organism: Acanthurus tennentii (assembly GCA_029783805.1). Classification (NCBI taxonomy): domain Eukaryota; kingdom Metazoa; phylum Chordata; class Actinopteri; order Acanthuriformes; family Acanthuridae; genus Acanthurus; species Acanthurus tennentii. The sequence goes on along the minus strand of JAPZDZ010000002.1, from coordinate 12,604,110 downwards.
GTTCATCTGAATAAATGATACAATAGTCAGTGGTAATGACTAAGGTGATACAATGAATGCAATTTTATCAGGATCATGATTAATAGGGAGTGTAGTTGGAACATGGCCATTTTATCCAGTATTTTTCTGCTTACCAGGTGTTGGTTCCTCACTTGCACCTGAAAAAATACACAAATTTCATCTTATATTCTCAATCTCATATTAGACCATCAGTCAAATATGCATCAACATTAACCAAAATTTCGCAACATATTTAGCAATTGAGCAACATTACAAAAACTCAAAGATATTCCATTTATAGTTACATAAACATAGAGAAACTCCCCAAAATCTCACATTAACACTATGAATGTTTGCCATAACTTATGTTACCTGTAAAAAAATGTCGCACAGTTGAACCACTCTCCTTTCCAAAAAGGGTATTTGCAAGCAGCCAGGTGAGCCCCACCAACAGCAGCACAGCTAAAGCTCTCAGGGGGCCTTTCAAGAGAAACAGGTAATACCAGTTCATACCAGTTCAGGGAATAGAAACATGGGATAACTACCAGATTAACAAACCTACAATGGAATGTATAAGAAAAATATTGACTAACCTGTTATTCTCATGATTCACCGTTTCATACACCTAGTAACAATAAAAAAAAGGTAGCACCGTGAGGGTGGATCAACATCAGTATCAATATCAGTCAAGTTTTTACAGAAAAAAAAGTAATCTACACGTGTTTTCATTTTCCTTTTGCCTTCAAAGAAGTTTAAGCTAAAGATTTAAAAGGGATGTTTAATTCTATAAACCATGTACAGCAAAAGAAAATAATGAACAAATATAAAATAAGGGCATATTAGTAGCCTTAAAAGGACGATTTCGAGTTATGCTATTTAACTGTGGATCATTTTTTCGTTGTTATACAACTTTAAAAGAGTCTGTAAAAAAAAGTAAAACCGTGGGGAGAAGGAGTGCATCCTTTTAGAAGACTCTATATGTTAAAAGTTCAACTATTAAAATTTCATACGCAAATAATCAGGGTCATTTCATTCAAAGTTTTTTATCATGAAGCTTTTTTAGTGGCCTGCCCGGAGGACGTTTGAAAGGATGACATAAACCAAAACCATCGCAAAGACAAGGTAACAAAGGAAAACTCCTTCGACAGCACTAGATAATCCCCTATGTGTACATTAAAAAGAAGAGCTATGGATCTTACCTTCTGTTTCCACGCTGCAGGCCTTTCCTAATTACCTATGCTGGGATGTAGTGAACGGTGAACCGGAGCTGTTGCTCTTGCCACCCGGGACTTTAGTCTACTTCTTTCGCTGTTTCTTCATGGAGATTTTGTGGGTATCGAGCTGCATTCAGTAAGAAATCATGATGAAGCTTTTAAGTTTAGCCGAACACTAACATGAGTCTCAAGATTCCGCTTTACGCAAGCATGGAAAAAATACGTTAAGGTTTCTGTCTTCCGGATACATTGCCAACCGACAGTCCGTGACCACAGAGTCTGCGCGTGGAGGAACACGTGACCATCGTTTATTTCAGTATAACATTCCAAATAAGATCTCTGTTTTTCAGAATGGAAACATGGTCAACATTCATATCTGAACGAATGAAATAAATTTAAAAAATCTAAACTAAAGACATCTAAATCCCCTAAATCTGACCCATAAGTAAATAAAAATAATAATATTTGAGATGAAAAAAAATTGCTCGAGCACAACGCCTCCTTCTCTTGCACGCGTCAAGCACTCCAATGAAGATGGCTGCCCACAGTGCTGTGCTCTCGGTATCAAAAATCATTCAGCCTTTTTGGAGTGGACGCCTCGGAAACACTGTCAAAGTAAGACAAGACACGTTACTTGTGTCACGGCGGTTATGGTCTTTGTCATTTGGCTCCAAACTAAAGAAGACTTTTTTTTTATCTGAACACAAGGTCATGTGGTTAAAATCATGCAGCTGATGCAGCAAGCTAGCAGGCTCCTTCACTCCTTTTCAGCAGCTGCACCAAGATTGTCTTGGTTGCATTGAAGTTTTTGCTAAAATAATCTTTTAACAAACACACACTCTAACCCTTTCTTCCTTCTGTTGTGTTTCAGGTATTCGGAACAACTGTGACGAGTCGCAGGAATAAGACCTTCCTTGGTGTGAGTGAATCTGATTCTCTCCGTGGTTTCCAATCTCGTTTGAATAAGCGTCTGTGATTTTAATTATTTATTTATCTTTAACACTTCCACACTGAGTTTTTCCTGGTACCAATATTGCTTTAATAATCAGAGCCGCCTATTTAACTGTGTACTTCTAAATTAACTGTTCACTTCTAAACTCTCTCAACTGTATAGTGCTAAATATTTTTTATGTGTCTGTACTTACCTGGATTTTCTTGTAGCTGTCAAACTGATTATTTTTTTCTGCTTTCTTTGCTGTCCATCGTCAACAACAGAGAGAAAATATTGTAAGTACCTTACTTTAACATGGTTCACTAAAACACAATGGAACACAAGAAAGAGCATTACCTTTTCTACTGAGGTGTTGTGTGATGTAGAAAATAAATCTATAACAACTAGTCAACATGAATATATGTATATGTTTATATGTGTGTGTGTGTACACACACACACACACACACACACA